>JAJEJO010005158.1:338609-435441 GCA_020662805.1 Glaucomys volans | reverse complement strand
GGGGGCAGGTGGCAGGGGAGCAAGAAAAGAATGGAGGAACTTTGGATGTTGTAGAGGAAAATGGGGCAGGAGGGGGTGGGGGAAGGAAAAATGGTAGACTGAGACAGACAGTATTACCCTATGTATATGTAAGATTATATGAATTGTGTGAATCTACATTGTGAAAGAAAAGATATATTCCTTGCTGTATAATTATATCAAAATGGGTTCTACTGTTATGTATAATTAAAAAGAACCAATAAAAAACTGATTTAACATGAATACTTGCATAAAAATGATACCTCAAAAAATATTGTGTTTGTTCCTGTACCTTAAAGTTTAAACCACAGAGTATTCCTTCATGCAATGCCATTTGTGCAAACTGAGAAGCAGGGCACAAATGAGGGTAACACTTTTTCACATCTCATTTCCTTGCTCCTTTATTTTCAAATTAAGAATTTCTTAAATTACAGTAGCTTTAATCTTACTCTTTCAAAGTGTATAAATACTGGCAAAGCTACTGTACAAATTATTGGAGTTGTTTGTTTTAATTACAAAACTTTCAAGAAGTTCTACTTAGTTAAAATTAATTGATTAAATACATATTAACTTGTGAAATCATCAAACAACCTGGATAGACTTTCCACTTGGCAATATTTCATTAGACATTTACTTTTGGAGAGGTCACTCAAAAATTTACTTTAATGAATATAAAATTACATACTATTCATATTGACCACAGTTCCAATTTTATGCACGTTAGGTAATTATCTTCTTTGGTATTTTTCTTCTCTGCCTAGATGTGAAGGAAGAAATCCTTTGTGGTTACATTACTTTCTTTTTAAAGAATTTCTTTTTGTAACATTTCAAATTCTAAATAAACTTTATTGTTCATCAATCCTATTTACAGAAGCAAAATAAAGATTTTATCTGTTTTACTGACTTCCAAAAAAGCATGCTGTTCTACTTATCCAGAAATCTATCACCAGTAAGAGTAAAAATAGACTTTTATTCATCACTTCCTCCCTAGTAGCATACTGTTGATTCTCTACTACATACTCAGTTTGAAGTCAAATAGTTATAGTCATATGTGTTTTTAATGAAGTTAGCAACTAACAGTCTACAAGGTCTCCAGTCAATGATAACATTGATTAGAAATAAATTTAACTTTTCTTACTCTGAATACACATTTAATTCTCTAATACATTGCTTCCAACCAAAAATTAATGAAAGAATAATCAAGTTTGAGAAATAGGCTTCTTTTTAACAAGTCATATAGTTTAATACTAAAAATTTTTTTAGAAAGACGTAAGTTTAACAGAACATAGAATTCCATTTCGTAGTATACATTAGTTTGTAATAAAGAATTGCCTACTTGTGACAACATTTATTCTCAAAACAAAGATATGTTTATATATCCTTACAAGTAAATGAGCTTTTCGGAAAATATTGGGACTGCAGATGTAGCAGAGCGGTGGCACACTCACCCAGCACATGCAAAGCAGGGAATCTGATCCCCAGTACAGAAAAGAGGATGAGGAGGGGTTGGGGGAGGGGGATGAGGAAGAAAAGGATACTGGAACATAACATAAAAGGTAAATTTGAGGAATAAAACAAAATAAATGCTTGAACAATTCCAGAGTTCTAAGAGTAGCATCTCCTTGCCTTTAGAGCGTGGTTTTGAATATTCTGAATGACTACTTATGAATGACTGAAACACTCTCTACATGTAACTGTAATACTTTTGATGTTCTACTTTGCATTTAGCCTTTAAGCTCTACTCTGAGTTTTATATTTTTTCCAATATCCCTTATTGATTTCAAATCCATAGTTTAGTGCAATAAACATATCTATTACTATAGCAAAAATACAATTTTTTAAATATGCCCTTTCCTAAAAATTTGCATGTTCTTACCCATGACACTGTTAGTGAAACCTAACAGATTATCATCCTTAGTTAAGTACCTTGGTACCAAACATTAGCCATGTATAGCAGTTATATAGTAAATAGCCAATGCAACATGATTAATTCTATATCGCATACATTATTTTCCTGGTAATATTTCTGTGAGCCTTTTATAGTGGTTGAACTAATGTGCTGCCTTCATAAATAGCTTCTTTCAAAATAGAAAAAGTAGGTGAAAAGTGGATACATTTAAGATATAGTGAGCCTGCTATACAATTGTTTAGACTGACTATAATTACTACGAAAACTGTTTTTAAAAAAAATTCTATATCTGCCCTACATCTTATCTCTAATTTAAAAGCAACAGATACTTGTTTGTTTCACGTCATTATCAAATCATGTTTAGTCTCCACTATAAACAGTAATACAAATAGAGAACATTAGAAACAGAAATATTAAAAACTAGATTAGGTCACCAAAAACCACATAACTTTCATTCTGGCAAATCAACAAAAGATAGCTATTAATAAAGATAATGCTCTTAGAAAGGAACAATAATCTTTGCCACAAAATGTTTCCACCTACAACCTAATTTCAAATGCATACACGTTCTTTTTCCTGATGAAAAAAAAATCAGTATAACTAAAATATCCATACATTAGTTACACTCTGATTTCTAAGTCTTAAATGATTCAAGATAGTCAAGCAAAACAAGAAACATCCTAAATATTTCACTTTCTGCTATCATTTTTTCAAAATTATAAGTTAAATTCACCTAGTGAGAAACTTCCAATGACTATGTACTATATTTGCAGAATTCATAACTAAAATGAAAATAACAAAAACATCTAGAGAATGAAGTTTCCAAAGTATAAATATCTTTCAACAGGTAATCAAATTATCACAAAAAAGTCAATAAAGAACTTTTAAAACAACAATATAATTTCACTAAAATAGTAAACACATTGTAAAATGCCTAAATATTGGTAGACATACTTTTCACTACTTTTGAAAATAGATTTAGATAAAATACCTAATATTACTACTGTGAAAAATGCCAAGGAAATTTTATAAACAAGCCCTCCACTTATAAGAAAGTCACAACTTTTAACTTGTAAAAACTACATTTAAGTTTGGCTCGTTAATTCAATTTTCTTTCTTTTTTTTTTTTTGTCTTGCTGATTAAACCCAGTGTTTAACCACTGTTTAAGTGGGTTTAATCAAGCAAGTGCTCTACCACTGAGCTATATAACCCAACCCTTAACTCAGTCTTTTGGATTTTTTGTTGTTGATGGTGTTTGCTTGTTTGTTTGTGTACCAGGGATTAAACCCAGGGGCGATCAACTACTGAGCCACATTCTCAGCCCTTTTTTATATTTTATTTAGAGACAGGGTCTCATTAAGTTGCTCAGGGCCTTGCTAAGTTGCTGAGGCTGGCTTTGAACTTTCAATCCTCCTGCCTCAGTCTCTGGAGCCACTGGGATTACAGGTGTGCACCACCAGCTTTACCTCAGTTTTCTTAAGTATTAATACTTAAGTTCAATACAGAATAATTTTACATAGTGATATTGCTAGCACCTGAAGTTCTAGAATACACAAAATTTCAAAATATAACTTTTTTTTTTTTTTAGCTATTTTTCCCCCCAAATCACAAGGAACATCAAGACTACAGAAATTAAGCTGTGTGTAATAAATGCACTGTCCACAAACTGACAACTAGTGCTTTCCTGATACCTCTCCAGGCTTTTAGGTTTCATCATAGTAGGTAATACTGTGTTTATGTATTCTCTTGAATAACTTGAAAGTTACTGAGTAACTTTTCAAGAGAAAGCCCTGAAGTAATTTCAGGGTTTAAATATCCATTTTATCATCCAATTCTATTGTCCTGTTACCTCTTCCACATTTGGCAGCTTCCTTTTCATTCTTTCAGGTACATCCTTATTCCTGTTAAGACTTTTGTCACTCATTCTCATGAGCCAACTTCTCCAAATTGTCTTTAATTTCACTGTCAAATTTATCTTTTCACCTTGACAATATGCCACCCCATCTTTTCCACCTGGGTTTTTCAAGTTGCATTTTTATCCTGCTCAAGAAACGCAGCCTCAACTACATATTTATTCATAAGGTTGCTGTTGACTTTCAATTCTCCTTAAAAATGCCAGTTTCTTCTTGACCCTGGTAAATATACTAAATTCTCCCTTCAGGTAATTACATTTGCTGCCAATCCATCTGAGTACAGAATTTCTTTTGCATTTAGCTCCCAAATACATATGTAACATGTTTAGACAATTATCATACAGTAATTACATATTGTTCAGTTGTTTGCTTATCAATGTTATCTCTATTGGATTGTGATTATATACCAAGTAAGGGTTATTTCTTATAAAACACTCTTTACAACACCTACCTACTGTGTCACTTGACCAAGGTAAGATGATTCATTAAATAAAAATATTAGGGAAAGCTTAAATAAAAAAGTGCTCTTTTAAAAAATCTCTATAGCTTATCCTATAAACACCTATGCTTTTCACTTCATGGACAACTTACATATTTTGGCGTCTAATAAACTTCCCTGTTACTATTCTATAATTTTCAAAGCATGGCTAAAACTTAAAGTGTGAGTTGAGGATTGATATAGAGTGTACACTTTTACATACCATGATCGGATTTTTTGAAAATCAGCAATGTCAACTCTAAGAATTCTGAGATACAACTGAATCTTCACACAAGGAAACAGTTTCAGCACCAAAACAGAAACATGCATCTTCCTGATTTAAGGGGTTCCCTTTCCTACAACTGGTTTAGACTAGTTTCTGTATCCCAGGGCTTTGAAGGAGGAAAATCCAATAAATCACTGTTATGTTTGCGAAGAATGCCACTGAAAGGCAATCCGTTTCCTTAAGAAAGGAAAGGGGACACTGGGTATCCTCTTTTCATAAAACTCAGTAGCTGAATTAAGCATTAAACTCAGCGTCTCCCGGCAGTCCCAGAGATTTTCTTTTCTACCTACTAATAAAAGCAAGTCTCATGCAATTTAGTCCCTTCTCGAGCACCGTCTCAACCTGTCAGAATTGGACAAGGAAAAAAATTAGAAAAGAAGTAGGGGAGACACTAGGATTCCCGTCCACAATGCTTCTTTTTCCGAAATCACATCACTGAGTCTAGAATTTCCTTCACTCCAAACTAAGCCCTCAGATTCCAAATATAGTTCTTTAACCCCCGCCTCGCCACTCAATTACACATAAACCCTGCCAATTACAGAACTACAGCAGAAACCCCTACAAATTGGCGTGCTATTCATCTTGGAAGTCGTACCCTGCAGCAACTGCCTATCGCCAAACTGAGGGATGTTACCCAAATACAACGCAACGGAATCAGACATGCAGAGCACACACGATTTCCGCGAGGGAGGGAAACGCCACCCGGGAAAAGTGCGCTCCTACCAGCCTCGGGACCATCCACCGGGGGGTGGGGGGTTCCCAGAAGGGAGGAGGAGAAAGGAGCCGGAGTAGGGGAATCCTTCCACCTCAGGTGAAAAGGGCCGGATCCCTGGCCGCATCCTGCAGCTGGTCCTCGCTAAGGAACTGAAGCAGGCAGATGGCCCTCAGCTCCGACAGGCGGAATGCAGACACTTTCCCAGGTCGGGACTCAAGCCGATTTCCTAGCCCCTGGGGGAGGCAAGGGGTGTCCCATGGGTGGCCGAGGGGGCACCCAGCCCGAGAGGGGCAGCCTGAGGAGGAGCATAGTTTCTCCTGTGAACACCGGAGTCTTGGTCCGGCAGCAACCCACAGCAAGCTCAGCTGGAGCGGCGTGGGGCCGCCGGGTGGGGGGAGGGGAGAAGGGGGTGGAGATGGGATTCCCCCCTCTCTGAAGAGCGTTAGCTGAGGATGCGCCTGGCCAGCCGGGAGCGGCGTGCTCCTGACTGCGGAGCCGGGATCCCGCCGCCTGCACAGGCAGCGCGGAGCCCCGCAGCGCCCGCCGCACCAGCTAGTGGGTCCCGGGGGGCCAGGGACTTAGGCTGCCTAGGCGCTGGGGCCTGACACCCCACGGGGCCTGCCCCCAGTTCTCAGGGGAACACGCGGAAACACCCCAACCTCCAGCAGCTTTCGGCGGTTGTAAAATGCACCCCCAGGTCGCCCTCCTCAGCCTTCCCTCTTTCCGAGGCCACAGAAGGGCCAGCACATGCGAGAAGCCCCAGGCAAGTCGGAGACAGCGGTCGCGGCCGTCCCGGACCTTCTCCCCCGGTTACCTGTGAGGACTCCGACACGGATTTGATGGTCGTGGTTAGTGAGGATCATTCCCTCGGTCGCCATGTTTCCCAGCGCAGTCACCGCACTGACAGGAGCCGGGAGAAGCCGGAGCCCGGAGCGCGCGCGGGCCGGGAGCGCGCTTGCCTCGGAGAGCGCGAGAGCGAGGGCGCCCGGAGAGCGCTAGGCAAACGGGGAAGGAGGGGGAGGCGGCAGAGCACCGGTGGCCTGCGTGGGGGAGAGGCCGCGCCAGGAATGCGCAGGTCCGCGAAGGGGGCGGAGCCGGGGGCGCGACCCCGAGACCAGCCGAGAAGAGGCAAGCGGTGGGGGGGGGGGGTGCGGTGGCCGGATTGGGGGAGCACGCGGACGCCGGGAAGCGGGGCTGGAGACACTCGTGCAGTCTCTCGGCGGGGCTTGAGACCCAAGGCGCCTAGATGGCAAGAGTCTGAGGGAAAAGGGAGCACACGCTCTGGAGGTTGCGGAGGCGGACTCGGGGACAGGGGCGGAGCTACACCCCGAGGCGTGCAACTCGTGGAGAGTGAGGGAGGAGTGAGAGCACAGATGCGGAGTACTGGGAGCGGGAAGGAGCCGGCCCGGCCTGAGTAGGACCGGGGAAAGCTTCTGGGCGCGCGAGTAGCGCCGGATTGGCTGGAAGAACGCGGAGCGAGTGCGCGCGAGGCACGAACGCAGCTTCAGCCGGGCCCCAGACAGAAGCAATCCCCTGCCGAGTCTGGCCCCTCTCAGTTATCCGCCACCTCGGGCCGGCTCTCCCGGGCGGCAGAGCCATTGGGGAGCTAGGCAAGCTCAGCCTTCCGGGCCTCTCCTTGCCCCTCGTGGGAGAAACCGGCAGCTCCGCTGAAGGCGCGAGAGAACCTCGAGGTGGCTTAGAAAGCTGCGTGGGTGGCAGAACGGTGGCTACTGTGACAAGAGTCTGCTGTGGGCGATGAGAGAGGTATACTGTCCCGCCTCTTAGCCACTAGCTTCCTCCGTCACCTTGCCCTAAGGGAGGATTTCTGCCTCACCTTGCTTTAGGATCCCATCTCCAAGACAGTACCTACAAGAGGGTCCCCACAAACGAAGATTAGGCGTCTGCAGCTGGGCAGTGGAATGGAGACGCTGCCTTCTCTTTTTCCCGCTAGCCCATGGTTGTATGGCCTTAAGCTTCCTCGACACAACCTCTGCTCTTAGAGGAAACGCATCAGTCTACTTAGAGAAGGCGGTTTCTCACACCTGAAATTGGTTTTCAGTTCTTTCTGACATGAGAGTGCAATGAAAACAGCCTTTGTTGCCTTTTATTTTCATGTGCCTATTATAAAATATTAGTCACCTGTGGCTATTTTATGTAGGTTTCTTAGTTCCTTTATCAATATCTGAAGAAAAAATTATATGAATGTATATATCAGTGTATATTATGTGTGTACACACATTTATAATTTTTTCCTTTAATTCTCAGACATGACTAAAACCTGGAAACAAACTTGAAGAGCAAAATATCAAAAAGTATATAATCACCAGTGTTTGTACACAACTAAAGTCTCAGGGTCTATTTGATAGTTATGAGTTTTATATTGTTCTAGTTGGAACATAAAATTCACTGTGAAGATTGAGACTTGGCCCAGCAGGGTGTCTCAGGCCTTTAATCCCAGCAACCTGGGAGACTGAGACAGGAAGATGGCAAATTAGAGCCCTGCCTCAAAATAAATTTTAAAACGACTGGGAATGAAGCTCAGTAGTAAAGCACCCCTGGATTTAATCCCCAGTTCTCTCCTCATCCCCAAATTGTTGAGTATTTTATTTTAAATAATGGGGAGTTCAAAGAAGATGGATGGATGGAGTCAGTATTTTTGACAGTAGATTAAAACTTTAAGCCCAGATCATGAATTCACTTTCCATAATTATCTCCATAGATCCTGGTAGCCAGCAGAGATTTAATTGACTTAAAATGATGGATATAGAGAAAGTTGTCCAAAAGTTATCTCAACTAATTACAACAAGTATTTATAAATATTTATAATAAAAATGTAAAAAAACTATATTATAACGTTCATAATAAACGGTAGATAAACAATAAATGAAAGCTAAAAAAAAATGTTATCTCAAACTAAAGATGAAGAACAAGTAGTTGCTTACATTGGTACCTTTCTAATCTATCTTCATTCTCTATAGCACATTCATATTTTAAATGATTAGAAAATAAGAGGCTCACTAACAGGCCCTGTGATCCTAAACAAGTTTGGGCCTTTTCCTTCACAAAAAAGTTGCAGATTAAACATGTACTTTACGTAAAGGGTGCAAAAAATAAGCAGTCCTTCAATTTAGAATATAATTATTCATAGGAAAGAAACTAGCACTCTTTTTTCCTAAATTAAAAAGACAACAAGGGACTTTGTGCATCTTTAAAAGTAGTAATGACAAAATTCATGAACATGTAATCAAGAAATATTTTACTCAACTTTGCAGAGCTGTGACAAAATTCCCAACAATAACAACTTGGAAAAGAAAAAGTTTATTTTGGCTCAAGGTTTCAGAGGTTCAGTTCCTGGTTGGCCCACTCCATACCTCTGGGCTCAGAACAAGGCCCAACATAATGGCAGATGGGCATGGTAGAGCTCAGAACATAGCAACCAGAAAGAGAGACCTGCTCACCAGGGACAAAATATAAACCCCAGCACATGCCCCCAGTGACCTACTTCCTCCAGCCACAACCTACCTGCCCACAGTAACTACACAGTTACTTCATATCAGTGGGTTAATCCATTGATTAGGTTAAAGCTCTCATAATCTGATCATTGTACCTCAACATTCATGCATTATTTCACACATGAGTTTTGCAGGGAGGGATACCTTTTATCTAAATGATAACAGGGCAAATGTGAACTTTGAATTACACAGAAGTTCATTGACATCTAGTTATACTTTGCTAAATATTAATACTAATTTAAAATATTAGAATTCGTTATAATAGATGTTTGTCAAATGCTTTTATCTCTCCCAAACTCAGCAAGTTGTAACAAGTAAAACACAGGAGGAACTCATTGAACTTGTTGTCTAGTGTGATCTTTTCTTTTATTGACGGTTTTTGAATGAATACAGTGGTACCCCATTATCTGTTTGTTTTTACTAGTTTTAGTTACCTGTAGTCTATTGTGGTCCAAAAGTATTCAATGGAAAAATTCTGGAAATAATAAGTTTTAAATTGCATGTGATTCTTTGCATAATGAAATCACATTTCATCCTACTTAGTCCTACCAGAGATGTGAACTATCCCTTTGTTCAGCTGTTAGTCATTTAGCAGCCATCTCAATTATCAGCAGCAGTCTCCATATCACAGTGCTTTATGTTAGGTAACCCTCATTAAATGATGTTCCCAGATCAGAGTAGGGATGCTAGATATTCGAAAGAGAAGCTGTGAAATGCTTCCCTTTAGTGAAGAAGTTCCTGACTTAACAAGGAAAAAAAAAAAAGTCATGCACTGAAGTTGCTAAGATCTATGGTTAGGATGAATAGAGAAAAATTAGTAACTATAGGGTTTGGTACCATCTGAAATTTCAGGGATCCACTACGGTCTTGGAATGGTAACGGGGGGGTTACCATATTACAGCATGTACACTTTTACTCCTATTATGATGTGACATTTTTTCAAAATTCATCCTAGAAACAAATGTTAAAATTTTCTCAAAGAAAGAAGGAATGTAGCATTTCTAAATATTGACAAATGACTCAGGAAACATGGGGCCAAGGAAAGAGAGGACCAGAAGTGATAAAGTTTAGTTTGTGAAGAATTAGAAGTGCCCAGGGATTACTCTGTCTAAAGGTTTTAGTAATTAAAACAACAAGAGTTTACATTAACCATCTGAGACAACATAAAAGGTAAACATCCAGCTTTTATAATGTTTTCATTATGAAAATGAAACATTGTATTTATCAATAGAAATAAACTTTGGAGTTTTTTCTAGTAGTGGTATACTTTTTCCTCTGGTTAACTCTTAGTTTTCCTGTGGTTAATCAGAATTTCAGTGTAAATAAGACAAGATCTTACTGGGCTTCCTCTAAGGCTTATTCCATGCCTACATCTTATCTCATTGACTAATACCCACAACTAAAACAGAGTCCATTAAAAATGAGTGCAAGAAATCTTTTGCCTTTTGAATATATTTAATGCCATTGAATTTTCAAGAATTTTCATGAATTTTCAATACATTTTCAAGTAAAGATGGTAAATTTTGTGTATGTGCATTTTACCACAAAAAAATAGATCAAAAGATGCATGCAAGGTGAAGCTTTGGTTGATTTTAGCCAAAATTTTTCCCAAAGCTAGATTATACCTGGAGAGTATTCTATATGCTGTTGAGAAAAATATGTATTCTGCTTGCAGCTGTAGGATGAAATATTCTATAATATGTTAGGCCCATTTGATTTAGAATAAGGTTTAAACCCAGTGTTTTTTGTTTTTTGTTTTTTTTTCCTGTCTGGATGATCTGTAAAACACTGAGACTTGAGAGTTGGCATTCCTTACTAACATAATATTGCAGTCTCTTTCTTTGGTTCTAATAATTGCTGTATATATTGAAATGCTCTGGTGTTAGGTGCATACATATTTAAAATTGTTATGTCCTTCTGTGGAAATGACCCTTTTGTTGTTATATAATGACCTTCTTTGTCTCTTTGTATGGTTTTGGCTTAAAATTTGTTCTGATATTTAAGTGTACTACTTTGTCTTCTTTTGTTTTTCATTTTCATGTAACATCATTTTCTGTTTCTTCACTTTTAGTCTATGTGTTCTTATAGGTGAAATGAGTTTTTGTGGGCTGAGTTTGTTGGTTCTTGTGTGTTCATCCATTTAGTTACTCTGTATCTTTTAATTTATTCATCTTTTATTTCATCTAGATTCAAAATTTTATTAACAGGTAAGGATTTACTCTATTTTGTTGGTTTTTGATTGTTTTGTAGGTCCTTTGTTCCTTTCCTCCTCTTTTATTATTTTCCTTTGTCATTTACTAGGTTTTGTAATGATAAATTTTGATTCATTTTTCTTTTTCATTTCTGAATTTTCTGTAATTTTTTTCCTTGTGGCAACTCTGGGCCTTATATTTAAAGTGTTATAGTTGGGGCTGGGGTTGTAGCTCAGTAGTAGAACCCTTGCTTAGCATGTGTGAGGCACCGGGTTCAATTCTGAGCATCACATATAAATAGATGAAATAAAGATCCATGAAGAAAGAAAGAAAGAAAGAAAGAAAGAAAGAAAGAAGAGGAGGGGAGGGGAGGAGGGAAGGAGGGAAGGAAGGAAGGAAGGAAGGAAGGAAGGAAGGGAGGGAGGGAGGGAGGGAAGGAGGGAAGGAGGGAAGGAAGGTAGGGTGGTAATATAGATGGGCTGGGGATGTAGCGCATTGGTAAGTACTTGCCTAGCATGATTAAAGCCCTGGGTTTGATCATCCACACACACACACACACACACACACAAGTGTTGTAGTTATTATAGACTATTTTAATTTCATAACTTAATTTTGGTCACATACAATACTCTAGCTGTCACACAAACATGCACATACACAAAAAATTTATGATTTTGTTGCATTAACTTAGATCTATTCTTATCATGTATTCCTCAATAACATCACTAATGGAGTTATCATTGATCATTTTCACTTTTAACCTTCATTCTTACAATTTGAAACATTATATTCTATCATTACAGTAAGGTGCTATTCTGAACCTCTCCTAGTGAGATTTATACTTTTATATGTTTTCCCATTAATAATTATCATACTTTTGTTTCTGGTTGAAGCACCTTCTCTAGAATTTCTTGTAAGTGTAGTTTAATGGTAATGAATTTCCTTAGCTTTTACTTGTCAGGAAAGACTTTATGTTTCCTTTATTTCCGAAAGACAGCTTTGCTGGGTATACTATTCTTTGCTGGCATTTGTTTCTGCCAGCACTTTGAAGACATAATCCTATCCCCTCTTAGCCTGAAAAGTTTCTGCTGAAAAATCTGATAGTCTCATGGAGATTCATACATATATTTTTATATATGCATATAAACATATATATATGTGTATGTTGATGTTTTTCTCTTGCTGCTTTTAGAACTTTGATTTTTGACAGTTTAATTATAATGTGGACCTCTGGGTCAAATCTATATGAGATCATGAGATCCTTTGAGCCTCATGGATAGGGATGTCCATATCTCCCCTAGGACTTAAGAAATTTTAATCTATTTTTTTCATTAAATAAGGTTTTCATTCTCTGAAATTTCCATAATGTGAATGTTTGTTTGCTTAATTGTATCTCATAAGTCCTGTGGGCTCTATTCACTCCTTTTCATTGTTTCTCTTTTCTTCTGACTGGATCATTTCAAAAGACCTGTCTTAAAGTTCCAAAATTCTTTCTTCTGTTTGATCTAGTCTGCTATGGAGACTCATGATTCTATTTTTTGTTTCATTCATTGAGTTCTTCAGTTCAAAGATTTCTATTTGGTTCTTTTTTATGATATCTATTTTGTTGGATTTCTCATTCAGGAGAAGAATTTTCTGATTTCATTGAATTGTCTTTCTGTATAATTTTGTATCTCTGAGTTTCCTTGTGATGATTATTTTTATTTCCTTTTTAGGAAGTTCATAAATTTCCATTTCTTTGGGATCAGTTACTGGAAAATTGTTGTTTTGTTGATGGTGTCATGTTTCCTTGCTTTTTCATCTGTCTTGTGTCCCTATGTTGATTACTATACATCTGATGTAATGTTAATCTATTCCAATTTTAGAGCGACTTTCATAAAGAAAGACTTATCTGTAGATGGGTTTGAGGGTATCAGTTGGATAGGATGAATTGACTTTGGTTTCAATAGCATAGTCTCTGTGCTGTTTTGTACATTTTTTTCCTCAGTTTTTGCCTCAAATGAACTACTGCTGAGCATTCAGTCCTGTGATTATGCACAAAGACTCTGAGTCTTAAAATTGACAATTTGTTTATTGGGGGGAGCTAGGGAGCCTGCAAAACTGCAGACTGCTTTGTTCTTGTACAGCTCATCTTTTATAGGGCAGCGTGAGGTTAAATCTTAACTATGGTATAACATATTGAAAACACCTAATTTGTTTGTACTAAGAAAACATTTTCCCCAATGACAAAATAGTAGATGTTCTCATAAAATGTCAGGAAGCATACACCTAAAGTACGTAACAGGTAGTACAGTTGGAGCCTTATTTTTCTCCTTAATCAGGTCATGGTACCCCATAAGAATTAGCCTAGGATGAGGAGTTATTGCTGTCCTGCGTTCCAGCCTCCTTGACTTCAACTAATAAACTCTGTGTTTGGATTCTTCAGGGTCCATGACTTCAGGAGATCAGGCCCTAAAATGGTTAGTCAAGAATAGCTATGCCTGCAAATGTGTTGTTGGCCTAGGCCATGGGAGTTTGTGAGACTGATCTGCGAGTTCTGAGTGAGGCTCCCCTGGAGTAACACATTTAGCAGGTGGGCCTCTCCACTTTGTGTACGGCCAGTCTGGTCTCATCTCCGGTGCTGGGCAGAACTGCCTGTTCCTTGGGGAGAGGGTACTTTGTGGGTCAGTGCCAGGACTGAATCACTCTGGATCACTGTAGTCACTGGGATGTGGAAAGTAGAATGCATCTTAGGCAGTTTGTTTCCAGGGCATAGGGATCTACATTAGTTCAATTGGAGAATGGTGCATTATCACATGTAAGCACAGTGTAATGAAAGCATAGCAGTGGCTACTAGTACCCGGAGTAGGGCATTCTCTACTTGTGGCTTCAGTGTTAAGATGGTACTGTATGGCTACAGCTTGGGTTGGGGGTTGGGGGATAGTGTACAATGTGACCTCCTTCTGTAGGGTAATATAAGTGAGCTACTCTCTAAACTGGGCTCAGGAAAAGGGGATAGGGGAAGGGCAAGATTCTCCAGCAGCAAAGACTGCAGGTGTCCATGATGTTAATAGGGGCTGCTATGAACTTCTGTTTGATCTAGTCTGCTATGGTGACTCTTATCACTGCAGCCAGAGTGTGTCCTTTTTCCAAGCTAATGCTAACTGAGAATACAGTATGGCAATGACAGGGTGTTTTATTCTATTCTGAGATCATCCTTAGCCTCTCTACTCTATTAGGTCTCCACTATTTCCCTGCTGTACTCCAGTGTTCTCCCTGAGATACATCAGCCCAGATATACTTGTTGATTCATTGTTTTAGTCCTTCTTTTTTTTTTTTTTTTTTTTTGTGGAGAATGCAGTATTAGGAATCTCTAGTCAGCCATCTTGCTGATATCTTAATTGGTATTACTCTTTGATTTCTTAAATGGGCTTTCTGTCTACATTGCCTTCAGTTTTTAGGATTCAGTATATATGTCAAGAAAATATAACCCCAGACAGGGATTGAATTTAAGTGAACCTTTTTAAAAATTAAAGCATCATGCTTTTCTTAAATTAGTAATTGGTTTCAGTGTGACCAAAACTTAAAGTCCAGCTTCCCAGAAAAATATTTTCTCTATAAAATAAATGTACTGAAAGAAAATGATTTTGTTAACCTAAGCAATCTTATTTTCTCCCAGACCAACTAACAACTGGAAAATGATGTATAAGAATGTTTATATTGTGTTTTCTGCTTGAAATGAACCTTAAATAAAAGGTTTATATGTTAGGCAGCATAAGTGAATTTGTGAAAGCAGAAGAGAAAATGGATTTTTAGTTTTCATGAAAACTCTCATTTTACCAAGTAATAATTATATTTCATATTTATCTGCCTGAGTATATCCTGCTGTGGGACCGATTGGTCGCAATCTCCCTTTCTAACATGGAACTTTGATCTCTTCCCATTTCCTAATGTTTGATGACTAAATGCAAAATATGAAGCAATGGAAACTTTGAATTAGAAGCAATGCAGATTCCTTCCAAAGTACCAGAGAGGCCGTTAGAAATTTATCTGAACATGCAACATATTGCAGAAGTCTCTACGTATAAAATGAGACACTGTCTATGATGCTATGATTCGCACAATATTAAAACTGGATTTTATGTCTGGATCTACAAGTTTAAGGCAAAAATGTTGTCCACTGTCACTTTCCCTCTTTGATGATTGCAATTCCAGATTAAAGATGAAAATATCAAGCTGTTGTTGGATTTATTTCATTTTGGAAAGTATGACAAAATCACTTTGTGACCATTGCAAAAAGTCAACATTTGCAGGTGAAATGTGAGCAAATAGCCTCTAGATAGGTAAAAAGTCAAGGTAATATAAACATTCCACAAAAAAGTACCACCCAAAGTTATGGTTTATAAATATATTGATGACAGGGTTTTTCCACAACTGTGCTGGAAATTAAAAAGTATCTCCCAGTATAGTCAAGGATATCAAGGGTTTTATCTTCAGAGAATTTTAATAAGTATAAATAAAAGCTGTAATAATGATGTTTTAACCCCAAATACTTCCTGCTTAATAATTCAGTTCCCTATTATTTGATTTAGAGATGAGACTGCCCTAAAATATAGGTACATTTTAATCAAATTGGAGTTAAAGTTCCCTCTTAATTTAAATTAATATTTGGTTTATCTCAAGTTTCTGGGTAGCTTGAATGAGTCTCTGATCTTTTGGATAAGTTGACCTAATAAATTTGTACCTGTCAAGCTAAGATCCATATCCATGATTCAGTAAACTTTAGACACATGTTTGGTGACTAGCCAACCAATCTAACTGATAACTTTGCATGACCATGGACAAAATCTGAATTCAATTTGAAATTTTAAAAAAATGATAAAAGCCTACAATATTTGTTTCATGTTTGAAGAAATTGAAAAGTTTGCAATATTTGAAGGAAAGATGGTAAGCCTGAGTGATGATGAATTTACAATTTAAATACTTTGACAATAATAGGATTCATTTTTAAGGACCTTAAAGCCTCTAATAGCAAGAAAATGAGCTCAGTTAACAACCAAAAAAAGTTGGGGGCAGATGTCATATAGTAATCTAAACCCTTTGTAGTGGTAAAAATTAACATGATTTTAAAAAACATTCAAATGGTACTCTTTTTTAACCCAGTCTTAAAATTAGGAATGTAAGACCCTTAGGTTAAACAACTATTTCAAAGTAGTCACTAGTACAGTCAGATTTTGTTCCTGCATTTTATCCTCATTGCTCTGTGTAATTCAGTTGATTTGGAAAATCTCAGGACTTCCAAGTCTCAGGAATTAAATATACAGAGGTGGCTTTCTTGAAACAGAATGGGGATTACATACTTAGCTAACTGGGTTGGTAGAACATGAAACTAATCATCCCATGGCTTTCAAGACTTATTTTCGTAGTCAGGAATGGAATGATATGTTACACTGAAATATGAACTGGCTCGGGTAACTAGCTCTGACTCAAATTATCTGTAGGGCTTTGGACACCCTTTCAATTTATCTGGACTCCAGTTTCTTTTGTAAAGTGAAGGAAGTTCCTTGTAATGCCAAAATTCTGTGATATAAACTTTTTCCACTCCCTAAGTACACTTACCTGTAGAATTTACCTTCAAAGTACACATTTAAGGATTTAAATTGATGTTTGTTGAAAAAAAGATTTTGCATTGGTTGACTTACTTGTTACCAGAAAAGTATAAGAGATTCTGATGAATTACAAAGCATTTTTTGACAAATTAACTTCTCCATATTGACATGAGATAGGGAATTAATAACTCAAAGAGAAGAGCTGAAGATCTTAGGAACTACAATGTAACATAGCATCTTACACAAGACGGGACATTAAGCAGGGCATGGTGGCCCCTGCCTGTAATCCCAGCAACTTGGGAGGCCAAAACAGGAGGATGGCAAGTTTTGAGGCCAGTCTTGACAACTTAGTGAGGCCCTGTCTCAAAATTAAAAGGACTGGGGATGTAGCTTAGTGGTAGAGTACCCCTGGGTTCAATCCTGAGTACCCTAAAACAAACAAAAGATACAATACTGAGGACATGGCAATTAACTTTGTTTTTGTACAATATCATTTACTGAGCTTTTGTTAAATCCTAGGCACTGTGTTGGTTGATTAAAATGAAAAAATGAACAAGACATAATCCTGTGCCTCAAAGAGCTCACCATTTGGTAAGATAGATAGCTGGATAATCAATAATTGCAGTATAAATTTATAATTGCAATTAAGTGCTATCATAGAAGGATAAAAGCCTACAGTTGTTATTCTCAAATCTGGCTTACCCTAGAATTTCCTGGGAAGCTTTTTTAAAAGACAGATGTTTTTTAATGATTTAAATGATTTGGGATTATACCTAGTTAAATGTTGTTTTTCAGAGATCTCAAGGAGATAATAATCCAGAGTCAGGATTGAGAATGACTGGGATAGAATGGCACTAAACTCATCCCTTAACAAAAATAGGCAATGATGAAGCAAACAAGGACAGAAAAATCTTTCACCTTTGTGCATGGAGATGATAAAACTTGTGGTATATCAAAGGAACTATAATAGTTCTGTAGAGCTCAATGTAGGATGTATGAGGGAAGAGGGACAGTAAATGATAAGTATGAACAGGTAGGCAGGAGGTAGAGCATTTATGGTCTGTGAAGGAGTCCATGAGAACACAGTAAGGAGGGCGACACGATCTCATTTTTCTTTCAGTGAGAAAAGATAGCTTCAGAGGTAACTGTGAACCATGGATTAGAGGTATTGGAAGCAGGAAAACGAATTAAAAGGCTATGGGAATCCAGGAAGGAAAGAGGGCCTGAACTGAAACAATGGTATTGGGAAAGTGGAAGATACTTAACACATAACAAAGCAGGCAGAATCAACAAGGCAATTGGATGTGGTAGGTGAGAGAGTAAGATCAGTTTAGGGAATATAATTTTACTTATTTTGTACCTATTGCTTACTTGCCATTAGTGGACCTTACCCAGAAGTAAATACCTCAGAAATAGAGAACTTCTTTTTATGAATTTTAAGTATATATAATGTGGTTTAAATCTAGTAATTTCAAATCCAAGAGCTATCAAAATAATAAGAGGCTGTTTACAATCCCTAAAAGACTTAATTCCTGACATACTTACAACCAAGCATCTAACAATTCTACCTATATTGGTGGGGGGAGAAAGGGAGAACAGCACTAAAACAAAGGTTTGAGAAATTTTAATTAACACAAATGGCTGTGCCTAGTCTTTAAATCTGTCCAAAGCAAATGGAGTGAAAGCCTTTTAATCCTTCAGAGCTTCCTCTGGCAGTGACCTCAGAAATAAGAGCCTCCCTCCTGCATCATCAGACTGATTTTCTTTAGCTCCTTGTGCAATGTAGGTCTTTGATCCCATAATTCTCTAAAATAGGAGAAAAAAGAAAAAAAGATAGCTAAAACATGGAGGGCTCCAGTTCACACTTCGTGAATCTGCTAAAAAAATAAAAATAAATTAGAATGTATGTTAAATGCATTAAAGGGCTGGGGGTATTGCTCAGTAGTAGAGAGCACTTGTCTACCATGCATGAGGTCCTAGGTTCAGTTTCCAACACCACAAAAATAAACCAACAAACAAACAAGTGCAAAAATTTACACCTTCTATCCACTCCAGTGTTTTAAATAGGGAATTTTTAAAAAGAAAGTCATTCTCACCAAATTGAGTTCATTTCTGCCAGTAGTTGCTCTTCCTGTAGTTGTAGTGCCCATAGAACCTAGATTTTGAGTTGTAAGGCTATTAACATTCATCACAATATCATATAATTGTATTACTATAGGACTAACTGATATTCTTACGAATTTTATAATTATTATTTCAGAAAATAACTTCACTAAACAATATTTTAAGTTTAGGGTAGTTGACCTCTTTCTTCTGTTGAAAGCTCTTGTCCTACAGTGGGCAGCAACAGGCAGGGGGATCATTTGAGAATGACATGCAAGTTAAACGTCTTTGTGAGTCTGCAATGTGTACTAAACATTTAAGAAGTGGAAAGATAAAACATTTACATATATACATGCTTTTAGATAGCCCAAGCAGAGATTCCACAAAATTGGTCAATTGCGAATAGCAGAAAACAAACAAAAGATAAAAGTGGGATGGGGGAAGAGAAAGGAGGCAGGGAGAATGACGGGCACAGGATGAGGGGAGGCAGTAAAAGAGGGAAAGGAGAATTACAGGGGGCCAAACTAAAGTTTGCCAAACTAAAATATAAGACACCCAGTTTAATTTGAATTTCAATAAACACCAATAATGTTTAGTATAAAAATGCCCTATTCAATATTTGGGACATACTCATATTACAAATTATTGTTTATCTAAAATTCAAATTTAACTGGGTATTCTCTTTTCATTTGCCAAATATGATGGTCACCCTGTCCTAGACATTCTGCTGCTCTCCTGGGGGTGTGATGCAAACAAGGTGAATCTATTTTCATTCATTATAATAATCCTAATATTAATAAAGATACAGTTTAATGGTTTTAATTTTCAAAATTTATATTTAGGGAAATAAAAAGGATTTTATTCTCCCCTTGGACTTTTGTGAGGTCTTATGGGAAGCAAAGGAATGACCTTAGCTTGGAAATTAGCTGCATAACCTACTATTATAAACCTAACTTTGACATTCAAAAGATTGAGATTGTCTCAAAGCTTTAAAAAGCCTATATTTGAGAGACCCAGATTTGAGCTCGCCATGGTTTTCTGCCCCAGCCTTTCAGCATTTTAGCTCAACACTACTAATTTCCTTTCAGCAGCACCTGCCGAAGTATATTTCGGCCATGAGGAAGAGTAATAGTAAAGCAAACCAAAGGTTAAAGGCGGGTGGAATGACTTGCTTTTGGAACAGAACGTTACTGAGTAAACAAGGTCTCAAGGGTGTTCATTTCCCATCTCACCGGGCTTTCATCTGAATTTATAAATGTAGGATAATATCCACATCCAACCTTCAGGTTCTTGTCAAAGGAGAACCTGTCTCAAAGAGCCAAAGGAAATGCTAAGAGTTGGGGGCAGATGAGGGAAAAGCCAGACTGTCAAAATCAAATGTCTTATCACAAGTTATATTCTTACTGAAGATAAATCTCTTCCTTAAACACCAGCAGTTTGATGGGAAATTCAGCTGAATTTAGAGATTGTTTAGTATATGCACTAGAGGTGACTACCAAAGAAAACAAACTGCTCTCTTGACACCACAAAAGCCAGGAAGGATCTGTCATGCACCCTGTGTCAAATTGTAATTTTTTATTGGCTGGGGAAGCAAATTCCTTCAAAAGTGAGCTGTCTCTGGAAAGGCCAAAAGGAAAGACTTCATTCTAGATATGAGCAACAGAAAAATATTTTTCTTTTTTAGAAAACTAGGTAATACAGCATACTAATAATAAAATAGCCAATGATAATGTTACATTCTGGGCCTCAAGGAAATTCCTAAGTAGGGATTGCTTGAAGTGTAACTAAGTAATATGTGCCAACCAAATAGATCACACCACTGTAACTTAGCCAACCAGCACATTAGACAGTGGAAGGAGGCACTCTTGCCAAGAGCAGTGATGTAAAACCTTCCTCTATTCAGAAATACCTAGAACAGAAGGGTCTGTACCCTGATTTCTCTGGGAGTATGACCAAAATTACATTCCAACCTATCTCTAAGACGTTTATTAAATTCAGCTCATTTGAAAGCAGAGGAAAAGGAACACTATCCAAGAGCACTCTCAAGTATTTAAACTTAAAATAGTCCCACGCAATTGCCCATCCCATGTTTTACTTGTGTCCTAATTGCCTGAGAGAAACAGGATAAGGTAAGAATTGTGGAAGTAGTAGGAGACTTTTTTTTTTTTTTTTTTTTTGGACTGGAGAGAACTAAAGATCAGGGAGAAGAAGAATAAATAAGTGTTGCACAACAGAATACTGAGTTTAATATGGTTTAATCAAGGCTGCCAGTAATTCATTTTGGTGCCACAGAGCATGATACAAAATATCAGTAGGTTGTTTTTCTTTTTTTTAACTTTATATATAAATATGACACATTTTGCCCTAAGGGTAATAGAAAGCTAGGGCCTTCCACAACATTTCGTGTTTCCTGAATTACCACTATTTGTGGTAGTCTTGAAACCTAGATGTGGTTGGTGCCACCTACTGGGATAAACATTGAATTACACATATTTCATTCCATTTTGTAACCATGTTTTCTTTACTACAGAAACCTTAGGGAATATGATTCTTAATTGGAAGAATGGTACATTAAACAGTTGGTAAGTCTGGATTCAAATCACTGTTTTAGGGATGGAAGAAGCATGAGAAATCACACATTTTAACTCTTCCATTTTAATGCATAGTCTAGGAACTACGCTTTAAATATGGAATCAATAGCCTGACTTTTCTAAGTTTTTTTGTTCTAGAATTCCGATTCCACAGAGTCATTGTAAGGGTTACACAGAAGTGAGGATTTTTCAACCTGCTCTATAAAATGTTATGGTTGTTTTAGGAAAAGAAAAAAATTGAAAACTAAATAACTTGCCCAAGTCATGTAACTAGCAGATTGGAGGAAGGCCTACATCTCATATATGTGACACTATATCAATTACAACTTCTCAAAATCTGATGGTGAGATGATTTTAGGTGGCAATTTGGATAAATTTAGGAGGTGTTGGAATACATCATTAAATACTAAAAATCACAGTGAGATATTGAAATTATTAGATGTATGGGGCCCTGTCTTTATTAAGATGATGTGGAGGAAAAGTTTCTCGCAGGTCTGAGTACCAGGAAAAGCTATGTTTCTCCTGAGCAATTGATTTGTTGTTACTTTGTGGACACCACAAATTCATATTTCTTTTTGCTAGGGAATTCAGAATCAAATTTATAGCTTATTGCTACCAACTACATAGTACTTCCTTCATGTTTTTTCATGTATTTGCCTAGTTTCAACTAATTTTCTCTTTCCTTTGATTTATTCATCTATTTATTTAATCATATGTGCTGTGCTTTTCTAAGCTTTTCAAGCCTTTTATGAAATAAGAGAAGAAATTAGAGACCTACATACTGACACTGACATAACATTGTTATTCCTTGATTATGATTTTCTATTGTGTATCCTTTTTAAAACTGCCGAGTTTAAGTTCATATGTACTTGAAAATGTATGAATTTTCAAGGCCCTCAGAGTCATTCCTTTATTCTATTTTTTATGGAAAACTATTTGACTTCCTGTAATGATGCCATAATTCCTTAGAGGAAATCACTGAAACTCCCAGAGGAACTTCTGGATTACCAAAACTCAACAACCACTGTCAGATGTTTATCTCCTTGGTCTTCTGCTCTGAAGTAACAGAATCTATTTCAATAAGATTCATGAAATCACACGATTCCAATTCTTAGGTAAGGGGACAAGATAGAGAAAATGAATATTTTATTGAGTGCTATATTATTTGCATATACCAAGAACATGACATGTTACTTAATCTATACAAAGGAAACTTAATATCCTCCAGAGAGAATACTTATCTTGATACAAGAGCTTCTGAATAATACTAATAAAGATGATAGTGAAAACAATTATTTTTATACCACTAACATTTAACTTACCATGTAACCAGACAATGTTTTTCATTTTACAAGTAATGGAATCTCCACTATTAACAACAACAAAAATCCTCCAACTGCGTACCTAGATGATACTTTACCTACCTTGGGACCCTGGAAGATTTAAAAATGTTTGCTTTGGTGCAAAATTCTGCTGTAAGTACAGTGATAATTTCAATTCATTGGCCTTCTGGTAGTTCTTCAAGGCTTCAATTCTCAGCTCAATCACTTTGCCGTGAAAGTCATTCTGAAAGAGGACTTTTTTTCAAAACTACTCATATAATATTAACTTCTCTAAATCCACTGTTACCTGAATGTTCTTCACCCCATAAATTAAAAAATAATCCCCTCATGCTTAGTCTTTTAAAGTTGGATACATAGTATTTGTCCCTCCAATCCCACCCATTTCTAATAGAACAAAATCAAGAATTTAGGATGAAATACTGTTTATTCCAAGTTATTCAAGGTGAAACCAAAGATAGGTCACTTCAGCCATCTCTCCAGGATACATTCCTTTAGCAGGATAATTGGTAACCCAGGATGAAGGAATTGGGCTTAAATAATATGAAGCTATAAAAGCCTTTATATTATATGAATGAAATTGCTTCCCACATCTAGGCTTGGAAGACCTTGGTACCTGAAGGATGTTGGCTTGTTCCTGATACTTGACCCATTCCATTTTCCTCTGTTGCTTTTCCTGGTGGAAGAAAGAGCCTCTGGGTGACAAAGTAAATTGAGATCAAAAATCAGTTTTCTCAATAAACTGCAATAACCTTATAGCAAAATTATGGTGTCATGGTTTCACTATTCGCTTGGTTTCAACTTCACAGTCCTCTTAATTGGCCTACCCTGTATAATCCACTCTCTAAAAGCTAAAAGATAAATGAACAGGCCATTTTTTTGTGAATGAGTCAGTTATGGAATGATAATATGCAAATATAATACTCTAAATGCATTCTCTAAGACAAACTAACAAGTGTTCAGACATCAAATAGCTATTGTGGAGTTGTCATTGTTATAGAGCTCCAAAAGCTACTACCATTCAGAATGATTTTACTACCTTCCTTATCTCCTTCACTTTCTCTACAAATGATGTCTCCAGTTCACCCTTGATCTTCCTAGATGATGAGGGGAATTTGGGAGCCTGAGATGAGAGAAGAGAGCTAAAGAAATAGGAGATCCCAGGGAAAAAGTGTGGTATCTGACAACCATCAGATCCAATATACCCTAAGAGCTCATATCTTACCTATCTGCCTACCCAAATTAGACTTGATTAGCAACAGACTGTCCGGTATATGGCACCAACAATCTTGAAATTCTAAGTACATGCCATCCACTTGCCTTTCCATCCTGTAAGTCTGCCCTGGTTTTTATCTGTGGTGCCTTTTGTTGATCTCGGAGTTCTTCTGTCTGTAATGTCTGTGGAGAGACATTTTGCCAGAGCTTTAAATCAGTAGGAATTAATGAGAGAAGTGGTAAACCAATATATGTCAAGACTTTTGGTTCCTGCCAGTCAGCAACTTCTGAGGGCCCAACTTGAAAACTGTACTACCTATCAAAGGGGATTCATAAGATAATGAGTTTTTCCCTTTGGTGCCCTGAGTGTAATACATATATTATTGTGTGTGTGTGTAATATATAAATTTTTGGTACTGGGGATTGAATCCAGGGGCACTTTACCACCAAGCCACATCCCCAGCCCTTTTTTTATTTTGAGGTAGGGTCTTGCTAAGTTGCTGAGGCTGTCCTTGAACTTGCAATCCTCCTGCCTCAGCCTTCTGAGTTGCTGGGATCACAAGCATGCACCACCACACCAAGCCTGATTATATCTTATAATAAAAAAATACCAATTCAACCCTTATGTGCCAATCACTACTCTAAGCTACTTACAAATTATTTTCAGTACATTACAATCATTCTCAATTCACATAGCTCTTTGGATACTAATTTTATTTCCATTTTATTAATGAGAAAATTGAGACTTGGAAAGGTTAAGTCATTTATTTAGGAAAGTACAAAGCTGCTATTTGAACCACATCTACTTTCAAGCCTGTGTTCTTAGCCACTAGGCATGCTGCTTGTCTCCATTTATCCCTGTCTGAAGAAGGGGTAGAGAAAGTTGATCACAAACTAAGGTGTATAGACATACCCTATAAAAAGTACTTTGGTAGCTCTGGAGAAGCTGGATTTTCATAGAAGAATTGTACTAGCACGTTTTCTATCATAAAGACTCAAGAACTTAGAAACTAACACTTCTCAAAATTCATAGAAGTGATTTGTTGCTGTGGCTGAGAAGTAGGAGCAGATCTTAATTCAAGATGCAGGGCTTAGAGTTATCCTGATTATTTGTGGAAAGGTAAGATGAAAAAAAGTAGTCAGATCACACCACACACCTGTTTATGTCACAAGACACTATCTGCCCTTCCAGTTGCATAATCTACAAAATAGCACTATGGTTCCAAGGGCGAGTCCACAAAGGTATTTCCCCTCCTGGTTTTCCAGGAAAGGGTCCTAATATTATTATCTTAGTGCAATGATTGTTGTAAAATCATATGGGCATTAGAATTAGGTATACCTTTGTTCTTTCATTCAACTTACATTCACTGATTCTCTATTTTTGTTCCAAGCATTGTGATAGGTGTTAGGGATTTGGACAAAGCAATCAAGATACTGAAGGAGTTTTTATCCCAGAAGTTGGTAAGGGGACAAGAAGGGAGTTAAAAAAAATAGTAATAAAATAAAAAGTAATAAGTCAATATTATGAAAAGTACTATTGAAGACATGAACAGGAGAGGTGCTGTACTTTAGATGGAATAAACAAGGAGGGCCTTTCTTTGTCACTTTTTTTTTTTTTTTTTTTTTTTTTTGGTGGTGCTGGGGATTGAACCCAGGGCTTTGTGCTTGCAAGGCAGGTACTCTACCAACTGAGCTATATCCCCAGCCCAAGAAGGGCCTTTCTAAAGAGGTGATATTTAAGTTGAGATCTGAAGAATAAGAATGAGCCAACCATGAGAAAATAGCATTACAGACAGCGGGTAAAGCAAGAACAAAGACCATGAGATAGGAAAAGACTTGTTACAAGGAGAAACCACAATAAGCCACTAGGGTGATTGCATAGAAAGTATGGGGAAGACTTCTATGAGAGGAGACTAGAGAGGTAGACATGAGCTAGATTATGCCACAATAAGGAGGCTATAAAGGATTTTTGTAAGAAGAGTGACATGCTTTGATTGTTTCGAAAAGATCACTTTGACTACTGTACCAAAAAAAAAAAAAAAAGAAAAAAAGGATTGAAATGATGCATGGGTGGAAGCAGGGGCATTAAAAAATGATGATGGAGCCAGAGGAATTAGGAATTCTTTGCATTATAATCTGCAGGACAGTAAGGACAGTACTTTCAAGAGATCCTTAGAGGCACACCTTGTTCCATAGCAACTCCATTTCCTTCCGAAGCATCTTGTTTTTCCTTTCCTGTTGGAGGGGGGGAACCAAATAAACAGAGACATGTGTTTGTCCAGCCATTAAAGTGAGGTTTGAAGAAATTACTAAGTTAATGGTGGAAAAGGGGTCAGGGACATAGTAAACCACAGAGAAGGTAATAAATGGACCTATCCTCAAATCCAAGAACATGAGAGATAAGTTTGATGATGATGATGATGATGATGATGATGATGATGATTATAAAATAAGTTATTATTTCAAGTAATAACTTTAATTATGGGGATTATGAGCTGGTATTAATAGAAATGATTCCTAACACTTAAGATGTTTTCATCATATGACAATTTCTCTGGGGCTTAGACCACTAATTTCTAATATTTAAGATCCTTTTACAGTGATGATTTTTAAAAGATTTTCTAAAAGTCTCAGAGTAAATTATTTCTTTTCTTTTACTTTAATACATATATCCTGTTCTTTAGATATATGAATGGTTAATGCACTTGTATCGATTAATGCATAGATGAAAACCTATTAAAAAGTCAAAGAAATAGAATTTTGCTAGCTAGTCTTTGTCCTTCCCAAAATTCCATCTGACTCCCTTGGGATCATCTTGGACTTTCTAGATCAAAGAGATAAGAAAGTTAAAGCATCAGATGCTGGAAATGAACACTATGAGTTTCCTTTCACATCTGACAAAAGCAGTGGAATTGAGCCCTGTTTAGAAGGCTGTTCCTCAGAGTACCCACCAACCTCTTACCAGGTTCTGTTTCATCTCCTCTGCTTCTTTAATGAGCTCCGTGACTGAGGATTCATCACATCCTTTCCCTGCCATGATCTGCCTCATGATCTGCAAACTGGAAGGAAAAGAGATGTCATAAAACATACAGACCTCCTAAAAGATATTAGTATTCTGCAACCAGTCAGAAAGTATTCTACTATGGAAGTTAGATGGGAACTGGAATCTCAGGAGTTTCAGAAGTCCTTTGGGACATAGAAAGTCTCTATAACGGATTATTCCATTCCTAATTTGCGTATGCCATAGCTATGTGCTCAGTAATGAGTTCTATGCTCTTTAGTGTTCAAAAATTGGTCTTCAATAGCCAGCAAGATTCCTCTCTATCCCCTCAGAATAATATTTTGGTGTATGACCTTTGAGGGAGGAAGAAGCAGTTCTGCCCCTGTAAAGGAGGAGGTTGAAAAATCTGATGTCTTCAGGATAAAATTTCAGAGTTAGTCCCTACCCTTCTCTGTCCACTTCCTCCATTCCTTGGGTCTCCAAATAAAGACATCTGACTTTGTTGGGGAAACCATATATCCTTGGTAGCCCCCAAAGAATGGAAGCCATTAAAAAGTTCCTAACAAAATCTGAATCAATGTCAAGTCTTTCCTGAGAGAGTGGATATTCTTTGAAAGTATTGATTGTATTTCTGTTCCTTGCCCTTCTTCTTCCTCAAGTCTAAGCCTTTGTTTCTGTTACCCTGAGAAAAGTCTGCTGTTTTAAGTAGCTGGTATAAGCAGTGAAACTTGACCACAATTTTTTTATCTGGTTTTTGTTCTCCAAAATTCCAAGTTCCTTGAGAGGCTTATGATAAGGATATAGGAAGAAGGTGGATCAATTGACATGAGATTTTCTGAGACCAGAAAGGAAACAGAGTTTGTGGGTCCCAGAAACAGTGAGTATTCTAGCAAAACGTTATGAATTCCTCGTATGTTTACAGAGGCAGGATCCAAATCTAGAAGGCTCCTAAGCTCAGAAAAGATCATCACTTCACTGCTTGGATAGAAAAAGCAGAATATTTTTTCCTTTATAAAATCATTTTATAAAAATGATTTTATAAACATGAATAAGCTATGAGTGTAAACATGATAGACTGAAGTCATTGAAGTTTGTTACCTGTTTATTGAGTAGGCATTTTACAGAGGAAGAGTAACATCTATAGCCTCATGAGATGAGAGTTGAGTCATATTTAATTTTACCAAAAAATTAAAGATTCATCTTCACCCCTTTGTTATTACATATTCTTTACATTTTACTACACCTGTTTGTCCAAATTTGAAAACAAAAACCAAGCAATATAAATACTCATTGCTGGTGTTACAGAGATTAAATTCTCCAACCTGAGTAGGCAGCGCTTACCTTCTTTGTTTTTCCTCCAAGTTAGACATTAACTTCTGGAATAAGAGGTTGTTCTTATTTTCTAGAGGTTTTAATATCTCCAAAAGTTCCTGCTTCCTCAGCTTTAAGTCCTCATTCAATTCCTTCAAGTAGTTGTCCTCTATTTTAGAATTTCTGTGGGAAGAGACATCATAATACTGTTTTTAGCCTGGGTTAATACAGACTCTCCTTTCCCTCCTGGGTAGTTGGCATTTGGCTTCTTCCAAACACTCACCGTTTTGAGGACAAGCAAGATCCTGAGGAGTTTGCACCACTTGTCATCTTGAAGGGAAACTTCTACTTCAATAATAAAGAGGCCTTCATGAAAATATGTGCCTTCTTTCCCCATTCAGTTAAGACATCTTTTTTGTGCTGCTGTTCTTGAAACTCCTGTTGCATTGGACTGATTTTAGTTACAGCTTGAGGTCACAATAGCCCCAAGACCACAAAATCAAGAGGGCTCTTAAGTAGCACCAATGGTAACTTGTTGACCAAAAAACTTAACTACATCTGATCAATTTTTGTCTTATCTTTGGTCAAATGCCAAAAGTTTTATTCTGAAGTCTTTGAATGAGTAGGATAGAATCACAGTCTATCTACATTATGGAATTCCTATTGTGTTAGAAAATGATGACCTATCAAAAATAACTCATCAACACCAAGGCAACAAGCCTCTATGAAATGCCTATCTGTACCAAATGCTGGATTTTTTGAGAATGGAAAAGATAAAATGGTACAGTACCTACTTCCAGGGGCTTTAGGAGAAGAAGGAGCCACTTCTATTTAAAAATAATAGAGGTCAAACTGGCAAATGAAGGGTATGACTATGACAGAGTAATTTCTGAGCCATTGCCATTATTTTCCAGTCTTTAAAACCTGATATAACATCAAGGTTAAAAAATATTGGATGTGTAGCAAGAGGATATAATTTGTGAAAGATCCACATTGTCAGTATGTCCTTCTATAGCCAGACTTTCTTAGAAAGCTGTAATTCTAGGCTTACCTCCAGATTCTGATTCTGTTTTCCTCTTTTATTAGAATCACATTGTCTTCTGGACCCTAAGATCTCCTGTCTTCATCCCTGTTTAGTGAGGAGAAGATAATCCAAGCATTAAATATTTTTGTTTTCATGCCCTTTAAAAACAGTTTTAGGGCAGTATGTTTAGGGAAGGTCTCAAATGTAAATTAAATCATGTCAATTTCAAGTACTGACTGAGCATTTCCAACCGTTTTCTAGGGGTTTTGTTCTCCAAAATAACTTAAACCCTTTATCTTTTGGGAAACCTTAAGGGCAGAGTATTATATTGGGAAAATGCTAGATGTAGTTTGTCAGAACTTGGATTAGACCTCAGCTTCACTATGAGCAGGGCTGCCTGTGAGCAAGTTACTATATTCCCTGAGCCTCTATTTTTACTTTACAAAAAGAATGGTAGATAAGTTTGTTGTGAGCATGAATTGTGATATGTAAATGCGTGGCTCATGTTAGATATTTGCAGTTTGTGAGTTTTTGTTTGGTTTAGGTTTGTTTAATGACCCCATTAAATGGTCAGATACAAAAGAAAAAAATGTCTGATTAATACGAAGCTAATGAAGCTTAAGCTTCAGAGCCCTTCATTTTCAACATTGCTTCCAAAGGTTCTGACCCCATTTTATATTTTTAATTTCATATCCTTCTGAAAAGACAAACTTCAAACTTCCTCAAACTATATATGACTGGATTTCCACAAAATCTGGGTCTGCCCTGGGTTAAATAGGATAAACATCTCCTTAAACGTTCTCTATATCAAAGCTTCTTTTTAGACAAATTCTACAAATACTTTTACTAACGCATACCTGTGTCACTTGAAAGTTTCGTGTGATATCTGGTTTAGTATGATATCAAATTTTAAAAAACCATAACAAGTCAACTACAATTCCCTTTGGTTTCCCTAGGAAAAATTTTCTAAAATTTGGAATGAATGAAGGTGAATGATCTCCTCACAGTGAAAAGAAATATTGGATGGACTAGTTATCATTAATAACTTTTTAAACTGCACATGTAGCAGGTAGTAGCAAACAGTAGATGACAAAAATGGCATTGATCACTAAAACACAACCTCTTTAAATTTCACTTGGTGACATTTGGCTGACTGAACTATGATAGAGTTTTAATACATTTAATGGGCAGGCAGCATCCCAACTCACCTTCCTTTCTTTCCTTGCTTTTTGAATGATTCAAAAAGTAAGAACACTTACTATTTTGATGTGGTCTTTTCTTAGCCAATCAGCAATGTTTATTTCCTAACATTCCAATGTCCATTTCTTCAACTTGGAATATGGTTTCCAAGGAGAATATGTGCCTTATGAGATATTATAGTTAAGAGTTTTAAAACAAACAAACAAACAAAATCCTAATGGTATTGAGAGGAGGCAATTGATGCACAACATTTCTTCTGGGACAGAGAGATAGAAGGGTGACCATTAGAAGATGACCATTAGAAGTGGAAGGGAAAGAAGATGACCATTAGAAGATGACCATGAAAAGTGGAAGGGAAAGAAGTTAAATGCTAATTTTTTCCTGAAAAATAGAAAGTTAGATCATCCATTAGTTGGAGAGGTATGGTACAAAACCTTGGAAAAGTGATGACTTGGAATGGCACCTGAATAGTGGGAGAGGAAGTCAACCAGGCAAGAGTAAAAGGACTGCCATGTAGTGCTAAGGGTCAAGGGGAGTTTGAAAACTGAAGATTTGTCATGCTGTGAATCAGCAGTTATACAATTTTCTCAAGCAGTCTTTGGCAAACTAGCAATAGTAGAGAGAACAGATGGTTGGTTGACTCTGGGCTGGGACTTGGCAGAACAAAAAAGTTCAAGGGAATAAGAGGACTGAGAATGCTGGTGAGGGTATCCATCAAAAGGTTGATCATGGTGCTGAGGCTGTGCAGGGAAGAAAATGAAGAGACGGATGGTTTGGAGAGGGGAAACCAGAAAAGGGTTATGAATGAAGAGTGTGGGAAAGGAAGAACAGAGGTTATGGTTGGTCAACATGCTTCTTATGAAATAACTTGTGGAACTTCATCACTACTTGGATAAATTATAGTAGCAATTCATAATTTTTTTCTACAGCAAACTTTGTATCCTGCTACTGCATAACATTCACTGAAAATCATGTGGAACCTCAAAATAGACCTTATAACAAAATATTCACTATGACCTCATCCAACATTATAGCATTTGGTTTTAGTATCTGTTAAAAAAAAAAAGGTGTGATTGCTCTATAATTAGAGAACTCAGAGCAAATACCATTTTAGTGTTAGTTTTGCCAGCAGAAAATCAGATTAGTCTAATTAAGCCAGGTCTCCAAGAGTTGAGGCAATTATTTTCATATTAAAGTGATGAGAGGAGAGAGAGAGAGAGAGAGAGAGAGAGAGAGAGAGAGAGAGAGAGAGAGAGACTCTAAAACTTTCTTATCCTAACTTCCCTCAGCTTTAATGTAGCAACAAAATTATAGAATTCCTCATGGAGGAAACCTGAAGTACCTTCTGGTCCTTTCTGACCCACAGCCAATTCAACCCTTGAGGGAATTATATGAATTTCATTAACTAAAATAAAAAGAGAATTACTTGCAAAATCATAATATCAATAACTTGTCAGCTCTTAAAAATCACATCTCCCTTTGGTGTTTGTTATGATCATTTTGTTGATTCCTTCTCCTTAACCCTTTGTTATAACTATCCAAACTTGGTCTGTACACACATATGGAGGCAACTCAGGTACTTGAGAAGATTGAGATATATGTTGGGACTCTTGAATTATTTTACTGAGGTTTTTTGTTTGTTTGTTGTTTTGAAAGTAATGCATTCTCTTAATGTGTTCAGATAATTAGTAAGATGGCCTTCAAGCAGAGGTATGTGAACTTTCACAGACTTTTTAAGAAACATGGAAGCAACGGTAGTTCTTAAAGAATATTTTTCAGGATCCTCAATTTTCACAAAGTATTCTTTACTAAAAAGGTTCTACCTGAGAGTGCCCCTTGTTTCTTTTCCACCTCCCCTTTCCCAATCACTTTTTACCTACTTATTAAAAGAATGGAATATCTTTTAACCATCTGGATCCTTACGTAAGTGATTCTCTTTGGGTTGTATAAAATCCTGAAGAGCATTAAACTAACTACAATTCAAAGTATTGGTTTTGGGGTTAAAGAGAGTGAAGGATTGTTAATGAATGGATTTCATATTCTTTATAGCTCCAGTGGTCTAATTCTTACTTTCAGCAAAATTAAGGAAGACATCAAATTATTGCCTTAGATTTGTTAAAATTAAATTTTGATGATGTTATATATGAAATTTCGCTTATAATTCAGGAGTTTCAAAAATTTGAGTGACACTGCTATGACAAAACATCTTCTGTTCCCATCTACTAATTTGTGTAAACAAGTTTTCTCAGTGACTATTATATGTAATACAAAGAATATGAATAAAATAGATTGTGAAAGCCTGTCTTATTCTAGCAATAAGTAATGTTCATCTATGAATACATGAACTAACTAGGGGGAATATAAACCATCTATCAGATTAGTAGAAGTATTTCCAAAACATTGTTCCACTTAAAAATTGTTTATAAAATGTATATGACATATGTTTTGTTACTTGTATTCTACTAATAATTATAATAATGTGATTCTGAAGAAATTTTAACACTTGGCACTTTAAGGTCACAGAAAATAGAAAAATAAAATTTCAATGTACATACACATAATTTTGTAGAGAAGTATAATAGAGCCAAATATGAGCATTTAAAACTCATTGAATACATATTAAAGTGATATGAGCCAGGTATGGTGGCGTACATCTATAATCCCTTTGGCCTGGGAAGCTGAGGCAGGAGGATTACAAGTTCAAAGCCAGCATCAGCAACTTAGGGAGGCCCTAAAGAACTTATCCCTAAACAATTTAGCAAGACCTTGTCTCAAAATAAAAAATAAAAAGGGATGGGAATGTGGGTGGCTCAGTGGTTAAAAGCCTCTGGTTCAATCCCTGGTACCAAAAAATTTAATAAAATAAAGTGATGTGAAATATTTATTTGAAAATGTCAAAATTAGAAAAGAACGGAAATTATATTTCTTGTGCCCATTCTAATTAAAATTAGAATGAAAAATTTTAGGTGTTAACTTAAAAATATGAGAAATGGTACCTCTCAAAATTCTTTTAGAAAATACAAGCAAAATTTCTAGAGACCACTGCTCTAGGGCAGAGGCTCTCTGGCTCTGATGGGATTTAAAAATCACTGGGGAACTTGTGAAAACTGCAGATTTTCAGGCTCATCCCCCAGAGATTCCTACTCTGTAGATCTGGAGAAAGTGTGGTTTTAACCAGCACTCCCTGGTGATTCTGTGTGGGATCTGCAGACCTCTCTTTGAGAAATAGTGCTTCAAGATTTCTTCTCAGATCACAATGTATCAGCAGAAAGCTGCTTGCTTGAATTATTTTTTGTTTTGTTTTCTGGGCCATCTGTAGAACTGCCTCTTGTGAGTCATATTTGATATAACACCTTCACCTTTCACTTAAGATAACCTGAGAACCTTTTATGAAGGAGAATATAGCCATTCCTGCATTTGTAAAGGAAATTATTCAAGACACGATTCCATGACAAACCCCCCCACACACAACACACCCATCACCACTGCTGTCCATATGGCCACACATCACACATTTCTTTCAGAATTAGGTAGTAAAGAAAATGTTGCTTCTCTGGGAGAATTATTGGTATTGGCATGCATTTTTCTTTGGGGACAAATCATTAAACTAGTTTTTCTTTTCTTCTGATTTACTAAGGATCTCAAAAGCAATTCTGTGACTTTGTACTTTTGTGTCCTGACTCCTGATTTTGACTTAATCTAAGTAATATTTTTCTTGGTCTTGATTGTTGTCAGTTTTTTTTTTCTTATTATTTTCCTGCTTTCATAAACCACCTAATCCTTTGCTGATAAGTAAACAAATTGAGCAAAAATTAAATTATCTCTGTATATATTTTTAAAATATATGGATGTCATATATTAGAAACAAAAAAATTTCTAGTTTAATGTGTGTGTCTGTGTATGGTGTATTTGTAAAGAAAGTTTGCTTTCTTGTGGAAGTAGAGAATGATTGATGGAATTTAGTGCACTCAACTGGAAGGCATATTGGGTTTTCCAGTGCCCAGAGGTAAAGTAAAGTAGAAGAGACTAGATGGACTTGGGATTGGGATGATTGGATGCCCAGGCCTCAGTCTCATCAGGGAACTCTAGTACATGGCAAATGGGAAAAGGAAGTGGGATCTCAATATGGAACAGTTCAACTAGTCAATAAAAGTTTACAGGTCCACAAAATTCACCTTACAGGAAGCCCAGAGACTACAAGCTAGAAACTATGAAGATGCCAAAGTTTCTCTAATATACCCTAAGTCTTTTGAGAGTCCTTGAAAATAATTTTTGGTAGAAGGTAGAAACATATATTCAAGAATCATTTATTTGGCTTACATTTCTTGAATCCTATTGTATCAGAGTTGCCTAGCCCTAGATTATAAAGTCAAATGAGTCAAATAAGACAATTTTTTTTTTTTTTGGTGGAGGCAGGTACCAGGGATTGAACTCAGGGGCACTCGGCCACTGAGCCACATCCCCAGTCCTATTTTGTATTTTATTTAGAGACAAGGTCTCACTGAATTGCTTAGCACCTCGCTTTTGCTGAGGCTGACTTCGAACTTTGATCCTCCTGTCTCAGCCCCATCTGGGATTATAGGTGTGTGCCCCACTCCCCCCCAGCAACAATTCTTGCTCTTAGGACTTTCCAAGCTTAGATCAGAACCCTGCAAGGGTTGTAGTAACCCTTTGTAAATTATAAAAGAAGGCCCCCTCTAGGCAATAAGGCCCCTAGGTGCAAGGCTTGCCAAGAGGAGGGGAGGAGGGAAGCCCCAATTTGCCTCTTTAGTGGGAGTGTCCTTATCAGTAAACCACCTAATAATGTGCAGGTTAGGCACCATAAATGTGAGAAATTGGCAGAGGGGAGGTGCTAAGTGCAAAGATGGAATGCATGTCTGGTGAGGGTTGTGCAGGGTTAGAAGGCAGCAGAGCCCTTTTTGCAATGGGATGTGAGAATGGGGAGTCAGCTGCAGTTGAAAATACAAACTCAGTCCTGCCAGTTTTTAAGATTTTCAAGAGAAGCTAGAAATCTAGATCTGTGTGTGTGTGTATGTGTGTGTGTGTGTGTGTGTGTGTGTGTGTGTGTGTGAGAGAGAGAGAGAGAGAGAGAGACCAACTGACCCCCATTCTGGCTTTTAAATGTGTTGTGTACCAAATGTGTATTTGTGGGCTACATTTGGCCTGCAGCCTGCTATTTTGGAAACAGTACAAGATCAACTAATTTTTTTTCTGTGCGAAGCTTTTCTTTTTCTTTTTGCATTGAAATGCTCATTAAAAAAAAACCACAACATTTAAATCCATGTAATTTAAGCAGTGTTTTGATCATATGTGAAATGCCAATTTGACCTAATTTCTTAATTTGATAGATTTAGATTCAGTGTGTTTGATAATGAATGACAGAGGTAAACCTGTCAAAATAAAATGAAAACCCAAACCCAAAGCAACAGATATTTCTTGATACCTATAATTAGACATTATATGAACCATAGGAAAGTATTAAACAGATAAAATGTAAACTCAGTCAGAGCTTGGGGGTATATAATGTCTCTCAAATTAGACAATCTAGTAATATTGCATAGACAATCAAAAATAGGCTCAATAGTCTAACTTGAGCAAAGAATTCTCTAGATCTGCTTTAGCTCTTCCTATATGCTCCCATGCTGCCTCAGCTGAAATGATTGGATAACCTAAAGTGTTCCACTGCTGCAATTTTCTTAATTTAGTAATAACCATCTATAATTTAAAAATAAAAATAAATACCTAATTATGTACTCCCATCCTCTACACTTGCTTCAATGATCAAAGGCTAAAAGTAAGAGATGACATTTATCATATTATTAAGACTTTCTTCTGTACAGCAGTATTTTTCTGGGCTTTTGCATTTGCATTTGCAAATAAGTAATTAGATGAGTATAAATGATAATTAGGAATATATAGAGAATCAGAGTCAGAGCAGGGATTGTTTTTTTAAAAAAACTATGTAGTCCTGGGTGACAAACTCGAAAATATTCTAGCTTTATAAATTACTCTTTTCCATGCCCCCATTTTTTTTTAAATTCAGAGACTTGTTTAACATGCTAAATCATACTCCTTTCTTTCCAATTTTAGTTTGAATGTATTATAGGAAAAACTTTCTGAATGTTACAAAATAAGCTATCAAATAAAACATTAATGAACTACAGAGCCATTTTAAATAAATTCATTTAAATAAGTGAAATTTTATTATCTGGATCCTTGTATTATAAACTAATCTATAAACTAAGCAGTACTTACAAATAAATAAAATTTAGCATATTACTTGGTAACATATTACGATAATAGAAGATATGAATTAGGATAGTGACCCAACACCTTTTTGACTCATTATGAACTACTCACTGTTGTGTCCACATGGTTATAAAGCTTGATTTAAAGAGTTCATATTAATTAAAATTTCTTTGGAAGTTATGATATGAATCAACATTTAAAAATATGACTCCCCTCAGATCATTAAAAAGTATAAAAAGATTACATATATTAATGGCAAGGCTGCAAGTCCCCTATAAAGCTACTCTTGGACATGTGCTCATGATGAAAGAAAGAGAGACGATAACATTCTTTTGTCTTGCCTCTTGAACAGACTCAAAAATTATCAAATCAAATTGAGTCAATGGTTGAAAGCATCCTCATATTTTCAGTTTGAAACTTTCTTATGTTTAGCAGACAATGTCATTTGTGTACATGAATGCTGCTTCCTTTCACTTCCTTATCTGTAGTCCAAAGTGAGAATCACAAATGGTGGCAATTCAGATATTCTTTGCCACAGATAAAGAAGTAGGCCTAAGGATGGACATGTGATTCAGGGCACAGCACAGAAAGAATTCTGGGTTTTCTCGCCAAAATTTTCCCTCTTTAATAAAAGGAGAAGGAAAAGATATATTTACTTTCTACCCTTTCTTTCCTACTTTCTGTCCCAAAGGACAGAAAGCTACTCTAACCATTTTGTACCAAAGAAGTAGAAGACCAAGAAAATGGTAAGGAAACTGACTCAACACCTTGAGATGGTGGAGTTGCTGAAACAACCTTTGAATCACTATCTCTACCTCCAAGTTTCTTACTTAGGTAGAAAATTAAACGCCTTTATTGTTCGAGTCACAGATGACTGGATTTTCTGTTATCTGTAGTTGAATGTATTCTACCTGCAATACCATAGCATTGAGCTGAGCCAGCTCACACTGACGTGTGTGAGATGATTGTGTTCGTTTCTTTCCAAGTCTACAATCGGTGAGTTCAGGTTGATAGCTTTAAATCATAGGGTAAGTAAAAACATTTACTCTATGGGTTGAGGTAAAGATGTATATCAACGTTTTTTTCTTCAGAGAGCTGATTGTTAAATATTTATCAGCAACACACCCCTAGGTGACAACCTTACTCCTCTGATAAAGTAATAACAGCTACTATGATGGCTATCATCTTTTAAAGTGCATTTTGATAGTAAATGGGTAATGAATACTTTGACATTTTTAAGTTGTAGAATTTTAGAACTAGAAGACACTGTAAATTCAAGAAAAGCAAAATTCAATATCATTTCATTTTAAAACTAAGCTAACATTATATATCTAGTTGATAGCAAAAGTAAGTCTACAATTTGACTCTTCCCATTTTAGTGATCTTTTGACATAACTATGGAGTTATTATATAATTTTTATAATGATAATAACAATCATTTGCTTGCCAATAGTAAGCTAGTGAAATACTCAATTTTTCTATAAATATACCAGCCTAATTTTGATAATGTATATAATAAACCATGTTAAATTACATATTCTAAGTTTTGGTCTATTCAACGAAGATACAGACCTTAAAGAAGGCTGACATATGGAAACTGTTAGCTTGGGATTACAATCTGCCAACAACCTTTAATCATCATTACTCACAGTAAATCCTGATGAGTAACCGGATGATCAGATTTGGGTTTGGCCCAGCACTCGGAGGATACTCTCTCAGAGGGGGATCAGCTGCCCATATCCTTTCTCCAAGAGGTGAAGAACTGTCAGTTGGAGTCTGAGCTCCTCTGCTCAAGTGAAGATAGTTAGACAATCTTGAAAGATAGAAATTGCATTGTTAAATGAAATGAAATCTCAAAGGATCTTGGCAGGACTTGTGGAACAACGCTGGGCTGGATTCTGACAACTTGGGTTTGAAATAGCTGGTCAAATCTGCCAGTAAAGATCAGCTATTGAAAATGCTCCATACTTTTTAGAGTACTTGTAAGATCCTCACAATGTTGGTGAAAGTGAAAATTAGTACATCTTTAGAAAGCAATTAGCAACATGCTGCATACTAACAACCTTAAAAATAAAGTTACAAAATTTTGATACATTGATTATGAGATGATATGTATAAGGGAATTGTGTACTGATCTATTTTGGGGTATGGTTGAAATTTTTCATAAAATTTAAAGAAATGTTTGTGGTATTTGAGGAATTCTAAATTATGTGACGTATTTTAAGGAAATATAGATGCAAAGATTAATGAACATTATAGAGTTGTGAAATTTTAAATAATTTAATTTCTACAAATGGAAATAGATGAATAAATTATGATATATTCATACAACAGAATGTGATGGAACCATTAGGATATTATAATTTAAATATATTTAATAAGAAAGCATTCAAAATATATCAAATGAAAAGGAATATAGAGCAGTATAGTGTATATATGTGTGTGTTTAGAATACTGGAAGAAAAAAATGCTTTAAAATGAAGATGTTCTTAATGATTGTATTATTCATCTATTTTTCTGAAATTTTCAAGTTTTCTTTAATGGGCATGCATAAACATTTGAAATAAAAATAAATTTTGTATAATCAACTTATGTATTACAAATAGAAAGTATATTGAACAAGAAAATATAGAAACACCTGTACTTAAAAAAAAATACAAAATTTAAAAACAGAAACAAAACTTCTCAAGTCACTTGGATGAAATTCTGACAGTAAAAGACAGCTGTCCTAATCAGCATTGAAGTGTAGAAAGGAAGGAGCCTTCTGCCCAAAAGCAATCACCCTCTGAGACAAGGTAGGTTGACTTACAATGACATCAGGGAGGTGGGGGAAGAAAAGAGATAGAAATCCTGGTTGGGTGTGGGATAATGTTTCTAAGGAGTCAAGAAGTGAGAGAATGCTTTCAAGAGCAGCTGCCATATGTGTGAAGCTATAGGTATAGGAGTGGGAAAGGGACTTAAAAGATTCAGAATACACTTTCCTCGTTGGAGTTATCAAGAAACTACATTAAAAAAAAGAGTAAAGAGAGCACTGTTTTAATAATTACTTTGTGATTCCCCAACTGTGCCTCTCTGAATATGAAAACGAGCCAGGTGAGGCTCAACCCCATTTATTTGAGTTATACCACAATCCCTGAACTAAATCTTGGTTGCCCCAGATATGAAGTTACATAGCTTCAGAAATCTGATTCTAGAAACTTTCTCACATGACTGTAAAAGCCCTAGTCCAGACCAGAGGTTGTCGACATTTCCCCCCTTTGGCAACATAAGGGACAGATGACATTCCTATGTGCAACATATATCTATGAAACATTCAGGGTTGAGAAATTTCTCTATTGCCAATTCTTTCTTTGTAAATTAAGAAAGTAATACTAGTGAGTGTAATTTATTAAAAAGAAATCCTTGACTGCACTTTAATCTGTATTTCAAAATGATGATTCACTCATAAACTTTGGCTGCATTTAACAGGCTCATTCTTTGGGTAGGGCAACCAGGGTAGCTGCCCTGAAGACTCATTCTTGGAAGCAGGGCCATGTAGATGTTGTACCTTATTCCCCTTTTCTTAATGTAATTAAAATCACTTTCAAAATTTCTGTCTACAATGATACCAAAAGAGGCTTATTAAAGTTGCTGACAGTACAGCCTCCTTTCAAGTGAGATTATCTTGAGCAGGCAAAACAGGTTGAGTTGCCAGGATCCTATACCCACCTGGGGCTGGCCTTAATCTTTAACTTTTCCCTAAATCAAATTACAAATAATCTCACTTGAAAGAAGGCTATACTTGCATCTTAAATAGGCCTTACTTAAAATTAGAATTATGGGTCAGAGGGAAGTAAGGAAGATGGCAGATTATTTTTTTTATTCATTTATGAAATTATTTAAGCATTAATAAATGTGTGGCAGTAAATAAAGGCAGACTGTTCTCTGGGCTGGGAATGTAGCTCAAGGTGGGGCTATTACCTACCATGCATGAAGCCCTGCGTTTGATCTCTAGCATAGTAAAAAAAAAATTAATCTCTATTTTCATAAGGATATAATTCTTATGGGTGGAGACAGATATTGAACAGGAAGCAAATTTGCAAGCATTGTTGGTTCATTTGCTCCCTCAATCAGTTATTTAGCTAGCATACTAAAAATACCTAATATGTGCCAGGTATTCGAGATGCTTTCACATAAATTATTTCATTTAATTTTTGCAACCACCCTGACAAAAGATATATTATTATCTCTTTTTTATAAATCTATAAATAACTATTCATTGAAATAGCAAAAGATAGGAGTCAATCATTATGTTCAATACAGAAGACGTTAAGTAAATTAGGGTAACCCATACAATAAAATATTATACAGCTATTATGAAGACTTCTATGTGCTAATATGGAAAGATGCCCAAGAGAAAGTGTTAACTTTAAAAAAAGGCAAAATGCAGAATAAGTTTCAAAATCAGCTCCTCTTTATGCTTTTTTGAAAAAAATACATAAACATATATGTATATGAAATGTATGAGAAAGATTACAAAATCATTCAGTATCCATCAATTCTGGGAAGGGAGACTGATGATTTAGGATAGGAGGAATACAATATACACATCTTTTTGAAAGTCCAAAATGTTAATGACTTACATTAATTACTATTTAGTTAAAATTCTTATTAATAATGTTTTTAAAAATAATGTTTGGCCTTTAAGGATGTGAGTAGCTTATTCATGAGAATTTAGTTTTTAGGTATTCAATTTAGGAATGAAGATAGAAAAATGTCATGTTAAAGAAAAACTTTATATGTATGCTTGTAGGTAAGTGATATATCTGTGTTCATATGGAAGTGTGTTGAAGGGTAGGTGGGATCCTGAGTTAAAACTAAGGGACCCCAGATGAATGGGAAGATTTAGACAAATGCCAATGTTTCATTCTTTTGTATTCATAGTACCTAATATAGTGCTTGGTACTAGTTGGTAATTAATGTTTGTTAAAAGTATATAAGATTATCTGCTGATATTAGAATGAGAATACAAAGCAGGTGATTTGCATGAAGTTAAAGCAGTTTCTGGGGTTTATAATATGGTTTGATCATCTTGGCGGGATGAAGATGCAAGAGAAAATGTGGTTCAGAATATAAATTACAAGTGCCTTTGTATCCCCAGTGGAAAGACATATCCCCCAAGTCTGCTGATTTTGAAAAAATCATTTTTTTGCAAGGACTGAATTCTCTTGCTTGCTATTTATCAACATTCTGCTGACAAGCCTTGTTCCTTCTCTGTCCTTAGACCCCTTTAAAAAAATTTTTTTAATTAAAGTGTCTGTTTTTTTAAAAAAGCAGTTCAGTAGCCTAACTATTTCAAAATCTCATTTCATTACATTTGTCGTTTATTAATGAGCCTATTTTCTTTCCAGTCTTTCTTATTCCCCAGACATATTTGAGGAAACTCTTTTAAATCCCTGGGGCTATTATTACATCACTAGTTCTTTTCACTGCCTTTTGAAAAAAATCAGACTCAAACTTTAATCACTCTCTATATTATCATCCCCGCCCCCACTTTTCTATTTCAAGTGCTGTGTGCAAGTGCGCACTTGTGTGTGTGTGTGTGTGTGTGTGTGTGTGTGTGTGTTTTCTTCTAAATCTAGTACTCTGAGAAATCCCTAGTGAGTCCAGGCTGGATGTATTTTTGTTTTGAGAAATTCATCAGATGAATTAAAATTTATACTGATTACCTCTAGGTTATTTAAGGATAGTCTGATTTTTTTAGCTAACAATTTCTCATATCTTCTATCATTAGGGTACCTGAAGATGCAGCTTGTTTTGTGGGCATTTTATATTTCCCTCTAATTTTAACTTGTACTGGTTTCTTAATTTTTAGAAATAGACTTATTTAAAATATGTTTTAATAAATTATGCCTTCTAAACATGTCTCTTGCCTGTGTCCAATTCTGATGGCCATTTTAATGTTTTCCTCTTTGCTTTTCATTATTCACTTAGTGATCTGAGTAGCAGACTCACGAAAAGAATAAACTCCTTTGCTATCAGAATGATAGTGGAAAGAGCATTAGGTTTAGAGTCAGGAGTCCACTGTTAAGCTTTCTGTCTCACATTCATTTATTTATTTATGGGATTCAACCTTTACCTATCCATCTTTCCCCATCTAGAATCAATCATCTCCTCTCTCTTTTTATCTAATATTGAAAAACTGCTTAAGAAATTTTGCAAAGCACCATGAATGCCTGTGAAAAAGGGCATTATGTAAATGTCCAATATTATTATGCTGGAGTTTTGCCATTACTCTGTATTCAAAAGGATGAGATGTAGAATAATATTAGCTCCTTTCAACTTCTACTCCAAGGTGGTTCCATTACCAAAATACTAGAAAAATGGGTCTTACATAGTAGGCTCACAGAAAAGCTCCAAGACACTAGATTTATGCCATTATTTTTTATGGTTATTACCATCCTTATTATTACCTTTACCCTATTACGACAATCATGACAGTGGAGGAGTGTGTTCTGCCTTTCTTTATTTGACTTTGATGAAGGAAAAGGCAACAAAGACATGGGTCCTAGTTGAGGTCCAAATGGTCTAAAATACCTTAGTTTAATTGCAAGGGGCGGGGATACAAAGATATTTCATAATGCAAACAAAATTGTGTAAATGTTGACACTGTGTATATAGGATATAAGAATATATACTGCTTCTAGAGTCACTTGAAGGTACAAGGTGGGACTAGACATCTCTGGATTTCAGAGAGTCAGCATCCTACAATGAGCAATTTAAGGGTGTAGAGAAGCCTGGTCGGCCTCAAAATACCTCTTGCTTCCTAAGTACAGTCTGAGTTCCCCACCATGTGATCCAATTCACTGAATAGCATTTTTAGCCAACTATTCTATTAGGAGCCCCTGCATGAGATTAGAAGCCCCTATATAAATGCTTCTAGCATTTAATGCAACTAGCAAGTAATTGACTATAAGTATGCAGAGAATTGGTTCTCAGACCTTTGTAGAAAAGATGACTTTTAGATGGGATCATGAAGGATGAGAAGAGGCCACAAGCTCAAGAGCCTTGTGCAATTAACATAAATATGAAAAGCAGACTAGATAGCACGTAATAGGCAATTAATTACTTTTGTTGCTGGGTAAGACTATTACCTACCTCATTCCCCACTCAAGGTCCAATGACCAAACAAAACATATCTGGGCCCTGTAGGAATCCTTGACTGCTGTTTGAGACCCCTGATTTTAAATAGGTGGAGGAAGGAGAGTGAATTATTACAGATTGAAAAAGTAATATGGAAAAAAAAGTCACTGTGACTTGCATGTTACCTAAGAGATCCCTAGTGACATTGATTAATTTACCACGGGGACTGGCAATATTTCAGAAGCAGGGGTATGAGAAATGACCTCTATTCTTGTGAAGAAAAAGAAACTGGTAGAATAAGATCTGGTAGCCTGGTGAGCAAAGATCATCTTAATGGTCCCAGGATTTTGAAATATTTCCTTTGAATATTTCACTATTTATGCTAACATATTCTTCTTTAAAATGTAGATGTCAGTCAGACACATTTAAATCAGATCACCTTGTATAACCTAGCTGAGATTAACCCGCCAAAAGGGAATGGAAATTTATATGGAGGAGAGAAAGGGGAAAAGTTTATATCTTGAGGCTTGGGTGGAAGTCAAAACCGTAGGTGGGAGTAAGTGCTCTGGCAGGCTGGAGGCAGTTGAAGGACGCCTGCAGGTAGAGGGGGTGGGTACTGCAGAAGAGGGAGGAGGGAAGCTTTGCCTACTGTGCAGTTTTGCCAAGGGCAGCTAATTGCTTGTGCCCAGAAAATTGCCTCTGAAAGCCTTGGGCAATATGCAGTAGGTTTTCCCTGTTGCCTAGTTTATCAGGTTAAGCTGAAATTTGGTGGGGAGCAGTCGGGGGATGATGAGCTGAAAGAATTTCTGAGCTGAAAGAAGCCTCAAAGGTCACCAACTTTCCCAGCAACTTATCTCTGATGAGACAGGCAACGTGAAGCCCCAGGAATCTGGGGCCATGTTTTTTCTGTTTGTTTTCAATATAAAGAGATTTTAAATTACCATACTCAATTCACCAATTTCCAAATAAAATTGTCCTCACTGGAGGTATGTTGATGGCTTGGCTGAGATATAGAGCTTGTGAGGGTTAGAGATAGAATAAGAATTTGGTTCTTCAGGGTGCCACCCATGGTCTGCAGGACAACCAAGCTTGGTTGGACTATTAGGGAAATCTGGTCTCAAGGAACTCACAATTATGAAAAATTGTTTAAATTGCCTGTGTCACGTGGTTTCCCTGCGTTGGTTCACTGTGGAAGTTTAAAAGCAGGCACTGGACGTGGGAATGACCCCTAGAGCCAAATGGCTTGCTAACTCCACCCCTTATCCCATTTTTTTTCACTGAAAAGCTCCTGCCGGACCCCTTTTGATCTGTACCGCTATGAATAGAGGAAATGCGGGCTCCTTCATTTGTTAGAGCAGTCCCTTATGGACGGCTCAATCGGTCATGTCCCTGCTTCAAAGATAAGTCTGTCTTCTGTGGTCATTTATGATAAATAAATTTCTTAGCTATTACTTCGCAGCCAGCCCATTCCTTCTACAGAAACCCTTTCCCTTGCCCATGGGGGATGTGTGGCAAGAGGTTCTGACCCCTCTGCCCTCTCAGTAATGTACCAACAGAGAATGATAGTGGTGTAAGGTGAAGACGGTGAGTGACTGGGAAGGAGGGTACTAAAAGGGAAAGTGGAAAGAGACTTTTCTTTCTAATTTTTTCTAGGGTTGACTCTGGTATGAAAGCTATATAAAAAAAAAGGGAAGAAATGTAACCATCATTGAGCCTCTGTTGTTGCAGGTACTTTGTATTGAACACCTTCTACTTACTATCTCAATATGCATAGCAAGTTATCACCATCGTACAATACAGGATAAACAAATCCCAAGATTAACAATTTTGCATATGACTGTACAGCTGGTGAAAGGAAGAATTAGAATTTAAATCTAGAGGTATCTAAGTTAGGCTGCCTCTTTTCCACAGGCATTTGTTAAATAAATGTCTACTATATGCAAAGTACTATGCTAGCTATTTTAAGAATGGCAAAAGAGCTTATTAGGGATATAAATAAGGAGCTCTTAATTTTTTTGTTCTTGGAGTTTATAATCTAAAGAAGAAACTCTTTAACTGTTCATCTTATTTTCTATTTAATGTCTCAATCTGATGAAGAAGTATGTAAAATCCTTCACAGTCACATAAATTAGAAGATATTCTCAGTGTTCATAAAATCTCTTTAAAAAATTAAGCAATATGCCACATGTGACTAACGACCTTTTTATTAAACTTTAATAGCTTTGCATGGCATAAAGAACAACGCTCTAAAACTATCCTAAGATATTTATAGGTTCAGCAAAACAAAACAAAAAACAAAAAACTTGGTTGTTAGCAATATTTTCTTCAAAAGCGTGGTTTTTAATTTTTTTATTTTTTTATTAATTGTACACAAATATGGTACAACTTTCATTTCTCTGGTTGTACTTGAAATAGAGTCACACCATTTGTGTAATCATACATGTACATAGGGTAATGATGTTTGCCTCATTCTATTATCTTTCCTTCCCCCCCGCCCCCTCCCCACCCCTCATTTTCTTCTGCACAATCCATCCGTCCTCCATTCTTGCCTTATTCCCACCCCATTATATATCATCATCCACATATCAGAGAAATCATTCAGCCTTTGGTTTTTTGGGATTGGCTTATCTCACTTAGCATGATGTTCTCCAACTCCATCCATTTACCTGCAAATGCCATAATTTTCTTCTTCTTTATGACTGAATAATATTCCATTGTTTGTGATATATATATCACAGTTTCTTTATCCATTCATCTATTGAAGGGCTTCTAGGATGGTTCCACAATCTAGCTATTGTGAATTGAGCTGCTATAAACTCTGATGTGGCTGCATCATTGTAGTATGCTGATTTGAAGTCCTTTGGATATAGGCCAAGGAGTGGGATAGCTAGGTCAAATGGTGGTTCCATTCTGAGTTTTCTAAGGAATTTCCATACTGCTTTTCAGAGTGGCTGCACCAATTTGCAACCCCACCAGCGATGTATGAGTGTACCTTTTTCCCCACATCCCTGCCAACACCTACTCTTGCTTGTATTCTTGATAATAAAAAATATGTTAGAAAAATACTAAGCACCTTTGTTTTATTCTTATTATACAAAATTCTGTCTTCAAGAAATGGTGGGCAATCCTCAGAGCAAAGGAAGTTTCATGTGTTACCTGAAGGATAAATGACTGGTGCTCAGTTTGTTAGTCAATTCAGAGTCAGGTTTTACCATTTTATCCACTTACTCTAAACTTTGATGTAGGTCCACTATTCCATGATCTCCAGCCTTTACTATGCATATTTGTGATATAGATCAAATTTTGATCATGTTTTATAGCAGTTACATTTACCTTGAGACCATTTTTATTGACTCCTTTAATCCAGATGCCTACTGTATTTCTTGAGCTCATATTTATCTTTCATCACCACATTGTAATGTGTCCTGAGATCAAACATGTTTGGGAAATCCTGATTTAAAACTTGCTGCCAAGTTGATACCATGCTCTGATTGCCAATTTCCCAAAGGATATGCTGATCTTCTTGATTTGGTTTCCTACTTTTTAAACTTTTGGTACATCATTAAACACATCTTCAGTGTTCAATGCACAAACATATGCAATGTTAAATGCACATATACTTAACATTTTCCTTACATACTTGATAACAAGAAGTATATAACCAAAATGGTTAAAGAAGAAAATTTTGTGTAATGTGTATTTTATTACAATAGAAATGTAATGAAGTAATAATATTACATAGAGAAGAACATAAACTTATAAATTGCAAAAATAATATTTTGGTGTCATAATTGAAAATGAAACAATGATAGTATTTTATTAGTGTTAGAAAAACCCCACCAAGAGCTAAATGTCCTCTAGGATCTACACAATAAATATACTCATGAAAACATTTACATAAAATTAAGGGAAAAAAATGGGCCATAATTTTCATGAGGAAATTGTTCATCAGTATGTTCTCAACACTTGGCATAATGTGTGACACATAGTATGTGTTCAGTAAATACTTTTTGAATGTATAATAAGATTATTTCAGCTCTGGAGTTCTTTCCCTAGTTGTCCATTTAACTATTTACTTCCTAGAACAAATTATAGAACTTGTATCCTTAGAAATAATGGGGCTAAACTAGTGTGATTGTAAAACTCTTGGTAAATATATTAAAAACAAACTGTTATATGTAACAAATATATGTGGGTAAAAAATATTCTTAGGAAACTTTAAAAATCATTTACTTACCTTTATTACCCTATTTGGATGAATTATGGAATTCTGAATTTTTGTAGGTTACAAATTGGTAATTTTACATTTCACTTTATAAATTCTTGGTTAGTGGGTGCCTCCAGTTTCCAGTGATGGAGACATTGAAACTTGGAGAAAATGTACTTTAGTGTTCATTAAAAGGACTCTTCTTTGCTTCCAAATGTCAGGGACTTTAAAGTGATCTCAGAAATAAGAGCAAATATTACAACACCTTCATTAAAATATGCAAAGCTGACACTTTTACTGGTAGCTTTTATGGTTAATCACAAATCTCCTACCAGGGACTGTGGAATGACCATCTGAATGTATTGTAAGACTTAATGGTCTTAAATATCGATCACCTTAACACATAACATTCCCTTCCATATCTGAAATTAAAGCAAGCACTCCAAATTACTATGGTTAAAACATAAAAATACAGTGGATCTTTAATTTGTTTTTTAAAATAATGATGAGAAGAGGCATGAAAATTAATTTTGATCATTCATTACTTGAATAATTTTAAGTCTCCAAATGATCACTTGAATGACCCCTAGAGCCACAGCACTGACCATGTACAGTCAACATGTGAAATATTATAGCTCTTTGCTTTTGTCATCATCCATGACATGCTTAGCTACTTGTGATACTGCCACATGAGAGACTTCAAGGGGAAAAAACCTTCAAAGTTGAGGTAAAAGGGGAGAATTAAATGCAGATGACCACTATTCCTACTTTGTAGGAGTAAGCATTTTAAGCAGTGTGCCCACTTTTTTTTTCTCAGTTTCTACTTAGCAAGACAGTTTTAGGCTGAGATTATTAAGAATGGCCAGGTACCTAGACTTCCTAGTAGACTCTCTTGGTGGTAGTGGGAGGGGTGAGTGGGTGATACACTACATTTTGGTGGCTGTAAAACACTCCAGAGATATCTTATGCTTATATTTACATAAACATTTGAAAAAATAGTATCATATGAAATATCCTGCATCAAACTGCTTTTTAAAAATTAAAAAAGTATGTATTATAAACTTTATTCATTTTCTTTTTTCTTTGGAGTAAGGGATTAAACCTAAGGGCACTCTACTACTGAGTTATATTCCCCAGTACCCATGCCCTGCTTTATTTATTTATTTATTTTGAGACAGGATTTTGTTAAGTTTCCCAGGTTGGCCTTGAACCTGCAATCCTCCTGCCTCAGCCTCTCCAGTTGCTGGGATTTAGTGTACCATCGTGCCCTACAGAACTGTCTTTCATCATTATTCCTATAAAACATCGTTTTTAGAATTTCTTAAAATTTTATTGTGCATGTGGTGTTCTACAATTTATCTAATCAACCCCTTATTGCTGGTAGCTAAGTTTTTCTTAATTCATTTCTTTGCTGTTGTTAACAACATTACTGCTAAATCTGAGCAGCAATCCTTAATACTTCCTTTTGAATTGGATTTTCCTGGTTGACAAAGGGAGTTTTGAATGATTTCTTGGAGAAAACATTTAGCTCCCAAGAGCAGAGATATGGATGCAATAGAGGCAAAGGATGGACCTTTTCTTACTAGGAAAGTTTTTGAAGAGAGTCTAGCCTAGGCAGACTAGGAATATAGTATATAGACTATATTATTTCAAACTAAGACTAGAAAGATAGGAGGTAGGGTAATCTGAAAATGGTTAATATTTTTTGAGTATTTATTACACGTCAGGTGGTACTCTGAGCACTTTCCATGTATGTGGTAAGGAATGGAGATAAGAAAAACTAAACAGTTCCCCGCAATGTCCCACATGTGGTAGGTGGCAGAGTTCGGGGCTGTTCATGCTCTTAACACACCCCGTGTGTTGTTGCCTCCCTTCCAACACACTGGACTGCTTAGGCAGAGAAGCTGGGAGCCCCAGAGTTAGACTCCACAGTGCACATCTTTCTTTCTTTCTTTCTTTTTTTTTTTTTTTTTGAACCAGGGATTGAACTCAGGGACACTTGACCACTAAGCCACATCCCCAGCCCTATTTTGTATTTTATTTAGAGACAGGGTCTCACAGAGTTGCTAAGGGCCTCGCTAAATTGCTGAGGCTGGCTTTGAACTCGCGATCCTCCTGACTCAGCCTCCCAAGTCGCTTGGATTACAGGCGTGCACCACCTGACTCAGCCTCCCAAGTCGCTTGGATTACAGGCGTGCACCACCACGCCCGGCAAGTGCACATCTTTCTAAAGTTTCCTACGTTTCCCTTTTTCAAAAGTTTTCATTTTTTACCAATGTAATGTTCTCTCTTGCTAATATATAAGTGAATATAAACTTAAAAATTTTACTATTTGCTGCTAATTTGGATAAGTAATTTTTTTTTGAAGGGGGATACTGGGGATTGAACTCTGGGGCACTAGCTTACTGAGCCACATCCCCAGCCATATTTTGTATTTTGTTTTTGAGACAGGATTTCACTGAGTTGCTTAGCACTTCACTTTTGCTGAGGCTGGCTTTGAACTCGGGATCCTCCTGCCTCAGCCTCCTGAGCCGCTGGGATTATAGGCATGCGCCACCGCCCCCGGCTGGATAAGTAATTTTAAAAAATGGATCTATGTCAATAATAAGGCACTGTGTTAATTGTTGCTATAGTTTAATTACTGAATTCTAAAAAAAAATACTGAATTCTAATAGTTGGTGAAAGTAAACAATTTGTATAATACTTGATTAGTATATTGCTGAATTCTCATAGGATAAATTCATTATGTTTCAATTAGGCTGAAAGTCAATCAAGGTTGCAGATACAACAGGGAAGATTGTGGTAACTATCCTTTTTAGGGTATACTTCTGGACAGATTTTAATTTTCACATTATACATTAAAACTTTTATTCCATATAAATACCTGTCAGTATCCAAGCCAACATATTCTGCAGAAAACGTGGAGTCCCATAACACTGTCTCCCCCTTTAAAATGAGATGTACCATTGATATTGAAGAGTTTTTCAAAGTGCATTTCTATAAATGCAAATTATCAACTGGAACAAATGTTTTCTTTGCTCCTATTGCTGTTCTCTCCCTCCTTCAAAATTCTCAACTCCTTTTAAGTCCCAATAAATAGTACAACATATCCATTAAATGTATGGATTCTGGAACCAGACAACCCAGGTTTCAATCCCAGCTCTGCCATTTACTAGCTGTATGACTTGGGAAGGGTTTCTTAACTTCTTGGTATCATAGTTTCTTCATTGGAATCTCCACACCTCCATCTCCACTTCTGACTATGCCTTACAACTGTAGATTTTTATGTACAATTGCCTAATTGGTATCTCGACTTGGCTAACAAACCTCTCAGACTTAAGATCATCAAATAGAGCCTGAATTATTGCTACTCTTCCCTCTTGTATAAATGGCAACAATCATCACCTTTTGCTCAAAACACAAATTATTCTTGATTATTCCCCTTCCTCACACCCATTACATCATCCCCTTTACCTCTGAAACAAATCTCAGGTCTGCCCACTTGCACCAGCATTGCGTTTTCCAAGCCATGTCTTCTCATGTCTGGGCATCTCCAATGGTTGCTTTCCTAGTCTCTGCTCCTTCTACTCTTACCTCTCTACAATCCATTTTTCCCACATCTAGAATGATTTTTCAAAAGTATAAATGACATTGGCCATTACTTTGCTCCAAATCCCCCAGTGCCATCTTATCACACTTAGAATAAGTCAAACCCCTTAATCTGACTTTCAAAGTCTTACAAAATTAAGTTCTGCAAGTGGGTTTCAGTCTCCCCAAAATTCCTGTCAACCTGGAACCTCAGAATGTGACCTTATTTGGTAATTGGATTTTAGATCTACTTAAGAGGAGGCCATATAGGATCAAGATGTACTCTTAAGTTGAATGACTGGTGTCTTAGAAGAAGAGGAAAGGATACAGAAACAGAAGAAACATAGAAAAGAAGGCTGTGTGAAGATGGAGGCAATGACTTCAATAATGTGACCACAAGACAAGGAATATTAGGGTTTTCTAAGAGCCACTAGAAGCTAGAAAAGGCAAGAACTCAGAGCCTAGAACCTCAAGCCTTCAGAGACAGTGAGCCCTGCTGACACCTTGCTTTCATACTTCAAGCCTCCAGAACTGTGAAAGAACACATGTGTGTTATTTTAGGCCATCAAGTTTGTGGTGTTTGTTACAGTAGTTTGGAGAAGCTAATACAGCTGTATTTATAACTCTCCACCTTCAACTCTATCATTCTCCCTACCCTCTAGTCACACTGTTCTCTCTTGTATCCATGGTATTTGGAACATTAAGTTTTTTCCCAACTTAGGGCTTTTGTACTAGCTGTTCCCTCTATTTGGGATGCTCATCCCTAGATCTTCTGGATCATCCTTCTTATCATTCATATCTGTTTAAAATCACTTTTTCAGGGAGATCTTTCTCGAGTACCTGTTCTAAAGAAGCCTTACAAACAATACATATCACTTTGACGTATTTTGATTTTCTACTTTTCACTTAATACAATCCGATGCTTTTATTCATTCATGTATTTACAGAGTGTGTTGTTATCCTCTCAATACATACACACAGCATATACTTTAGCATTTACTAGAATAGCATTGCCCATTGTGGTAGCCACTAACCACATGTCGCTTTTTAAATATAAATTTAAATTAATTAAAATTAAATAAACATTTAAAATACAGTTTCCAAACTTTAATAGCCACATTTGAAGTGATCCTTAGCCACTTGTATCTAGTGGCTACCAAAATGGACAGCATAGTTGTAAAAATTTTTATCATTATAGAAAATTCCTATATACGGTATTCTCTAGAATATAAGCTCCAGAAAAACAAAAAATTTGTATCCTCAGTACTTTGAATTTGTCTGGTACTTAATATAAATATATTTTGAATGAAAAATGAATGAGCTTTCAAGACATCATTGGACATTGATTTAAATGAACTTTGTAAAAGGAAATGACCATCACTGCTATTGGAAAGCAATATGAGCTTAGGGGGAAGATGACTTCTACTCACCTGGGCAGAGTTCCTATCACATCTGTCATTGATTTTCTTTTTGTTTGTTTACTCAATAAATATTCAAAAGTATCTCTGGTTGTTTACTCAATAAATATTCAAAAGTGTCTCTGGTTGTAAAGAGAATTCAACAAATTCCCCTTCCCTGAGTGGTGGCTTCTTTAGGCTTATAAATAATGATCTACTGAGAAGTAGGAGGAAGGCAAGCGGCGGGGTTTGGGTTGAATATTATCTTCTGTGCAGTGTAGCATTTGCTCTAGATGTTGAGAGACAGTATTATCAATCTCATATCTCTAGTAATCATTTCTCTATGCTTTGATTAATGTGGGTGTAAAATGTGTCTGATGTAGCAGCATGTGTCTGAAACATTCTGAGGCAAGAAGAATCAAAAAATATTTTAATTTTAAAACTGAACTTTAAATAGGCTAAAAGGGATAAAATTACTTAATATATAACAGGTAAAATATGATATTACTGCATTAGAAGAAAAATTATGGAAATGTATCTTTGTCAGACATGCATGACAAATATATTTTAAAACCATTAAATCCTTGGCTATAAGCGCCCTGTTCTATTTTCAAATCATTAACATGAGAATAAGATTAAAATTTGTGAGTATCTGATTATGTAGCATATAAAAAAACAATGTTGGTATAGCTATAATGCATTAATAAAAAAGTTAATGTTGGTTTCTCTTCTTCATCTTGTGCTTCTAGTTTATGCTCAAATATATGTAAAAGCTCTTAGAAGAAAGCTCATTGATTAGCTAATTGAGAATTATTATTGATTAGCTAATGGAGAATTATTACTTCAGGAACACATTGATTGAAAAACTAGGGACTAAAAAGTAATTTGAAGACCAGTTCCAAATGGGTGAATTTGTATAGTATTTAATAAAACTTACCCATTTTCTATTACAAAATTAGCCACAGAGTAAGGTTAGGGTGTTGTGGGAATGAAGTAATTGTAACTTGGTCTGAAACCTTGTACAGTTATCCCATGTATGATATGTAAATTACATACAATTATATAATAATATTTCTAAATAATGAACTTCATGGCTTTAGAATCATTGCTGATGATTTCACATCCAATTGAAGTGGAAGAAAATACAGGAAACCAGCACAAGACTTCTTTGCTGTAAAATAAAATAAGGAAGAATAAGAGGTTTTAGAAATCAAGAAAATAGAACATAGAAAGGCTTCAGAAAGTTTGGTTTAGATGCTTGATAATTTTCTTCTCTAACTCTCCAACACAGAGAAACATCTCAGTATTTCTCTATCTCTGTGTTGTGTTCAGTGGCCAGAAGCCTATGACTGAGTAAGGTGAGTTTACCTTATCACCATTGGAGTTCTAGCAAGAAACTCCAATGAGTTCTTGAAATCTTGAAATCTTGATGAACGGTGTCATAGTTAAAGTGACCCAATTTAGATCTATCAATGTAGAAAAGAAGGGAGTCTTTCAGCCATGGACAAAACTGATGATGAAACAAGAGTGTCCCATATGGAGATTTCTCTGTACAGTCTTTTTCAGAAAACAGGTCTCCTCTTTTAGAGCCATATTTCTTCAAGGAAGTCACTATATTTTCCCTTTCTTTGTGTGTTTCTCTGCTTTGAATAGGAGAAGATAATAAGGAGATCAGAACCAGGGAGGAAAGGATGGGAAAAAGGAGGGACAAAATATGGCAGAAAAGAACATTCTTAAGAATTCTAGATAGCTGGGCTCTGAGCAGAACCACTCTACCTCTACTTCTTCCTATTTACTGCTTCTCCCTTTTCCTTCCCAATTCTCTTTAGCGATACACAGAGATAAGTTGCTGTAGCAGCTCTCATGTTGTTCCCATCTGCCTTTGATCTCTAGTTTCTTATCCCAGGAAAGCTTTGAGAACCCCACAGGACTCCTGGCCCTATTTCATTTCTGCCAGGCAATCACCACGTCTGGAAATTGAAGGAAGGTAAAGGATTGATAACTTTTTTTTTCTGACTCTGATTTAACTCAAGCTAGAACCAAAAAGTAGATAGGAAGACAGTGAAGAAATAAAGGTTGAGCAAATAAACAATGGTTCTGTTTTTGAGAAAATCTTCACGTAACAATTCTTGATTGACAAGTAGGATTAGCACTTTATATTGCTTAAGCCATCTGTCACTGCAGGTTTAGTAAATCAAATAGCATAAGTGATATGTTACTCTATAAATTATTAGAGCAATATCTGTGAATTGGATGTTGCAGAAATAGATATAAAGGATCCAACTGATTATAGTTGCTGCTTCATAGTCAATACACTACTACCAGACCAATATCCTCTAAACATCTTTTACCACGTATGTTTCCTTCTCTCTCTGTGTGTGTGTGTGTGTGTGTGTGTGTGTGTGTGTGTATGTGTGTATGTGTGTGTGTGTGTGTGTGTGTGCACGTGTATACCAACCCCATTAAAAACATGGGTGCTTAACCACTGAGTCATATCCTCAACCCTTTTTATTTTTTATTTTGAGACAAGGTCTCGGTAAGTTGCTTAGGGCTTCCCTAAGCTGCTGAGGCTGGCTTTGAACTTGTGATCCTCCTGCATTAGCCTCCCTAGCTGCTAGGTTTATAGGCATATGCCACTGTGCCCAGTCCAACTCTAGATATTTCAACCTCTTCCTATTTCAAATGTTTTCTGTCTTCCTGCACACTTTCTTCTAAAATGACATTTGGGCAAATTTTTAATTGGGTTTTCAAAGTCCACCTCTAGTTTCCCATCATCTGTCTATAAGATCTCTGTTTCAGTGAACATGCCTGTAAACACACTGTGATCTTTTGTTGTACTCCCTCCCTTTTTTGGGTCTCATCACTTTTATCAGGAATGTGCTGTTTTCTATCCAACTTCACCTGCTCCACAATAGCACAATGTCTTGGCTCAAATTCTTTAACTTCAGTGCAGCTATCACTGAATGCATCCTAATTGATATCTCTCTCCTCCAACCTTTATAGCTCTTAAAAGACTACACAGGCTAGCTTTTAATTATATATGCTTGCTCACTCTTAAATAGCCTAATATGCAAAAAAGAGCCTTATAATCTATAAGGCATGATAGTGTCTGGCATAGAGTAGTCACCCAATAAATATTCATTCATTCATGCATTTATTTCTTTGTTTTTATTATTGCCAAATAATACCAATTTTTTTTTCCCAGCAAGAGTCACAGCTAGTTGAAGAAAGTGATCACTTTTATATATTTTCTACAGGGTCTAGCACCCTGAAGAGCACTCTGTAGATAATCAATAAATACTGATTGAATGATTGACTAATGCACTGTGCATTTAGATGTAAAGTAAAGTAGCCCTTGAGGGCACCCTGATTTTCCTCCAGATGATATAAATTTGACCTCCAATGCATGATAGAAAGTTCACTGATCTTTTGCAAATGGGAAAGTTGAAATATGAAGAGAGGATTAAAAACCTCTCAAGATCAAATAAATTTAGTGATAACTGTGAGCTGGAATTCAAAGCCAAACATTTTGACCACCACTGCATTGAATTTAAAGTCATTGAACTGTGCTGTTTTCCTGACGTAGGTAGCTTTTTTCCATCTGATAATCTCTGATATATAAGCTGTATCATGTTGCTATATATGTCTGATTCTTTTTTTGTTTTGCCTATTATTTTTTTATATTTTTTAAAAAATTTTTTTAGTTGTAGGTGGACACAATACATTTATTTTATTTATTTATTTTTATGTGGTGCTGGGGATCAAACCCAGTGCCTCACATGTGTAAGGCAATGACTCTACCACTGGCTTCAACCCCAGCCCCTGTTTTTTCTATTCTTTCATGACTCTTACATGTCAGAGTATATCTAATTATCTATCATGGTCTTTGCTTTTTTATGTTTGTTTCTTTTTTGTTTTGCAGAGACACAAACAGAGATTGATTTAGGAAAGAGGATACCCATTCAAGGGGGAATGTGGGCTGTTTCGAGAGAAAGATGACTTCTGGAGGTAAGGCAAAGAATACATTCAAGAGAGAATGCAGACTGGATCAAGAGTGAGAAACAGCCTGTTTTTTGTTTCTTAGTTGGCTTTTAAGGTCAGAAACTGTACCTCATGTGTCCTTAGAATTTTGGTTTAGCAGAGTACTTGGCACATAATAGATGCTTAATAAATATTTGTTGAATGGATGAATATTACCAGATAAAATTATTTTTGGAGAACTGATAAATTAACAAACCTAAACTCTCTTTATAGCATTGAGGTGAGTTCAATATATAAATTGCCTTAATTAATTCATAGCAACCTATTCTTAGTGTCAGATGGTAATTCTTTTGCCTAGTTATTGTCTTTTAGGGATTAAACAAGAATTTGAACCCACTATAGCACTATCCTTGGTTTGATTCCCAAACTGGAGGCTAAACTAGGCTTTAATTTCCATAAGTAAGAGTGTAACACTTACATATTTAAAGAAAGAAAATAACTCTCCCATCTGAAATAAGAGGTAATTTGAGGCAACAGAATTATTGGTCCCAAGTTAGCAAAAAAAGGTTTTAAACCTGACTCATCTGTGCCTTATGGATTTCATAACTGATGATTAGCTTCCCTTAATCAGTTGAACATCCATTTAAGGGACAAATTGATTAGCTTCTTGCATAATTAACAGAACATTAAGTACCATCACTTTGAGTTGAAAAATTGTTTTGATTAAAGATAAATATGCACAGTTTAACATTAAGACATTAAAATATACTTTCTCATATCATTATTAATGTTTCCCCCCCAAATGTCAAGGAGGTGTTTGCATCTAGTTCAGTGGCCAATTCTTGCATTTTCAAAGTATTTTCATTTTTCTGGATGGTATTAAATTTAATAAGTCTTTTCCACAGAAAATGAGAGCATAATACATAAATAATAACCAATGTTACTATATGAGCAAACTCAGTTTGTACTAACTCTTAGTGAAATGGTAAACAACATGATTCCAAGGCATATAACAATGAGAATAATTAAATTTTACAAATAATTTATAAAAGATCTGGTGAGGAATTAGAGGATACTTAACAGAAATGATAAAATTGAGAGAATGGTTATTAAGTACCAGTAGCCATAAAGGACAAGATTCATGAATCAGTAGAAATTACAGAGTTGAACAATGTATAAATTAAAAGAAAAAGAAGTGAACAAGACATTAGAAAAACAAAAGATGCAAAAGGCTCTTCCTGCCTAAACCAGGCCCAAGGAAATATTCAAATGGGGAAGAACAATAGAAAAATAGATCTTGCAATCCACAGGGGGTCAGCAAAGTTGTTTGAAGATGTGCTATGTCAGTAGTCCATAGAAAATTGCATTAGAATACACAAACACATAATTAAAGCTAAGCATTCAGAATGTTAGGCAGCACACCTCCTGAGTCAGATGGTAGTTGATTCTGACTACATCTTGGGCACTGAGGACCTAATTAGTCTTTGCAAGAAGGTGTGCAGGTGTCAGTCAATTTTGGAGTTTGTGCTGAGCAAGACAGGTTAATGGAGAAACTGGAATATTTGAAACTGATGAGGCCTGAGGCAGATTTCAAATAGTATTTGCAGAAGTTTAGAAACTTAGAGAACATACAGGAAATTTGGTTTAGGCCTGTTCCTGAAAGTCTACAAGTATGTGCTATATGTGTTGTTATAATTCTTCAGGTCAAATCACTCGTCCCAGTAAGGATTAGTTTAAAAGAAGACTGTAGGCTCCAAGAATAGAATACTGAGCAGCTAATTGAAAATGATTTTGTTATTTATTTGGTACTGAGAACTGAACCCAGAAGTGTTCAACCACTGAGTTACATCCCCAGCCCTTTTTCTTTTGGAACAGGATCTCGCTAAGTTGCTTAGAGCCTTGCTAAATTGTTGAGGCTGGCTTTGAACTTGGGATCCTTCTCCCTCTGTCTTCTGAGCCACTGGGATTATAGGTGTGTGCCATTGGGCCGGGCTGATAATGTTATTTTAATGCTATTGCATTCTACCCATTCACTAAGGGATATGTCGGTATGACAATGCAAATATTACCTGAAAGGTAACAGAGAACACATAATTCCTGAGAAACAGTCAATTAACTTGAGTTCTACTAGATAAACTTCTCAAAGTTAGTAAGTGTTGCCTGGCTGACAAGTTGAAAACCCAGGTTCAAGGATGGTCCTCAGTGATTCTGATTTAGTAAGCTTGGAATGAGAAGTGGGAATCTACTCCAAATACTGAGAGGAGACTATATTTTGAAAGTAACACACAAGTCAGAGTTCCTTGAGAGTTATGACAATTACTATGTAATTTTTTTTAACTGCTTCATAACTAATGTGATAAGGCTTAGCAATAGCAATGATTTTTTGAATGAATAAATAAGTAAATGAGTGGATGTCATGTCTCATGATTATTTCTTGCTCTGCCTTATTCTCAATATCAAAAAATATTTTCAGGTTCTTCAATGTTTGATTAGAAAAGGGTACACTCATACATTGCTGGTGGGAGTGCAAGTTGGTGCAGCCACTCTGGAAAGCAGTGTGGAGATTCCTTAGAAAACTTGGAATGGATCCACCATTTGACCCTGCTATCCCACTCCTTGGCTTATACCCAAAGGACTTAAAATCAGATTGCCTCAGTGATGCAGCCACATCAATGTTCATAGCGGCTCAATTCACAATAGCTAGATTATGGAATCAACCTAGATGCCCTTCAGTAGATGAATGGATAAAGAAACTGTGGTATATATACACAATGGAATATTACTCAGCCATAAAGAAGAATAAAATTATGGTATTTGTAGGTAAATGGATGATGTTGGAAACTCTTATGCTAAGTGAGATCAGCCAATCCCAAAAATCCAAAAGCCGAATGGTCTCTCTGATATATGAATGATGATGCATAATGTGGGGGGGAAAGATGGCAAGAATGGAGGAAAGATAGCTAGCATAGAGGGAAGGGAGGGGTGGGGGTGGGTGGGGGGTAAAATTAATAACAGAATGTGTGACAGATACCATTGCCCTGTGTACATGCATGAATGCACAGATGGTGTGACTCTACCTTGTGTACAAACAGTGAAACAATAGCTGTACTCCATTTGTGTTCAATGAATCAATAAGTAAATAAAAGAATAAAAAAAAAAAAAAAGAAAAGAAATTCCAGTCTTGGGGCTGGGAATTTAACTCAGTGGTAGAACCTTTGCCTAGCATGCGTGAAGCCCTGAGTTTGATCCCCAGCACTGAAGGAGAGAGGGAAAGAGAGAGAGAGAGAGAGAGAGAGAGAGAGAGAGAGAGAGAGAGATGTTAGTCTTAATTTTTTCATTCTAAGCAACAAAATCATGTTTTGTACTTGGGGTTCCTGTGCATTCAATCATTCAACATTCAAAAAATATTCATTGGGCTTACACCATATGCCAGGGATTGTTTAAACACTTGGGATATATCAATGATAGACAAAAAAATCTCCCTCATGGAGTTTACATTCTAGAAGTATGCATGCATCATACTTCTAAGTCTGAGGTTTAAAATTGTTTTCTGGGAATGTAATTATATGTTATAAGTTCTTCACACCAAATAGAGTCTTGAATTAAGTAAAAAATTCATTTTGGAAACTTTCAAAGCTCACTGAGAAGAAGAGAGATTGGCTTAAAGCACCAGGGAGTTTTATTTTTGCACATAAATATTTATGTGTGTAAAGGGGTGTGTGGTTAATTATAAGCGACGGAAAGAGAATGACAGATGCTTAGATCCTCTGTCCCCATGGAGAGACAGACCTTGCTTGTTGAAGTGTAGTGGCACATCGTGTGGTCTGTGTACTGAATCACTGATTTAAATATTGCAGCAGCTGGAGTGCAAAGTATATCAGCAAATACTACAGGAGGAGGACTGCGTGTGTCCTGAATACAAAGCAAGAATGAAATAGGTTTGCATCATTGCATTAAGCAGGGCCATGGATGGCTCTTTCTTTTTTATATTTCAGTTTCAAAGGAGAACTAGGGAAGGGCAACTGGACAGTCCAGGGAACACAAGCAGGTAAATGAACAGGAAATCTGATGTTGTTTTGTAAATCCTAAATATCTGGGGTGGGGAGACTCATTCTGTCAGGGAAAACCTACTCAGAGAATTCATCTCCGTAATGAAAGCACTAAGCCAACTCAGTATTGTTCCTACTTCAGTGCTCATGGGGAAAATGAGGAGAAATTGTCGTTTTCTTTAGACACTTTCATTTTATTATCTCTATTTTGGGTGTGACATGAAGTTCAAAATATTTTTCTAAATTTTTCCTTAAATAAATAATGTCTATAAGGGCTTTCTAGTTTTTGCAGACCAACCCTTACATCCTTTACTAATTATTTTCCCCATCTTATAAATTAGGTATCTGAGACACAGTGTGCAAATGATGTTACTCAAAGATCACTCGTTTAGATGTAGCAGAACAAAGACTAAATTTAGATTCTCTAATTATGAAATCTGTTTCCACCATCACATTTCCCTTCTTACACTTATTCTCTCTCTCTCTCTCTCTCTCTCTCTCTCTCTCTCTGTTCATTATTGTCTTTTCCCTTTATAATTCCCAAAGTCAGAAATGACAGAAAAGCTGGAGGAGTGAGGCTAGGGGTGGAAGGCAAAGAAAATGGTTAATACTGATTGGTAGAACATTTCTTCTTACAGACATAGTGTTGAAAAGAAGTAGACAAAAATAAAAAGCAGATTTAGAAGTATGAATTCAATGAGCAAATGAACAGATGCATTTCATACATGAAACAATGGGATAACTGAAAATGCTACCTACTCAATATTCTAGAACTCTACCACTTGTACTGAAGATTTCATGTTATCTGGTGAGCTTCTTGGAGAGACCACTTGACTGAAAATAACCCCCAAATTTCCAAGATATTACAAGAGGTACCTCAATCTCAACCTGAAAATGTCTGTGATGGTCATCAGAAATTATGGCCCATGGTCACGTAACATGATAATTCCTCCTAAGTCTGAGACACAGCTTACTATCCATGTTGATGCCAGTGAGTTTTGAAATGTTCATGTGGAAACATCAGGGAACAGTGAACTAGAATCCATTCTGCCTCGTGCCTCATCAACCAGATGGTTGGCTGTATCAAAGCCAGTAATGCTGATGTCAGAGGCGAGAGAACACAGCTGGATTTTCAGGTTCAAGGGGAAAGAAGGAATCTATAATGCTTAAAGTTGGGAGTAAATTGCCTCTGGACTAGTAGATAGAGCCAACTAGAACTGATGGAGAGTTTTTAATGTTAAGTCCTACAGCAACATTTCTGTGTAATTGCATTTGGGGCCATGGTAGAATTTGAATCTTCTTTTTCTCACACCTGCTAACAGGCCTACTGGTGCCAGTTAGAGAGCTATTGTGTACCAGATCTAGAGGAGATTTCAGCACAGACACATTAGACTCCCACCAACTCTTGGCTACTACTGTGTATCTTCTGTCACCCCTGGGATTTTGTGACTAGCTTGAAACCAAAAACTGCAAGGATGAAAAATAGTTCAGAAGGTCAGCTCCTAGGAACTTGTTGATGAAGACTTTATTTTTTATAAGTATATTAGTATAATTTTACATTTTGGCAATGATGTGAGAAAGATAATACATGTCCTTTTTTTCTGGCTTGATCATGCTGGGACTAGTAGGAAATGTAATTGTAGGCACATGGGACAGGGAAGAGGGAACGGGCTGGTACCCTGCCAGGGTTTATACAATGTAGGAAACTTAGAGAAAGGGCCTCAGGTCTATCATAATTACCACTCAAATGCTACCTGGTTCATTTAAATAAGAAAACTCTTTTGTATCAAAATTTGGCCACAGCTCCAAAGGCCATGGTACCAACTCTACATGTGTTGCCACATTAGAGGTCTTACTGCTCCCAGGCTACTGCAGGCGAATGGGATCCAAGTCTTCTTCCATACATGAAATGTATCTTCTCCAAACCTCCAAATACCTCCTACTCTATGGGAATACCTCTCTTTCTCTTTCTCTCTCTCTCTCACTTAAGACATTAATTCATTATTTTCCAAGCATCAACTTCTTCCCAAAGATCTAGGGATGAGGTTGGGGGTCATGGAAGGGGTATTGCATTCAGAGTCTCTTCTGCAAAACAAAGAAGCTACTGCAATAATTTCCATAAACCAAAGAAGACTGGTCACAGGGGCATGGTTATGCTTCTTGGAAGAAAGGGAGGATGAGAAAAATTTCCCTTTCATTTCTATAGCAGTAAGGTAAAATTAATATCTCAATTAATTATCCTGCCACATAGAAGTAGGTGACTTGTAGGTTACTGAAGTTCAATGAAGACTTGTGGGATATGCAGATTGAATCAAGTTTGGTAATGTAGGACTAGAGAATGATTGAGCAATGATTTGCAGATAAGTGCTTGATCGTGGAAGATTTAGGCAACACTTCACTGGGACAATAAATGTGACATTTAGTGTTGGGAGAGTAACATATCCAAGGAGGCAGGGCTGTTGGGACCTAAATATATAAAAGCAATAAACAGTATTTCTGTTGCCAAGAATGCCCGCATATAAGTGTGCATAAAATGCTTAAGCAGTAATCCCTCTGGGATGCTGCAGAAAAGGCTTTCCCCCAGCTGCTGCAGCAAAAGGGGTGCTGTGGATTTTAACCCCCAGGAATTAACTTATATAAATGACTTCTGGGTAGTAGGGAAGATTTTTTCAAAAAGCACTCAGCCCAGAAGTAGCTCTTCTTGCCAACATCCTGGGTGATTTATACAAGTGTTCCTACTGAAGAGTGCAGAGAAGGAATTTTGCAGCAGAATGTGATTGTAGAACCGGAGGCAAGAGGTGTCCCCTGAAGTTGTAACCAGCACACTGAAGCAGAGTGAAAAGAGTTGGATCAAGACAAGGACATTTATTTAAGCTATAACAGCATATTAATGAGACAGAATTAACAGTTAACTCCTCAGCTACATGGTTCTTATTTTTGCCTTTTATTTGTAAATAGTAACAATTACATGCTCGTTGATATATTACAATAAAATAAAGAAAAAAACATTAAATATGAAGAGTTTTATTAGTGTTTATGGTAGATTGCAAAAATGGTATAAATCTGTCTCACCATATCCATACCACTGATGGTGCTCTCCTACTCTGACTCTGGGCTAGGTCATATGACTTGCATTGGTAAATGAGAAACCAGCAATATTTTGTTATACAGGTTTGTTATGCAGCAATCGAGAATATGGTTCTTTATACTATGGCTCATTTAATGTCTGCACCAACCTTATAAAGTAGTTTTTATTATCACTCATTTTATAGGAGAGAAAACAGTGAAAAAGAGGGAATAAGAACATAGACCAGTCTCACACATCTTGTAAATGGTGGGAGCATGATTGAGGCAGTCTGATCCCAGCATCTATCCACTTAACTGCTATGCATCATCAAACATTAACTTAGGTCTGAGACAACAGAATAAAACAAAACACTTGACTTTAAAAAACTGGTTTAGCTATTTTCATTTTTTAAAGGCTACATACTTTTTATGTATAATTATTTATTATATAAATAAAGGCTATATACTTTTTATGACTATATACTTTTTATGTATAATTATTATATAAGCATGATTGAACACTCAATGTAAGATCTATCTTTTTAGCAAAATTTTATTTTATTTTTTATTGGTTCTTTTTAATTATACATGACAGTAGAACCCATTTTGATGTAATTATACAGCAGGGAATATATCTTTTTTTTCAAAATGTAGATTCACACGATTCATATAATTTTACATATACATAGGGTAATACTGTCTGTCTCAGTCTACTATCTTTCCTTCCCCCACCCCCTCCCATCCTATTTTCCTCAACACCATCCATTCTTCCTCCATTATTTTCTTAGCAAAATTTTCAACATTCAGTGCAGTATTATTACCTATAGGTATTACAATGTACAAAAGATTTCTAGGACTTTCTAAGACTATTCATCTTATATAACTAAAACTCAGTATGTACCCTTTGACTCATATCTTCTCAATTCCTCTTGCCTTGGCTCCTGGTAGCTACCAGTCTACTCTCTGCTTCTATGAATTTGACTGTTTTGGATTCCTCATGTAAGTGGAATCATATGATGTTTGTCCTCTGCTTCATCCACTAGTTGCTATTGGGTAGATTTCCTTTTTTTTTTTTTAAGGCTGAACAGTATTCTATTGGTGGTATGTATTTACCAATTTCAATTACTTCTTTCATTTGTCTCAAAACATATCTTTAATTAAAAGGAACCCCTCAGGAAGTACTGGGGAATCATAGTGGCCAAATTATATTGTTACACTGTGTGCATGTATGAATATGTAACAACAAATCTCACCATTATGTACAACTATAATGAAACAATTTTAAAAATGGGAAAAAGGGAACCTCTCAGGGATGTCCTGGTCATGATATGACAAGGAGCATATTCACTCACTCTTTTTAAATAACTATAAAACCAGATAAAGTAGATGAAACAGTAGGTTTCAGGCTTTGGACAACAGATGGCACAGGTCTGTGATTCCGGAGATGAGGAAAACAAGTGAGGTGAATCCTACAATTCTGCCTATTACCTAGTGCGCTTTCAGACAAAAGCATGGGGAAATGGACCCAAAGTAAGATTAACAGCTATGTTGAGTTGAAAATATGTAACTGTTAGATGGCTAGAGTATTCAGGGCAAAATACAGGAGAGACAAGAGCTACACACACACACACACACACACACACACACACACAGAGGGGTGGGGGTGCAGAGATCATCAGTTATCTGCAAAGTGAAACTTTGAATCTTTGAGTAATTATCTGCTTTTGCGTGTGAGAAAATTATCTGAGATCTTAGAAAGAACCTTGGAAAGAAGTACATAGAATATATAGGCCTGGGAATACTTGTTGTTCTGAGTCCAAGTGTATAAGATCTTCTTTTATGTAAAGGCATAAAGTAGAATCCTCAGAGAAGTACCATCTTAACAGTGGGGTAAATTAACCCTAGATTAAAAAATACTTGGAATCCATACTAACAAAACAGAAGAGCAAAGCCTGAAGTGATCCAACTGATTTCAATACTTCAACCATGTCCCAGAACAAAGCTTAATGATAGTTAAAGGAATATGACAAATCTAGCAACCAACAACATAACATTAAAAATGTCCCACATTCAGAAGGAATTTCAAGGCATCTGAAGAAGCCAAAAAATATGAACCATAGTCAGAATAGAAACATATCCAGAAACAATAGGGATGATGGAATTATCTGACAAAGACATTAAAACACCATCCCCATATGTTTGAGAAAAAGTAGGAAGGCGTAAAAATGATGAGATAAAGAAAAGATATAAAATAGACCCCAAATGAACTTCTATAAATGAAAAATACAAAGTCAGAAATGAAAAATAAGTCAAATGACACTAATGGGCAATTAGAATTTTGCAGAAAAATGTAAGTGAATGTGAAGTGCTCACAGTACAAAATATCCAAAATGAAACATACAGAGAAAATATGTAAGTAGCAAGAAAATCAGTGATTTGTATAGCTGTCAGGTGTTTTAATGTCAGGTGGTTTAATTAGGTCTCCAGAAGGAGAAAACAAAAAGAAGGAATAGATACATATTTCCAGAAATATTAATAAAAAATTTTTTCCAAATGTGATGAACCCAAGATCTCATTCAAATCCAAGAAGTTTAATATATCCCAAGCACGTGAAACAGAGGAGAGGCCCACCACGTACTGTTCATGTCCAGAGATGAAAACAAAAATCTTAAAGCAGCCAGACTCAAAAGACATAGTACATCCCCGGAGTCCGCCATGTCCTTGGGCTCTGGGCTTCACTCCTGCTTCTGAGCCCAGGTTGCTCTGCTCTGTGGGGCTGAGCATCCCCAGGGTGAAGGACTGGCTCCCACGCACCCAGATATGCTTCCCTGGCGGAGAGCGACCATCTGCGGCTGCCTGAGTCCTCAATAGAAAGCATAATTAACAGAATAGATCACTTGGAAGACAGAACCTCAGACAATGAAGACAAAATATTTAATCTTGAAAACAAAGTCGAACAAACAGAGAAGATGGTTAGGAATCATGAATGAAACCTCCAAGAAATATGGGACATAATGAAAAGACCAAATTTAAGAGTAATTGGGATTGAGGAAGGCACAGAGATACAAACCAAGGGTATGAATAATTGGTTCAAGGAAATATTATCAGAAAATTTCCCTAATATGATGAATGAGATGGAAAATCAATTACAAGAAGTTTACAGGACAGAATGTAATGAAATTGAATGTAATTGAATGCACAGAATTACAACAGATCCACACCAAGGCACATTATAATGAAAATACCTAACATACAAAACAAAGATAGAATTTTAAAGGCTGCGAGAGAAAAGCAGCAGATTACCTACAGGGGGAAACTGATACAGTTATCAGCAGATTTCTCAACCCAGACCCTAAAAGCAAGAAGGGCCTGGAACAACATATTTCAAGCTCTGAAAGAAAATGGATGCCAACCAAGAATCTTATACCCAGCAAAACTTACCTTCAGATTTGATGATGAAATAAAATCCTTCCATGAAAAACAAAAGCTTAAAGAATTCACAAATAGAAAGCCTGCCCTACAGAATATTCTCAACAAAATATTCGAAGAGGAAGAAACGAAAAAATAACGATCTCAGTCATCATGGGGAGGAATTACCCTAAAGAAAGAGTCAATCAAAGGAGAAACAAAGTTAAGCTAAAAACCCCCAAAAAGCTAAAATGACAGGAAATACAAGTCATATCTCAATAATAACCCCGAATAAAAATGGCCTAAATTCATCAATCAAAAGACATAGACTGGCAGATTGGATTAAAAAGAAAGACCCAACAATATGCTGCCTTCAAGAGACTCATCTCATAGAAAAACGTGCCCACAGACTAAAGGTGAAAGGTTGGGAAAAAACATATCAGGCACATGGACTGAGTAAAAAAGCAGGAGTTTCCATCCTCATTTCAGATAAAGCAGACTTCAAGCCAAAGTTAGTCAGAAGGGATAAAGAAGGACATTTCATACTGCTTAAAGGAAGCACAAATCAGCAAGACATAACAATCATAAATATTTATGCACAGAACAGTGGTACATCCATGTACATCGATCAGATCCATCTCAACTTCAGGAGCCAAATAGACTAAAACACAATAATACTGGGGGACTTTAACACTCCTCTCTCACCGTTGGACAGATCTTCCAAGCAAAAATTGAACAAAGAAACCATAGGACTCAATGACACAATCGCTAATTTGGACTTAACAGACATATATAGAATATTCCATCCATCAAAAAGTGAATGCACTTTCTTCTCAGTAGCTCATGGCTCCTTCTATAAAATAGATCATATGTTATGCCACAAACCTACTCTTAGCAAAGACAAAAACATAGAGATACTACCTTGTATTCTATCAGATCATAATGGAATGAAATTAGAAATCAACAATAAAGTTAAAAACAGAAACTACTCCAAGACCTGGAGATTAAATAATATGCTATTGAATGATGCATGGATAACAGAAGATATTAGGGGGGAAATTAAAAGATTCTTAGAGGTCAACGAGAATAAAGATACAACATATCGAAATCTCTGGGATACTATGAAAGCAGTGCTAAGAGGAAAATTCATTGCATGGAGTGCATTTAATAAAAGAACGAAAAGTCAACAAATCAATGACCTTACATTACAGCTCAAAGCCCTAGAAAAAGAGAAACAGATCATCACCAAAAGTAGTAGAAGACAGGAAATAAATCAAAATTAGAGCTGAAATCAATGAAATTGAAACAAAAGAAACAATTCAAAAAATTGACAAAACAAAAAGTTGGTTCTTTGAAAAAATAAACAAAATTGATAAACCCTTAGCCACACTAACAAAGAGAAGGAGAGAGAAACTCCAAATTACTAAAATTCGTGATGGAAATGGAAATATTACAACAGACACAATTGAAATACAAAACATAATAAGAAGCTACTTTGAAAATTTATACTCCAACAAAATAGAAAACCTGGAAGACATCAACAGGTTCCTAGAGGAATATGAGCCACCCAAACTGAATCTGGAGGACATACACAACTTAAATAGATCAATTTCAAGCAATGAAATAGAGGAAGTCATCAAAAGCCTACCAACAAAGAAAAGTCCAGGACCAGATGGATTCACAGCCGAGTTCTACAAGACCTTCAAAGAAGAGCTTATTCCAATACTCCTCAAAGTATTTCATGAAATAGAGGAGGAGGGAACCCTTCCAAACTCATTCTATGAAGCTAACATCACCCTGATACCAAAACCAGAGAAGGACACATCGAGGAAAGAAAATTTCAGACCCATATCTCTAATGAACATAGATGCAAAAATTCTTAACAAAATTTTAGCAAATCGCATACAGAAGCATATTAAAAAGATAGTGCACCATGATCAAGTGGGTTTCATCCCGGGGATGCAAGTTTGGTTCAACATCCACAAATCAATAAATGTAATTCACCACATCAACAGACTTAAGGTCAAGAACCACATGATTATTTCAATAGATGCAGAGAAAGCATTTGATAAAATACAGCACCCCTTCATGCTCAAAGCACTAGAAAAAATAGGGATAGTGGGGACATTCCTTAATATTGTAAAGGCTATCTATGCTAAGCCCACAGCTCACATCATTCTAAATGGAGAAAAATTGAAAGCATTCCCCCTGAGAACTGGAACAAGGCAGGGATGCCCTCTTTCGCCACTACTATTCAACATTGTTCTTGAAACTCTAGCCAGAGCAATTAGACAGACCAAAGAAATTAGAGGAATACAAATAGGAAAAGAAGAGTTCAAACTATCCCTATTTGCTGATGACGTGATTGTCTATTTAGAAGACCCTAACAATTCCACCAGAAAACTTCTGGAACTCATAAATGAATTCAGTAGAGTAGCAGGATATAAAATTAATGCTCATAAATCTAATGCATTTTTATTCATAAGTGATGCATCCTCTGAGAGAGAAATTAGGAAAACTACCCCATTCACAATAACCTCAAATAAAATAAAATACTTGGGAATCAATCTAACAAAAGAAGTGAAAGACCTCTACAATGAGAACTACAGAACACTAAAGAAAGAAGTTAAAGAGAATCTGAGAAAGAAGTTAAAGAGAATCTGGAAAGATCTCCCATGTATGTGTACATGTATGAATGCACAGATGGTGTGACTCTACTTTGTGTACAACCAGAGAAACAATAGCTGTACTCCATTTGTGTTCAATGAATCAATAAGTAAATTAAAAAAAAGAGAAAAAAGACATAGTACATGAAGAGTGAGAAATTCATGAATGACAGTGTACTTCTTGATTAAAAACCACAAAAACCAGAAGACAAGGAAATAATGTCTTTATAATATGGAAGGGGAATAAAATCTGAATATCTAGGATTTTATACCCAACAAAAACATCCTTCAAAAAATAAAACAAGTTGCATCTTCATAAACACAAAAGAAAAACAAATTCATCACCAGCAGACTATGTGGCAAGAAATGTAAAACAAAATTCTTTAAGCAGAAGAAAAATGATGGTAGATGGAAATAAAGATGTAGGTGAAGAATTAAAAAGAATGGAAATGACCACTATATGCATAAGTATGACTTTTTCTCGTTAAAAACTTTAAAATAACAATGTATTATGTGATTAATAACATACAGAAGTAAAACAGCACTACAATAGCACAGCAGTCGGGGGAGAAATAGAAGTATACTATAATAAGATTCTTATGCTTATAAATCATGGCATAATTTTATTTGAAGGTAGACATGATGAATTATAGAGATATGTTTTAAGCATGAGAAGTTTCAAAAAGTTTGTATAAACTTAGGAAAAGATCTTAACCATGGTAAAAGTAGCCGCCAGAACCAATATTATGCCTGTTTAATCAGTCAACAACTCACCTTAGTGAACATGCTTTTACAACCAACAAATCAATTTCAACCTCTCAGTGCTGAAGTCAGTCAATTCAGGATGGATTAATGTCCATAAACATGCCACTGAGTGCCAGCCAATCAATAACAGTTTCACCTGAATAACCACACTTTTACAGATGATATCAATCTACTTACACCTCTCAGGGTCTATCAGTGTCTGAGTTCCACACCTCCCTCAAACAAATATAAAGTCAATTTTCTACTCTGCTCAGATACTATGCCTGATCAGCATGGCTCTTTCTTCCTATTATATTTTATTGGAGATATGGAGTGGTGATCTCATTATCTTTTGACAATCCTAGACAAAGAAGTATAAACCCATGATGAACATAAAAATAGAATCATAGAGAAATATTTAAAGAGTGTAAAAGAGGCAAAAGAAAAAGGAACAAAGAATAGATGGGACAGAAAGAAAACAAATGATAAGTTCATAGATATATAAATCTAACCACATAAACATTCACATTAAATGTAAAGGATTTAAGCAGTCCAAGTAAAAGGAAGAGATTATCAGTTTAGTTCAAAAAGAAAGTCCCAACTATATGCTGTTCATTAGCAACATGCTTTAACTCTAAAGACAGAGAAGTTAAAAATAAGAACAGATAAAAATATAACATGAAAATACTATTTTTTAAAAAGGTGAAGTGAATATATTAATACCAGAGAAAATAAATTTCAGAGCAAGGACTGTTACTAGGGACAATGATAAATTGATCAGTTAATGAAAAGCACAGAATTCTAGCTATGCATATGTAAAATAATGGAGATTCAAAATGCATGATGCAGAAACTGAGAGAACTGAAATGAGAAGTAGAAATCCATGATTATAGTTGGAAATTTCAACATTTCTCTTTCAGTAATCAATGGTAGAAGTATAAAGAAAATCAGTAGGAGTGTAGTAAATTTTGCAGACTAAAGGATCATCTATGTGGAAAATCCTAAGGCATTTCCAAACAACTACAAAAACTTGTAAGAAAATAGCAAGATTGCAGAATACAAGGTTAGTATCAACTGTATGTTTGAAAAATCTTTTGTTTCTAAATACAATAAATTCTCATTATTCAGAGATTCTGTATGTGTGAATTTGCCTACTTGCTAAAATTTATTAGTAAACCCCAAATCTATACTTATGGCACTATCATAGTAATTTGTGGACATGCATACAGCAGGGGAAAATTTAAGTCATCTGAATCTTGCATTGCCTGCTGATGATGAAAAAGGTGAGACTTTGTATTCTTATTTTAGTTCTCATGCAGCAAACAAGACTCCTTTTTGTGGTCTATTTTATGTCACTTTTTTTTTTTTTGCATTTTTGTGCTTTCTTCTGGTGACTTAGATATTTAAAATGGCCTTAAATCATGTTGCTGAATACTATACAGAGTTCTCGAGTGCAAGAAAGCTATGATGTGCTTTAAAAAGAAAATATCTGTGGCTGGGGATATAGCTCAGTTGGTAGAGTGCTTGCTTGCAAGCACAAGGCCCTGGGTTCAATCCCCAGCACTGCAAAAAAAAAAAAAAAAAGAAAAAGAAAAAAAAGAAAAAGAAAAGAAAAGAAAGAAAAAAAAAGGAAAATATCTGTGTCAGATAATCTTTGTACAAGCAGGAATTATAATACCATTATCTGTGAGTTTAATGTTAATGAACCAACAACATTTATTAAATAAAGCAACTTTTCAAATATTTTTTTAGTTATAGATGGACACAGTACTTCATTTTATTTATTTATTTTTGTGATACTGAAACTTGAACCCAGTGCCTCACACATGCTAGGCAAGTACTCTACCACTGAGCTACAACCCAGCCCCTTAAAAAAAAGCACCTTTAAACAGAAATACATATAAAACAAGATGGTATGTTGATCAACTGATGAAAATGTGACCCCAGACCTGCAGGAATGTATTCCTATATTTTTCCTAGGAGCAATGAATAGTTCTGTATTTGCTAATTCATTGTTTGCAGAGACTTTATTAAACATAATAATAAGTGAATAATGAATAATAAAAATCACCTATACTTGCAATGAACAATTAGAAAATAAATTTTAAAATAATATTTATAACATCAAAAACTATGTAATATTTAGAAATACATTTAGCAAAATATGTACTAGATCTGTTCACTGACAACTATAAAACATTATTGCAAGAAATTAAAGATAACCTAAATAAATAGATATTCTGTCCTCATGAATTACATGACTCAGTATTGTTAAGATGTAAAACTCTTAGCAGAATCCTGGTAGAAATAGGCAACTCATAAGACCTAGTATAGACATACCAATTTTGAAAATAAAGAACAAAGTTGGAGGATTTACAGTACCTAGTTTTAAGACATTACAAAGCTAAATTCATAAACATGGTATGATTTTTGGCATAAAAATAAATATAAAAGTCAACAGATCAGGATAGAGGGTCTAAAACTTCACATTTGAATCCCCATATAATACCTAAATCTAATTTTCTTTTTGCTAATAATCTCAACAGATTCTTAAAATTGAGCTTTTATTCTGAAGTAACTAATAATTAGTGAAGCCTACTAATTTAATTTTGGTTCTTTTCTCATTTCCATTTTTACCTTTGGGAAGTCAAATGGTTAGAACCTGGATTTCAGGGAGAGTATCAAGGCAGAAACATCTAACAAGATCTAACAAAAAAGTCTGGTCCTAAGCTGATATGATGAAGATTTGGACCTACTTTTTCTTCTATTAGGTGCAGGGTCTCTGGTCTAATTCCTAGGTCCTTGATCCATTTTGAGTTGAGTTTTGTGCAGGGTGAGAGATAGGAGTTTCATTTGGCTGCATTTGGATTTCCAGTTTTCAAAGCACAAGAAATAAAAGCAGGAATCAGTAATTGGGATAGATTCAAACTAAAAAGCTTTTTCTCAGCAAAGGAAATAATCAACAATGTGAAGAGAGAGCCTACAGAGTGAGAGAAAATCTTTGCCACACACACTTCAGATAGAGCACTAATCTCCAGAATTTATAAAGAACTCAAAAAACTTTACACCAAGAATACAAATAACCCAATCAATAAATGGGCTAAGGGAATGAGCAGACACTTCACAGAAGAGGATCTATAAGCAATCAAGAGATATATGAAAAAATGTTCAACATCTCTAGTAATAAGAGAAATGCAAATCAAAACTACCCTAAGATTTCATCTCTCCCCAATTAAAAAGTCTGTTATCAAGAATACAAGCAATAATAGGTGTTGATGAGGATGTGGGGAAAAGGGTACACTCATACATTTCTGGTGGGGTTGCAAATTGGTGCAGCCACTCTGGAAAGTAGTATGGAGATTCCTTAGAAAACTCAGAATGGAACCACCATTTGACCCAGCTATCCCACTCCTTGGCCTTTACCCAAAGGACTTCAAATCAGCATACTACAGTGACGCAGCCACATCAATGTTTATAGCAGCTCAATTCACAATAGCTAGATTGTGGAACCAACCTAGATGCCCTTTGATAGATGAATGGATAAAGAAACTGTGGTATATATACACAATGGAATATTATTCGGCCATAAAGAAGAATAAATTTATGGCATTTGCAGGTAAATGGATGGAGTTGGAGAATATTATGCTAAGTGAGATAAGCCAATCCCAAAAAACCAAAGACTGAATGATCTCTCTAATAAGTGGTTAATGACACATAACGGGGGTGGGGGGAGGTAAGGGAAGAATGGAGAAAGGATGGATTGTATAGAGGAAAATGAGGGGTGGAGAGGGGGCAGGGAAGGAAAGATAAATAGAATGAAACAAACATCATTACCCTATGTATATGTATGAATATGCAAATTGTATGATTCTACTTTGTGTACAACCAGAAAAACGATAGTTTTACTCCACTTGTGTACAATGAATCAAAATTAAAAAAAAAATTCTAACAAGAACTAAACAGTTGTATGGGGAAGGTTGCCTTAGGTGAGGTACTGTGTTGAACTCTGTCAGAAAAGAACTGATGACAGACAAATCTCAGGATTTCCAGATATGATGCTGGATTACAATATTGACAGGCCGCTATAAGGGAAATCCACAACCTATATAATGCCAGCTGGGTCTGTGGTAAGTAAAATCTGTAATCAAATGTATGTGAAATGTGTAAGGAAGGACCATAAGTATCTTCCCAAACAGCTTTGAGGACAAATAAGTCATGAAAACTTTTCAGTTTTAAGAGCACTTTGTGTTTTGTCACTGTAGATAGAATTGTGCAGTTTTGAGTGAATTGTGTTGGTATCTTTTGAGTTTAATACATGAAATATTTAAAAAAAACTAAAAGTGAATTCGGGTGTTATCTTGTCTAAGATGTCCAGCATCTTGTAGGAAATAAAAGCATTAAATAAATACTTTAAGATGCCAACCCTGTATTACCTCATTAAATCCTGCTTGACTATCACATTAATGAACGTCAGTACTAGCCTCCAATAGAAGATCAGACTTAGATAAGATTTGAGGAAATCAAACAAGGTTACTCACTTATTAAATGACACAGCAGGAAATAAGCATGGTGGAAAATTTCTCCAAAGAAACAGATATCCATGTTTTCAGGATTTTCTCCAAAGGGCCACACACACACACACACACACACACACACACACCTCAGTGGAAAGGCAGTAGTTGGCTGTTTGTCTGAGTGACAGCACTCTTCAGACATTCATGAAAGCAGTTCTTCCTGAATAGTCCACTTAAAAATAATTTTCTGGCAGAGGGGAGTGAAGGGAGGGGAGGGGGTGGAGGGTTAGGAAGGATAGTAGAATGAATCAGGCATTATTACCCTATGTGCATATATGACTTCACAACTGGTGTGATTCTATGTCATGTACAACCAGAAGAATCAGAAGATATGCTCCATTAATGTATGAAGTGTGAAAGTGCATTCTACTGTCCATGTATAACTAATTAGAATGAGTTAAAGAAACAATTTTCCAGGTTTACTTATGATTCAGCTTCCTCAGCCTCTTAATTTCTGTTAGAAACTCTGATTAGAAAAGCCAGGCTTAGCCGGGCATGGTGGCGCACGCCTGTAATCCAAGCGACTTGGGAGGCTGAGTCAGGAGGATCGCGAGTTCAAAGCCAGCCTCAGCAACTTACTGAGGCCCTAAGCAACTCAGTGAGACCCTGTCTCTAAATAAAATACAAAATAGGGCTGGGGATGTGGCTCAGTGGCCAAGTGTCCCTGAGTTCAATCACTGGTTCCAAAAAAAAAAAAAAAAAAAAAAAAAAAGCCAGGCTTTATTAAGTGTGCAGTATTTGCCAGGAACCTTATCAACTTGTAATTCTCACAACACTCAAGGTGGATACTTTCACTGTCATTAACAAGTAAGGAATAATTATAAATTATTATAAAATAATAATTACTTTACAAACAAATTTCATTAAATAGCAAGATTTCTTTAAATCACTGTTTCCTTGGCTCATTTTCTTTATTGGTCATTAATTAACTTGAGTCTTGGGAACCACTGCCAAATGTTGATCAATCAGAAATGAAGATAAAGTATTTCTGAAATACTAAAGAAAATCACTTGGAAAGTACAACTAAATATATTTCCTTTTTATCCGTAAATACATGCATTCTAGAACTGGATTGATTTGAGCTGGAAGGATATTCTTCCAAGGTATTTAGTAGATGAGTTTTAGAAGTCCTGAATTAAAAAGAATCCTGTCTGATGTCATTAAGAGATTCACTGAGCTGAACTGAAAACTGGAAACAAAATTCTTATTTGTGAAATGAGCAGACCAGGTAAAGAGTTTATCCTAAATGCTGGAAAAAAAAGAAATGTTGCTAAAACACTACCAAAAATATTGCAAGTTATTTTTAGTCTACCAAGATCTTCAAACTTAAAGATTCACTATCTCCCCCTTTAATTATTTCTGTTTCAGATATTACACATAGAATAGTCAAGTACTAGTCAAAGGGCACATTGATTAGGACCATAGAATGTCATTTAACACCACAGAACAAGAGTAAGGGATTAGTGGAGGAGATGTGATAGAGTTCACAACAAGTATATTTTGAGTAAACAAAAATTAGCTTTCTTGAAGAGGACTCTACAGAATGAAAAAGTGATGAGATGAAAATGGTGTGAAGGGAAGTTGAAAAATAAGCTTCTGTTTTAATAAGTCCCATGATTAGATAACAAGATATTTGCATGATTAAACAGGACCCAACCACTATGACATTATACCGATTCAGGAAAGCAGTTCTTCCTGAATACTCCACTTAAAATAATTTTCTAACTTTACTTCTTCAGTTTCATCAATCTCCTATTTTGTATTGTGTCATTGCTTTTCAAATATAAGCATTTGATTTTAGCATCATAGTTGTCTTAAGCACATCTCATTTCTCCGTTTTTACATTCTTCTCCACATTTTGATTGCTTTGCCTCTACGAGATACTTCAGTAGTTTCCTTCATAACAACAATAATAGCATCTGCTATTTGTGGGCTTCTTTTTCACAAGAGAGTGTGCTTAGTGCTCTATGTGATTTATTCTCATTTAACCCCAAAATAACCTAATGAGGAAACTGAGGTTTAAAGAAATGATGTGATTTGTTCAAAGTCACACAGTTCTAAGTAGCAGAGCCAGAATTTTAAGACAAGGGTCTACTTGATTTCAGTCTTTGATCTGAACTATAGCATAGCACCTGCTATCCCTGCAGGTTTTTAAGGCTGTGGCATCTGTGGTTATGGTGTGGCTACAGACCTGAAACCTTGAGGCCCCATTTTAGTCAGGGAGGATGGGCTCTCCCAGAGACTCCAGGCTCTGTCATCTGATGACTGGGAAGTAACTATTTAGTCCCTTTATCTTCTTATCTATGACTCTTTAAAAAAAAAAATTTTAGTTGTCAGTGGATCTTTAATTAATTAATTAATTAATTAATCTTTTAATTTATATGTGGTGCTGAGAATGGAACCCAGGGTCTCACACATCCCAGGCAAGTGCTCTACCACTGAACTACAACTCCAGCCCATTATCTATGACTCTTAATTCCTAATTATTCTTCAATCTTTGGAAGAGTAAGTAGATAATTACAATTTTAAATCTCAGAGTTAGGTCAAGAAAGAGAACTAGTCAAAGACTAAATGACTTGCCAGGGGAATCAAATCCAAGAGTATTGAGTCAACTACATGGGACATGGGGCGAAGCTCTGCAGGAAAGAGAAAACCCAAGCCAGCTGGGGTGTACCCTGGGGTTCCTGATCTAATGTAGTTCAGAGGTAGAACTCTTGGTTCCCGCTTTGCTCCAGCAATGGTTTGGTTTTTTCACTACTAATCTTTGCTCTAACAGAAAGATGTTACGTGGTTTATCTCAGAGAACCTCAAACCTCAGGACTACCCCTGGAATGCTAATCTATATCCTACATGAGGTCCTGCATGAGGTTTCTGTAATGGATGGAAAGACAACAAAACCACTCATTATTTTAAATGTGATTTTAATTCTTCTTAAAAAAAATAAAGCAAATGGCATGATAGTTTGGCAGCTTTTTGACAGCACCCACATTTGATTTGATGAGATGTATGCTCTTATTTGAATTGTGTCCAAAAGAGGGCAGACAGATGGAAGGCTTTTACAAAAGGGAAAAAAAAATCCTGGTTAGCGTGAGCTTGGAATTCCTAATTTGCTTTTATTTTTTTTTCCTTAAGAAGCAATAAATAGGTCTTAACAGATGGGCTTACACTTGAGTTAAAGCATCCTTTGAAAAATTACAAGCAATGAATGCCTCATACAGATGTGCAGAGTTCAAATACATGGAAATCATAGCAAACCACACAGGGAGAGGCTAGAGATGCAGAAACTTTCTGAGAAAGGAACTTAGAGAAACAAATACAGACTCAGAGCTTTCAAACAATCATCTGTGACCCTGCAGCATAGTTTTTCAAACTGTTAGTTGTGATCCATTAGTAGGTCAGGAAATCAATTTAGTAGATTGTAAACCAGAATTTGAAAAAATGCTGGTGGTGGTGGTGGTCAGTGGTGGGGACAGGAACAAGAACTACTTACAGTGTATTGTGCACAGTAAGAATAAAAACTGTTTCATGATGGTTCGTTTCTCTTACACACTGTATACTGGGTCATGATGCATTTCTTATTATATATAGGTCATAGTTAAATATATATGTTTTTTAAAAAATGTGGGTCTAGCGGATGACTAATACAACTCTATTGCTTCATTCATGAATAACACACTTTATTATGTAGTATTAACACTTGAGTTGTGCTTTTGAATGTGCCAAGTATAGTCAAGAAAATGCTAGTTGGCTTGAGCAGGGCTGGTTGGGTGGTCTGTGAAAATGTCCAACTTGCCAGATGTCCCTTGGAAGCCTTGTGTCTTATTGGCATGAAGTGAACACACAGAGAGCAGCTGATCAGTTGCCTTTGTTTTGTAGACTCAACTCAGAGAGATACTACTTTCAGATCTGGTCTGAATGGTGTAATTAAGCATGTGATAAGGAGTAAGAGACCCAGAAGCTGAGCCTGTGAAGAATAAGAGTAACAGTTTGTTTTCTTGTAAGTAATTTTTAATGAAAATAATAATGGCAGTCTAATAAAGAGGTCATTTATTGAACAGTTACTATATACTACTACTATGTTAAGTATTTTACATTAATTACCTTGTAACAATGCTAAGAGACAGGCACTATCGTCGTCATTCTGTAAATGAGAAAATACATATTCAGAAATGTAGGAAAATTTGCCAAAAGTTACCCAGCTATTATTGAAGGAACCAGAACTTAAATTTAGGCTTATTGCCAAAGCCTGAATCTTTCCTAAATCTGTGCACTGCTTTGATTGCTTTGATTTACTGCATCCATTTCCTAGGTTTAAAGGTATCCCTCACCAACACAGACAGCAAGGATTAGCCCTGTGAATTATTCCTGAGTACCTTTTTTCTGCCACTCTCCACATCTTGGTCCTTAACTCTCTCTGCCCATAATATGAGCTCTGCTGTATCTGTCCACATCTTCCCAATTCTACTGCTCTCATCCCAGCCCAAGCCATTATCCTGCCTCATTCTGGGCTATGGAATGCTCTTCCAAGTGTTCTCCGGCTGTCATTCGTGCTGCCCTGCAATTCATTCTCCATTCTGCAACGAAAGAGATCTTTAAAAAACAAAAAAATCACTCTTCTGCCTAAAATGCTATGCTGATTTTCCTTTGAATTCAGAATAAAATCTGAACCTCTTAGCATGTGGAGGCTACCTAGACTGGCCCTGGCCCTTCTCTCAGGCTTCATCTCCTGCTGTCCTTCCTGTATCTTACTTGGCTCAGCCTCAGGATCACGTATCTGCTCTTTTCTTTGCCTGGATTTTAGCAATGCTAAGTTCTTTCCCCATGTCCATCCCATGTGGTTTGCTGACCCATCATCCTCAGGCACTGAAACCCTCTCACCTTCCCTATGCCAATTGCTTCAGACTTACCTTCTCTGTAGTACTTAATTGCCATCTGAAAATATCTTATTAGTTTACTTGTTTATGATTCTGTCTCTTCCTCTGAGCACCAAAGATATGTGACCTTGTCTGTGTTGTCCTTGGCTTTATCCCCACCTTTTAGAACAGGGCCAGCCTGACAATATCATGTGCTAAAAATTATCTGTGAATGAATGAATGAATTCATTTTAGAATTTTTCAAAAAGTCCACATTATATTTTTCTATTATTATTAATTGAAAAATAATCTTACATATTTAGAGTTTAATATGATGATTTAATATACCGTGGAATGATTATGTCAAGCTAATGAACTTATGCATCACCTCACATACTTAAACCTTTGGTGGTGAGAACATTTAAAATATATCTTTAATAGTATTGAAATATACAATACATTATTATTAGCTATGGTCATCATGCTGTACAGTTGATCTTGAGAACTTATTCCTCTTGTCTAATTGATAGTTTGTGTCCTTTTATCAACCTCTCCCTGTTCCCCTACTCTCAGTCTCTGGCAACCCGAATTCTACTCACTACTTCTGTAGTTGTGATTTTTAAAATTCCATGAGATCATGCAGTTATTTGTCATTCTATGTTTGACTATTTCACTAGGAATAATATACTCCAGATTTGTTCATGCTGTCACAAATGACAAAGTTTCCTTTTTAAAGACTGAATAGTATTCCATTCTATAGATATACCACATTTCCTTCATCCATTCATCTGTTGATAAACAACTTAGGTTGATTCCATATCCATTCTAAGAGCAGAGAACCTGTACAAACTGTGAAGAGAATGAAGGTAGGATTACTCCTTGTACTGCCAGATGGATGTGGCATTGTGTTTGTGTATGTATGTGTGTGTGCGTGTGTTGCTGGGACTAGAACCCAGGGACTTTGGCATGCTAGGCAATGAATGTGGCAGTTTGAAACCTCAGGTCCTATTTGAACTCTAGACTAGAGTTCCTCTGGGTATGACTTTCTAATTACTACTATATTTGGTTTTCCTTTCTCAAAACATCAGCTGCCATGATCCTGATAGATTTGAAAGTGCTCATTATGTGGTGTCAGAAAACCAGAGTTTTGTGATATCTCGGAATCTCAATTCCTGTATCTGTAAAGATAAAAATAAATCTACCTAGTAGGAATGTTTTGAAGTTTAAATAAGAAAGTTGATTTGATAAACAAATGTTGGGGATTAAATTTAAAAAAAAATGTTTTCAGTGCTGGGAATTGAACCCAGGCCCTTGCACATGCTAGGCAAGCATTGTACCACAGAGCTATACCTGCATCCCCACTACCGTAATGACCAGTCTTTTCACATACTTTAGAGAAGTGAGAAGTGAATGTGGAAGTGCTTTTTGTTAATTCCAAAGGTGAGAAAGTATCTTTATCCCATAAAGCACTCATCAGAAATTGGGATGTCATCCTCAAGGCTTCATTTCCCTTCATCCCCATGTCCAGTAGACTACCTGTTTCTATTAATACTTCTTCCTCTCTGAAAAGTGAGGTCTAGTGTGGTCTAGTGTGAGTGAGGCCCAAGAACTTGATTTGGTGAACCAACATGCCTTGAGCACAGAGATCATTTTAAATATTAGTTTTCGTCCTTTTTCTGAGTAAAATCCATCAGTACCTTCCCCTAAGGCACCCTGCTTTTTGGTGCCACACAAGGCTCTCTTGCACTATGTAGATTGGGGTGCTTTCCTGGGCTTGTCAATGCTCATTTGCTATCACCCTCTCATATAGATGCAGAAGGGAGGGGCACATCCTCCTAGTTTCCCCCTCACATTCCTCATTTGATTAAAACAGTTGCTGAAAGTCGGTATGATTCCACCGAGGGACGTCAGCTGCTCTTCCTTCCTCCTAACTTCTAACTGGCTGAAGAGGTCACCTACTTTGACAAAACCAGTCTCAGGCCCGGAGTCTTCCTTCATGCTCTTGTCAGAAGGTGCTTACATTGTTACTGCTTGCCTTGCATTTGTGCTGGTAATAAACCACCTTAGTTTATTATGATTTTTTTAATAAACTTAATTTCCTCATTCTTTTTTCCCTTCTCATCTAATTATTTACCAGTTGGACTACTGTAATGGCCACTAAGTGGTTTTCCTGTCTTTAATCTCACACCCCTCCAATCTAACTTGCTGTTATTGTTATTATCTCATCCCCTCAGGACCATCTTCCAACTTTCACAGTGACAATTAGGCAGTCTGAGAAACAAATTAAAGCCAAAGCAATGGAGCTGGTGATGCATGACTCCTACCTTTCTTATCCATCTCAAAGGAGCTACTCTAAGTGTGCTAACAGCAGACCAGATAAGAGGGTAGCGACCCAGCAGATCAATTTCAGGTCTGAGTGTGTACTAAATTGCTGGTTAACCTGGGCAGCTCACATCTTGTCTCTGAGCCTTAGTGTGCTCATCTGAAATAATGACAATAGACAACGGTAATGGTTGAAATTTCTTTTAAATTTACTAAGTGTTAGGCACCGCTTTAAGTGCTACACATTGCATCTATTATCTTTCCCATAGCCCTTTAAGGCAAATACTACTATTTTCTGCATTTTACAGCTCAGAAAAATGAGGCACAGGAAGGTTAAGGAACCAAAGTAAAAGCACAGTTAGTAAGTGTTGGGATTGCAACTCAAACCCAGGTTCTAAAGTTTGCACTTAGATGCTGAAGAAAGGAGTTGAATCAGATGAACTTCTGGGGTCTCTCTAACTCCAAAAACACCTTAAATTCACGTGCTAGAGGACTGGTTCCCCAGACAGAAAGAGTAGGAAGAAAGCCATGTAAAGGTGTGACACTGCAGCCAGTACAGTTCATCCTCAGGCTGGGAACACTGTCTAAATATAGAACCTCCCTTGCCATTGGAAGGTCTGACTAAACTGGGTTATCTGCTGGGCGGGCGGGAGAGGTGCTGGAGGCAGTGCGTGCAGAAAGGTGTGCCAGCTGCCAGCAGCGCTGCATAACAATGTAGGGCAAGGTTCCTCCCTGAGCACTGCCCGGCTTGCATCTCGGTTTTCATTGCATGTCCTTTAGCGGGATTATATAATGCTGATTAAGGTTGATTACTTTATGAATCAATCTGCCTCTTAGAGAAACAATGGCATTTTGCCAAACCCTTTTCCACCAGGATGACAATATCTTGCCTTTAGGTTGATTCCCCTTGCAGTGTTTTCATTTGTAAGGGAAACTCTGGCATGTGTCTGATCCATGCACAGCTGGACTGTTTTGGACATGCAAACCTTCCAACAATGTTATCTTCCTCTTCTGACTTACTCCCTGGGAGATGTTTCCAGATCCTTTAGATACTGGCATGTGTTGAATTGTGTCCCCCTCCCCCACCCAAAAGCGGTTTAAATCTTAACCCCTGCAACTTGTCAAAGTGACCTGATTTGGAAATAGGATCTTTGCAGATGTAATCAAATTATGAAGAAGTCATACTGGATTTGAGTGTGCCTCATCCAATATCTTGTGTCCTTCGAAAAAGAGGTAATTTGGATATAAACACACTGACACATTGGGAGAATGCCATGTAATGATGGAGGCAGGGATTGGAGTGACGCATTTACAAGTCAAGGAATGCCAAGGGTTGTGAGCAAAACACCAGAGGCTAGAAAGAGGTAAGGGACGGTCCTTCCCTAGAACCTTCAGAGGAAGCATGGTCCTGCTGATACCTTGATTTCAGACTTCTGACCTCCAGAACTGTGAAAGAAGTGATGATGCAGAAGCTGAGGGAAGAGGCTATTTCAAAAATGTTTCAAAACTTATTACACAGAAGAGAGAGGGACAATTGCTAAAGCAATAAACTCCGTTCACATGCTGCTGACTGGTGGAGTTGGCCAGCACTACGTTGTTGTTCAGAGTGGTACTATGGAAGCCATGAATAAGTAACCTTCACAAAAGCAATTAAGATGCAGGTGGGACAAAATCCTGATGGCAGTGGATTCAAGGGAAAGTGAAGGGAGTGCAGTACAAACCCTTTGGAGGATTTTTTTTTTTTCCTGCAAAGGGGGTGGAAAACTAGTGTAGTAGCTGCAGGGTAATTTGATGTCAAGGGAAAGGGAGGTTTGTTTACTTATTAAACAGGGAAATACTCATGTTATTGCTAACAATCTCTAGAAAGAAGAAAATTATGTAGGGGTTGGAAGGGAGAATTGCTATGGTGATGTCCTTGGGTCAGTGAGGGAGATGAGAGTCTGTAAATGACAGGGAGGGACTAGCCCTGGAAAAGAGCAAGCAGATTCACTGTCACAGGAGGGAAGTCAGAATATATGAGTGCAGGCACTGTAGGTTGTTTGTTATACAAGTGAGAGCTCATGGGATTTTTCTCTGATTGCTATTTTCTCAGCAATGTGGGAAGCAAGGTCATGAGCCAAGAGTGAGAAGGGGGAAGAGGTGTGACATCTGGGAGAGTCAGAGAGTGAATGGACTAAAGAAATGTAGTCCTAGAATTTCCAACCAGCGTTGTCTAAAAATATAAGAGATTATGTAGGTGAGTAGAAAACAAGGACTGAGAATTTCATACATTTTTCAGCAGCCCACCCATGGAAGCTATACACAGGCTTTGAGATTCAAAGAATTCTGACCTCAAGGAATTTAAAACCAAGTGTAAGCAACAAATAGTAAATACATGAAAGGTTCAAATAATAATTTAAGACAATAGAAGAGATATATGTGACAAGGAAGCATATAAAACTGCTAAATAGGTTTAAAGAGAGGTGATCTAAAGTGATATGATGGTTGAGCCTGGTAGAAAAGATAAATTCAGAGAAGGACAATGAGGATAAAGGAAAGAAGAGGAACAAAGTCCAAAGACTGGAGGGAAAGAGGTAGAGATAAATCATCACCAACTAGGATTGCAGACAAAATACAGAATACCCAGTTAAATTTGAATTTCAGATAAACAACAAATAATTTTTAGTATAAATATGTTCCATGCATACTTATCTGAAATTCAATTTAAATGAATGTCCTATAGTTTTATTTGCTAAGTTTGGTAACCATACCACTAAAGTTAAGGAAAACTGAAAGAATGTTCTCTTGGGAGAAGGGAGAATTTGAAAAATGAAAAATGTATTCAGTGATGGCAGATGCCTCAATGAAGATAAAGAAATGAGGTTTTGTCAACAAGACAACATTGGTGGCATTGGACAGAGCAACAAAGGCAGAAGCTCAAATCAATAGATATGGAATACCCAAGGGAGAGACTTGGCAGTAGAGAGAGAAATATATAGTCTAAGGCCAAATGAAGAGATGGGCCCCAGGCCCTTGTCATGCAACCACTGTGATGCTGCATATATTTAGATAGTGTGTGAACAACCAACATTCCATCTTTATATAGAGAGAGTAGATGGACACAATACCTTTATTTATTTATTTATTTTTACACAGTGCTGAGGATCAAATCCAGTGCTTTCCACATTGCATTTTTAAGGTACTTTGTAAAGACTAGAATATCTGACTAAACAATGAGGTCACAGCTTGCTTAGTTGGGTAATCTAGGGATCAGGTATCCCCTATTAAGGAGCAAGATAAAGAAAGGAGGCACATTTTGGCAAATAAAATAGAAAAGAAAAAAAAAAGAAAGGACAGAAATCCTACTGCTGTAAAGATGTTGATTTTTATTTAATAGTAGGCCAAATTCAGATACTCCAGATGAAAATCAGACTGTGAATTTCAGATTGTAAATCATTTTAAAAAAATACTTTTGCCCAAGGAGGCCTGCTCTGTAGTAGACTTCATTTCATATAATTCAGTAGATGAAAGTGTCAAAGGGATTCCATGAGAGTCAAGCACTGCTGTGAAAAAGGTGATGGCAGAAGTTTTTCTGCCTTGCTGCCAGTGTTTGGGGACTTGGTCCCTGAGGATGGCATGTCCCAGGGCTGTGAACTATCAGTGGGTGGAAGCGTTGACAGTGACACATACTTCTCTAGCAATATCCTTGGGGGCCCCAAGGTTCTATACTATCATTACAGAATATTTATTGTTGAAATGCCTGCCCCCAGGAAGAAAAGGTGATAATTTTTGGAAGGGATTTTAAAAAATGAGGGTTAGCAGACCGACCTTTGACAATAACTGCTAATGGATTAGGGTCAGGGACAGCTCAGTGCTCTCAGATCTTAAAAATATTGTCATCTATCTTTCTCCCCGAATGGAGTGTTCATTTTGCCAGTTCCTATAGTTAATTAGATTGTTAACTCTATTTATAGCAGCAAACACTTCACTGGCATGTAGCAAAGGCTGATTTTAATCAGGGGCCTCTACTGACTCAGGGTGGAATGAAATGTAATTATTCAAATTAGATTTAGGCCAAGATCCAATGACCTCACAGACAACATCTGATTTTTCAAGTTCTAGTTTCCGTAAGCTATGTCTCTGGAAGATGTGGAGATTTCAGTCTTTGGAAGCCTTGGGATAAAGAGTAATAGCATTCCCCCTCGTCCTTAAAACGACTGTACTCTCTTCTATAAATGTACCTGTGCACCTGCCAGCTCATGACTCAAAATCAGCATTACTGAATAAATCATTATACAAAGTAGTTATGGATGTAGAATTTTAATAGCAAATCAATGAAAGTTAATTTTCATGGATGCTATTAGAGAGGGTGTTCACAACGTTTGTCTCCTATCATATATCACATTACTTTATGCTCTGGGAAAAAAGATATTACATAGGTGATTTTTAACAAAAGACAGACATTTGAATAGCTTAACCTTCTTTACTAGATTTGGTCAAGTGTCCTCCCCCAAATTAACCATTTATGCTTTTAGTGGGAAATTAGGATACTCTCAGGTCAGTAGGGTGAAGGAAAAAAACTTGAGAGGAATTCTCAGGGCAGCTTATTGCTGCTCGGAAGTGGGGCTTTCCTCAAATAGTGATGGAGCAATCATGTGTGATCAGCAGCTACTGCCCCTCTATGCCACTGCCCCTCGAGTTACACATATTTTACTTCAAACTTCTGCCATGATTGGCCTTCAGATTTTCAAGTCACAGTGTGCTGACCTAGTCAAAGTGAGCTTTCTTTTTCTTCAGGAGAATCAGGTGTTTGGCACTTAAGCTTCTTTTCATTTTCATTCACGTTTCTGAGAAACCTAGAAAATACTTTTAACTTCTTGATGGGGTAGGGAGGGGAGTAAGTATTGACTGTATTACCATTTACCTTGTGCCTGTCTTAGACAGGGATTGTTTAGTTGGAAGTAACAGAAATTATTTCAAGCAATCTCAAGCAAAAAATGAAGAATCTATTAAGTATGTCCATAGTTACCCATCTGGGGGCACAATGTTTAGCTAGGTCTTGAAAAGATCCCTAATAGGACTTGGAGAACTTTGCTCTGCAGGGCTGCTAGTTGTCTTGTCTCTGCTGCTCTCTTCTCTGCTCCTTCTCTTCAGCAGACTAACTTTCTCTGCTGGGTTTATGTATTGTTCATCATGGATGTCCTTAAATGGTCTCCTCAGTCTTTGAGTTTAAAGATGTTCATATTCTAGATCCTATAGCTTCCTGACTTAATCCCTTTTTAAAAATAGCATTGTAAAACATCAAGACATACTTCATATAAGGTTCACCATTTAAAAATGCACAGTTCAGTGGGTTTTAGTATATCCAGTAATCACCACTATCTAATTCCAGGATATTTCCATCACCCCAAAAGGAAACTCCATACCTATAAGTAGCTATTCCCAATTACCCACTTTCCCCTATAACATGTGCAACTACTAATCTACTTCCTGTCTCTCTGAATTTTCCTCTTCTGGATATTTCATATAAATGGCATTATACAATATATGATGTCTTACTTCGTTCACTTAACAAAATGTTTTCACAGTTCATTCACACTGTAGCATGCAACAATACTTTATTACTTTCTATTTTTATTTTTGTGGTACTGGGGATTGAACCCAGGGCCTTGTGCATGTGAGGCAAGCACTCTACCAACTGAGTTATATCCCCAGCCCTTCTTTACTTTTTATGACAAAATAATATTCCATTTATGGATATACCACATTTTGTTTATCTATGCATTAGTTAATGGATAGTTAGGTGTTCTTACTCTTTGACTATATTAAAAAAGTTCTATGAACATCTATTTTTAAATATTTAAACATTTTAATGAACAAAAAACAGGTTATATATTTATGTGTATAATGTGATATTTTGATATGTGTGTTCACTGTGGAATTATGGCTGATTATCATATCTATCATCGCACAGACTTATTATCTTTGTGATGAGGATCTTTAAAATATATTCTATTAGCAATTTTTAACATGCTTTATGTCATTGTTCATTATAGTCACTCACCATGCTGTGCAATAGATCTCTAGAATTTATTCTTCCTATCTAACTGAAACTTTGTATACTTTAACTGACATCTCTCATCCTTACCTCTTCCTGCTACCCATCTCCTAGTAATTATCATTCGACTTTGCTTCTGTGAGTTTAAATTTTTTAGTGGGATCTTACATATAAGATCACAAACTTTTTGTCTTTCTGTGCCTGGCTTATTTCACTCAAAATAATATCCTCTAGGTTCATACATATTGTTGCAAATGATAGTTTCCTTTTTTATAGATGAGTACTATCCCATTGCATATATATTCCACATTTAAAAAAGCATTCATTTGTAGATGGATACTAAGGTTATTTACATATCTTGGCTATTAATGAATAATGCTGCAGTGGACATGGGAGCACAGATATTTCTTTGGAATAGTGATTTCAATTCCTTTGATGTATACTGAATAGTGAGATTTCTGTATTACACAGTAACTCAATTTTTAACTTTTTGAGAAGCCACCATAACATTTTCCAAAATGGCTGCACTAACTTATAGTACCACCCACAGTTTATAAGTTAACAATACCACCAACACTTTCTTTTTCTCCATATCCTCCAACTTACTACTTATCATTCATCATTTTGATAAGAGCTAATCTAAAATAAGTAAGGCGATACCTCATTGTGATCGTATTTTGCATTTCTCTGATGAAGAGAGATTTTGAATGTTTTTATAGATACTTGTCAGTCATTTGTATGTCTTCTTTTGAGAAGTGTCCATTTAAGTGTTTCGTTCATTTAAAAACATGATATATTACATTTAATTGATTTGCATATGTTGAACCATCCTTACATCCCAGCATTATGATCTCACTTGATCATAACAATTGACCATTTTGATGCACCTTTGAGTTCACTTTGCTAGTATTTTACATCTAATTCATCAAGGATATTTGTTGACCTGTAATATTATTTACTTACAGTGTTTTTGTTTGGCTTTAGTATTAGGGTATGCTGTGACCCTCTAAACAAATTTTGGTGGAAGCATACATATGTTTTCATTCTTCTGGACATATACTTAGGAATGGAATTTCTGGGTCATATGCTAATTCTATATTTAACTTTTTGAGGGACTGCCATATTGTTTTTCACAGTGGTTGCACCTTTTTATATTCTTACCAGCAATCTGTGATGAGGCCCACTGCCTTTTCACTCCAAATTTATAGGATTCAAAGTCTAACTGCCCATTGCAATCGCAGATAGGGTTTCTTTGAGTAATATTGGTGCTCTGTTCAATATAGCTCAGGATGAGGGTGGATGGTGGGGACATGTATGTAAAAGTCCATCATGTTACAGTTCTCGGAGAGGAAGGAGTGGTTTGCATATTTTGTATTTATTCCTAGCTTCCACCTCATCCCCAGGATATATCACCTTTTATTTATTTATTGGTACTAGAGATTAAAACCAAGGAAACCTTACCACTAAGTTATATCCTCTGTCCTTTTATATTATTTTTAAAATTTTGAGACAGGGTCCTGCTAAGTTGCTGAGTTCTTGCTAAGTTGTCCAGGCTGAACTCAGACTTGTGATCCTCCTGCCTCAGCCTTCCAAATCACTGGGATTACAGGTGTGTACCACCATGCCTGGCTCTATCACCTTTAGAACCATGGAAGGGGTCAGTTGATGACAATTTATTATTTTTAAATCGAACTGATCCTTGAACTTTTCATTAGGACAAAGCATAAAACTCTGTAGGGGCTAGTAAAAAGTAACATGTTAACTTTGAATAGGAATTTCCTACCTCAACCTGTGAGGCCAATGGAAATTGCAACTCAATTTGGAGCTGTTAACTGACGTGTGTAAGATCATAAAGTGAGTTGATGACCATCCTGGAATTAACATTTGGAACCTTAGTGCTATTGATTGGATTCTAAAACTACTCTTTGATTGGAATTTTAATTATTGTCCTTCTTTGTTATTTTGGGGCCCAAACTCCCATTCTTTATTCATTCCTTTGTGGAATTTGTAGGCAAAATCTCACATTTTCCAAAATAAGTTGCTTTATAAAAATCCCAGAATGCAGTCAAATCCATCTGTTTTCTCTTCTCCATTAACTTATTTGCCACAGTAAAGCCCCAGACAGTCCTCAGAGAGATGCAGTTATAGGAAAGAAAACTGATTATGAGGGAAAGATTTTTAGGGTCATTGAAATTTATTCCCTCTATATGCAAAGTGTGCTGTGTAATGTGTGCAATAGCCTGCGATCACCTCGGCATAAACTATTGCTCACATTTGAGAAGCTAATCATGCAGTCTGTACATGATGGGAATAGTAAGCAAAGGATTCCCACTACAGAAGGTTTAACAATCAGGAGCCTCAGACATTGCAATGGAAATGAGGCTGGTCGCGCAGCATTTTAACTGAGCTTTACTTTGGAGCTTGTCTCCTAGAATTAAGATTCTCAAAAACTGTTGATTTGGATCCAAATGTGGAGAAGGATTTAACATTTGCCTTGTTTTCTCTGAAAGTCAAGATATATGTACAGCAACAAAGCTGAACCTGAGTCGGACTCATGTGTGTGTGTATGTGTGTGTGTGTGTGACAGAGAGAGAGAGAGAGAGAGAGAGAGAGAGAGAGAGATATTAAATACTAGATGTAGAGATCTGAGTGTGGAAGCTTAGATATAAACCTTACATAACTTTTATTTATTTCATATATTTGATAATTTTTATTTACTCCAAATTATTGTTTACCATCATTCAAAGTTAGCTACCTGAATCTTGATGGAGTGGCAATTCAAATGTTGTGTGAGTCTGCTTCTTGGCTTATGGATTGTGGGTCATGTTGTTTCTCCCTTACTCCTGTTTCTAAGAGAGCCTCCAGACACAGCAGTTGACACTGATGGATGGTCCCTACCTGGCTCTTTATTGAAACCCCACATTGTACACAGAAAGGGTAAGATAGTTGATGCCTCAGTCAGGAGTAGACAGCTAACAGGTCAATAGAAACTCAACCTGAAATTGCTGTCACAGCAGCTTGTTATAGCTTTTGGCTTTGATGTACAGCTACTCCTCTTTGTAATTCAGCAAGTGCGGTACTTAGGTGCTTAGGGACTGCTCCATTAGGTGCAGCTGTAACCAGAAGTCAAGTGATCTGGAGACCAGCTCCAGCTAGAGCTCTGTATCCTTGGGAAGATTTCTTAATGCCTCTGAGTATATTCATCTGCCAGAGCAGTCCCTTACCAGGACTAACCAAGATAATGCATGTGAAAGTACTTTAAAAAAAAAAAAAAAGAAAAGGTATTGTCAATACAGTAAAGCTAAGACAGCCTGATTCCCTCAGGGACATTTCCCTTTATAGGGTGAGGAGAGTGGGAGAAGAGAACTATATAATTTTCAAGCAGGCATCACATATTTGTACCCATTTAACCCCACCAAGGTAGGTGTTAATTATTCCCATTTTGAAGATAAGTTAACTGAGGCACAGAGTAAGGTAAGTAACTTGCTCAAAGTTTCTCTGTTGGTTGGTACTCAGTAGAAGTAAGACTGGAATAAGTGTGTCTGACTCTAAAACTTTGTCTAGGTAGGTGATCCCTACCCCATTGTTCATCCACTATTTACTCCTACACGAACAACCCATCTCCTTTCCCCTACTTCTGGCACTCATTTTTTTTTAAATTTTTTTTTTTGGTTGTAGACAGACATAATACCTTTATTTTATTTATTTTTATGTAGTGCTGAGGATCGAACTCAGTGCCTCACATGTGCAAGACAAGCACTCTACCACTGAGCCACAGCCCCAGTCCCTTCTGGTACTTCTTAAAGGATCTTGGCCAATGGACTCCTTTGAGCCTGTCTTCGTCTCATCTTTCTTTTTTCTTTTTTTAATTCTTATTGCGGTGCTGGGGATTGAACCCAGGGCCTTGTGCTTGTGAGGCAAACACTCTACCAACTGAGCCATATCCCAGCCCCTGTCTTCTCATCTTTAAAAACAGCATTACACTGCTCTTTGGGCAGGCTTGTGTGAGGATTAAATGAGTTAATCTATAAACAGTGTCTGGTCAGGTGTGAGCACAGAAAAAGATGCCTCATGTCTCCACACATCCAGGCTGTGTGCCTCATCCAGGCTGCTGACTCTTCACTGCTCCCTAAGTTCAACCTGTGCCTGAAGGTTTCCCTTCTCCCTTCAGCAAGAAGAATGAAAAAAATGTCACTGCACATTATCTTTCCATTTTTACTGACATTAAAACATTTTTTGAGAAATACCCTTAAATATCCTCTCACTAGGCACCTAAGCAAGTTCTCTGGGGGAGGATCACTCTTCAGTGGAGGGGAAGAATGTGCCTTGAGCTGATGCTCTGTGACAGATGACTCAGGGCAGGGGATTTGACATCACGCTGGTCATTTTATCTGTATTTTCTTACTAAGTGAAAGCCATGATACCATTATTTCTTCTAGTTCCCATTATTAATCCCACTTAATATATATCAGTGAGATATTAATGAAGCTTGTGAAATAATAGTATTTTACTCTAAGATGTGATTTGAATTCACACCTTTCCTTCCACCTAATTCATTTGAAATGACCAAAGTAATATTGAGCACATCTGTAGTAAAGCTAGAGAACAAAACATCACCATCAGACCAGACACTTTAAGAACTTTCTATAAGACACCAATTACATAAAACCAGATTTAGGGTCTTACTGTGTAGTAATGAGAAACTCTTATGAAATTAGCGTTAAAACTTTGTTGTGGGTTGAATTGTGCCCCCCAAAATGATATGTTCAAGTTCTTACTCCCAGTACAGGTGAATGTGGTCTTACTTGGAAATAGCATCTTTGCAGATGTAATCACACTGAAATGAAGCCTACTGGATTAGGGAGACTGGTGCCCTTATGAGAGATGGGAAATTTGGACACAGACACACAGGAAAAAAAACTTGTGCGATGGTGGAAGCAGAGATTAAAGTGACTCAGCTATAAGCCAGTGAAGGTCAATAATTGTTGGCCACCACTGGAAGTTATAGAGAGGTGGGGAAATAACCTTCCCTGGGGCCTTCAAAGGAGTATGATCCTGCTGAACCCTTGATTTTGGACTTCCAGGCTCCAGAACTATGAAAGAACAAGCTTCTGTTTTAACTCGCCCAGTTTATAGTAATTTGTTATGGTAGCCATAGGAAGCTAAGACAACCTTGACTTGGAACTTTAAATAGTGGATTCAGAGAAGTGTTGATACAACTGTAATTCAACACATGTGAAGGAAAGACCCATGTGGAGAATAAGTGCTCCTTAGCAGAGCTGCAGGTAATTTCTAAGTCCAGAGTCACAGAGGCTTAAGCAAATATGGAACAAATCTGAATTCTACAAATGACCTTAGGAAGTTGGATCTTGACTCTAGATGGTGCAGCTGGCCGTGACCTGCTATGTCAAATACAACAGAGGCCTCATTACAGCAAATTCCTGTTGAAGAAAGGTAGGCCAGTCAGATAAGGGGCTGGTGCATGAAAACATCCACTAAGCAGAGGAGTAAACTTTTTTGCATATGCTTTCTCCTAACTTGGGAGTACAAACTGAACTACCAATGTTGTCAAAATAGAACTATAAAATATGAAAGTTTCAGATAAAGGAGAAAGGAAAGTTTTCATATTTTTATAGTGCTATTTATTCATTAAACTCAATTTTCATTGAGCATTTACTATGTGCTAGATAGCACACTAGGATGATAGTTTAATTCAGAAGTAACATCGTATGCAAAGATCTGAAGTCAAGACAGGAAGAGTACATGGCTCAATCAAGGAGCTGTAAGGATGGGTAACAGGGAGAAACCACTGGATGGAAAATTTTCAATAATTATTCAAATTATTCACATTAATGAGGCCAGTTAGAGCAGTCAGAGGAAATGACCTCTGAAATGGACTTATTCCAAAATATTGGAAAAAGAAAAACTTAGGTGAATCACCAATTCTTTTTACCATTTCAGTACAAGATTAGAAAGGACACTATTTACAAAATAAAACAATCTGAGACCAGGAAATATTGTCATACGATCAGAAATAAATCCTTAAATTAAATTTTTTAAAAAGGCAGCAAAGAGAAAACTGAATCCTGTGGCATACTGAATTGGATAATTAGATAATTAGGTTGAGACATTCTTCTGGACCATGGAGAAAAATATGCAAACATAAAGATATGCTTATAAAGGAAAGATATGCAGGAGACAAATCCAACAGACCCAATATAGGTATAATAAAAAAAAAAACAACAGGAGAGAGCATCTAGAGAAAGGTTACAATAAAGAAATTTTTAAAAAGGATCCTAAGCTTAAAGAAACACTTGAGTTTTCAGATTCCTGCTAGCTATTAAATAAAATTAGTGTACAGACTCCCACACTGAGATACAGCCTAATGCACTTTCCTTCTTGCACTCAGGCAAAACCAAAAACAAACTAAACAAATTATCTAGAAAGGGGAAAAATAAATGTTTCAGTATACTGCTTTTTCACCACACTAAGTATTAGAAGATGGAATAGAAAATTTTGAGAGAAAAAATTTTTACCCAAGAATTTCTTATTTGGTTTCTTAATGAGGGCAATGCCGTATCTATTTGCAGACATTTAAGAACTTCTGGTTGTCCTCTTCTGAAGAAAAATTCCATGAAAAAGTCCTATAATAATTAAGAAATAAATCACAATAAATAATTCAAATTGGAGGAAGTCAGAGCATCACAGAACATTTTGCAAGGAATGAAAAAATAAAATTTAATATCAGTATATAAATAATTTAACATTATTAAATTTAGCAAAAAATAAGAAAATGATAATTTCCCTAGGTATGGCGGCACACACCTGTAATCCCTGCAACTAGGGAGGCTGAGGATTCCAATTTTGAGGCTAGCCTGGGCAACTTAGTGAGACTGTCTAAAACAAAAAATAAATTGGGGATGTAGCTCAGTGGTAGAGTGCCCCTGGGGTCAATATCCAGTACCAGGAAAAAAAAGATAAACTGGATTCACATCATTTTAACTACTGTTTTGCTAAATTTCAATTAGCATAAATGATTCTTACAAGTCAATAATAAAAGAAAATCTAATAGAATCTAATAGAAGATGAAACAAAGACATAATTTACAGGCCATCTGAAAAAATGAAAACTCAAAGGGCAAAAAAAAAATAGAAAAAAGAAAGTGGAAAAATATAAATTAAAATAACAAACATATACCCATTCCCATCCATCAATCTGTTAATGATCAATATATCTGATATTACCAAGTTTTGGTGAGTGGGGAAATAAGAACTTAGTCTATTGGTGGGACTTTAAATTACTACTAACATGATGGAGAATTTGGCAACAACCAGCAATGTTGAAGATGTGCATACCATATGATTCAGCAATTCCAGTTTTAGGTGTCTAAAGAAAACTGCATATGTGGTCCACATGAACTCCTCTCCAAAGATGCTCATTAGGCATTGTTTGTAATAGTTTAAAGTTGGAAGCAACCTAACTGTCTAGCAGAAGGGGCCCATATAAGAAAATAGTGGTTAATTCATACAACTGAACATACATCACTTAAAATTAGTAAATTACATTTGTGTTTCTACTATATATCAAAAATGTAAAGACAGTAAGAAACCAGCAAATTCTGCAATGGGCATGTGTACCATGCTGGCATGCATGTATAGTTAATAAACTCTCAAAGCCATACAGGCATTACTATGAATTGTATATACCTACCTAGATAGCTAATAACTGTAAGAAACAAGAACCAAAAAGACAAACACCAAATTCATGATAGTGTTTGCCTCTTGGGAGGAAGGGTGAAGGGAGTTTTGAGATTATGGATCCCAACATTGCATTTCAGCTTTGTAATGTTTGATTTCTGTTTTTTTAAAAAAACTAATTCCAAGAGACAGAATATTAGCATTAGTTAATTCTTAACAGGTACCAGGGTATTTGTTTGTTTTTGGTACTGGGGATTGAACCCAGGGGCACTCCACCACTGAGCCACATCCCCAGCCCTATTTTTTTTTTTTTTTTTGAACCAGGGATTGAACTCAGGGACACTTGGCCACTGAGCCACATCCCCAGTCCTATTTTGTATTTTATTTAGAGGCAGGGTCTCACTGAGTTGCTTAGGGCCTCGCTAAGTTGCTGAGGCTGACTTTGAACTCACGATTCTCCTGACTCAGCCTCCCA
>JAJEJO010005158.1:294292-338509 GCA_020662805.1 Glaucomys volans | reverse complement strand
TCCAGGGATTGAACTCAGGGACACTTGGCCACTGAGCCACATCCCCAGTCCTATTTTGTATTTTATTTAGAGGCAGGGTCTCACTGAGTTGCTTAGGGCCTCGCTAAGTTGCTGAGGCTGACTTTGAACTCACGATTCTCCTGACTCAGCCTCCCAAGTTGCTTGGATTATAGGCATGCGCCACCACACCCGGCTCCCAGCCCTATTTTGTATTTTTATTTAGAGACAGGTCTCACTGAGTTGCTTAGGGACTCACTAAGTTGCTGAGGCTGGCTTTGAACTTGTGATCCTCCTGCGTCAGCCTCCTGAGCAGCTGGGATTATAGGCATGTGCCACCGTGCCTGGCTCAGGGTATTTGTTTTTATTATTCTTTTACTTTATTTTTAAAATTTTTCACACTGCCCCCATGGTGCAATAAATATCTAACCTTATATTCTTTAAAAAAAAATTTTTTATTTGTCATTGGGTCTTTTATTTTATTTTATTTATATCTGGTGCTAAGTATTGAACTCAAGGCCTCACACATGCCAGGTAACTGCTCTCCCACTGAACCACAACTCCAGCCCCTAACATTATGTTCTTCTAACAGTGATTTCACTGGAAGATGGACTGATGGATTTCTAGAAGGAGGATAGTGGGTAACTTCTGAAATGATATTAACACTGACAACAACAACAACAACAACAAAACTTATGTGTGTGTTGTGTGTGTGTGTTTTTTGGAGAGGGTACAACATTATCTCTTTCAAAGTTATGTTGGGAAGATTTTGATTTACTTCAATAATTGAATGGTGCTACTGGTGCTTAGCACTGGGGCTGGGGATACTAAATATCCTGCAGTTTGCAAGTCTTCCCCCACACAATAAAGAATTGACCAGCTCCAAATGTCAAGCATATACCTTTGAGAAAAAACAAGTTAGGAATTGCATTCTACTAAAAATAACAGAAAATACCTACCATTAATTGTTTAGTTGCATAAGTACTTTCTTTTCCTTATGTAACTGGAAGGCTGAAGGTTGCTGGCATTGGTTCAGTGGTTCAAGCATGTCAGGGTCCCCATTACTGTGTTCTGATTTACCTTTTCTTCATAGTCTCACAATGGCTGCTGAAGCTGTAGGTATCAAGTTCAGTGTCCAAACAGGAAAAAAAAAAAAAAAAAAAAAAAAGGACTAGAGGAGGAAAGAATAATATCTATATTTGGAAAGCAAGACTCTTCTAGAAATCCTCAGTAGATTCTATTTAGTTCTCACTGTACCAAAGGGCCTTGCTTACTACAAGAGTTCAATTTTTGCTTTTGTAGGCTTTAGATTAGAAGAATAAAAGAAAAAAATGTTGGAATGAGTGTTAATTAAAACTAACAATATTTGTGCAAAAGTGAATAGGCTACATTTTCATACTAAAATAAAAAGAATGATTGTATCAAGGTTTGCTGAAGTACTCTTAATATTTAAAACAAAGGGAATTTAATGCAGGAAATTGGTCCCTCAGGGGCTAGAAAAGCAGTGAAAATAAGTAGGGGTCTGTGAAGCAACCCAGAGAATACAGCCTCAAGAAGCCACTTTCTGCTCAATACTAGAAAGACAAAAGGGGGAAGGCAGGATGACTAGGGTCACTTGGCAGAAGCTGGAACTGGAACAGGCCTATCTCTCAGGACCTGGAGCCAGAGATGAGGAGCAGCTAACAAAGAAAGCAGCACCTCGAGGTAGCCGGAGAGAAACAGGCTGGCTGCAACCCTTCTCCCCTTGGTTTCTTCTATTGGCCAAACCCAGCTGGAAGCCAACTGAGTCAGTCTGTGGGGATCCCTCTGGTATGTGGAACACAGCAAGAGGAAGATCAAGGAATACATAGAAAGGTACCCAGGTCCAGGACCATGTACACGGCCAAAATACAAAGTGCTTCTGTGTAAAGTCAAGGAAGGTATGTATGGACTATAAATCATGAGTGACAAAATTAATATCAGTGGTGGTGCAGAATTTAAGGAGATCATTAAAGAAGATGAAAAAGAACCACAATCTTAGAGGGTGACTTTAATTCGTTTGCTAGATCAAGCCAACAAAGGTAAATAAATATATTTAAAAATATAAAAGTTGGCCAGTCGCGGTGGAGCACACCTGTAATCCCAGCACTTGGGAGGCTAAGGCAGGAGAATCACGAGTTCAAAGCCAGCCTCAGCAACTTAGTGAAGCCCTAAGCAACTCAGTGAGACCCTGTCTCTAAATAAAATATAAAATAGGGCTGGGGATGTGGCTCAGTGGTGGAGTGCCCCTGGGTTCAATCCCCAGTGCCAAAAATATATATATACATATATAAAAATTCATGTTAGCCGGGCGCAGTGGCGCACGCCTGTAATCCCAGCACTTGGGAGGCTGAGGCAGGAGGATGGCGAGTTCAAAGCCAGCCTCAGCATTTAGCGAGGCCCTAAGCAACTCAGTGAGACCCTGTCTCTAAATAAAAATACAAAATAGGGCTGGGGATGTGGCTCAGTGGTGGAGTGCCCCTGAGTCAATCCCCAGTACTCAAAAAATAAATAAATAAAAATAAAAAAAATAAAAATTCATGTTAAGACACGTGGCAAAAGCCAAACCTAAAACAAGATATTCACAGTTTTAAGTGCTTTTATTAGTACACAAGAAAAATGAAAATAAATGGATTCAATTATGGCCTCAATTCAAGAGGACATAAAAAACCAATATAACTTTGGGAAAGCAAGAGAAAGGAATCAATAAAAATAAAAACAGAAATCAATACATTTAAAAGAAGTGGAATCGATCAATTTATCACAAGCCCATTTAACAAAGATCAATAAAAAAACCAAAAACTCTTGAGAAACCTCATCACAAAAAGTGAGAATGAAGGGCTGGGGATATAGCTCAGTTGGTAGAGTGCTTGCCTTGCAAACACAAGGCCCTGGGTTCGATCCCCAGCACCACAAAAAAAGAAAAAAAAAGTGAGAATAAAACCAAATACACAGCATTAAGAAAAAATGGTAATAAAGTTAAAGCTATTGGGTTTGATCTCAATACCCACTATAAGAGTTATGCTATGTGTAACTTAATATACTTGAAAATCTCATGATAAGGATGTTTTTATAGTGAAAAAGAAAACATACAAAATTGAAAGAGGCTTTATGATTATTAATTTCAGCTACACTCTGGCATGGAACCAGTATTTCTTCTATATGACATGTATCATGATCCATCAGTAAGGTTTTCCCCATTAGAATATAAGCTTCCTGATGGCAAGGATTCTGCAACTCTGGTATCCAGCTAAAGGATACCCTGAGGATACTCAGGGGATATGTGTTGAAAAAAAATTTCTTCTTTCTTCCCTCCCTCCCTTTCTTTCTCCCTCTGCCCTTATGTTCATCCATTTTTATTTTCCTTCTCCAACATCCCATAAAATAATAAGCAAGATCCATTCAGTTTAGAATAGGGTGGGCCCTATTGTCATTCTTTGTGTCCTATCAATTACCTGTTCTTTTTGGATCCTGCTGCCCTGTGAAGAAGACAGGCTTGCAGGCTCTGGTGTGGGACCCACAGAGGGTTCCTCTGCAAGCCATGCAGTTTAGTAGTTTATGGAGGCTGCCCTGAGATGGTGACTCATAGAATGGCCCAGCAGGCTCTGGCTGTTGCTAGGAAACTGTGGTTCCCTTGTGGAACTCAGCACCACACTTGCAGGTTGCCCCTGATAACTCAGAGAAAATGAAGAGCTGTCAGAAAAAGGTAGAGGGAAAAACAAAAAGCTAAAATGAAGAAAGTAATTTTCCTTGCCCAGCACTAAATGACGTATCTATGGTGATTAGAGACAAAAATAGTGAAAAGATATATTGGCATCATTAACCAAAAACACTTTTGTGCTTGCTACTTTTGATATTGTAAAAATGTGCTGCGAAAACACAGCCAAAAAGATATCTGTTCTGCAGACAGTCTCAGGGCTTTCTGGAAATTTTGGCCATTGAAAGGGTCTTGGAAGTGAGAGGCTTCTCCCTCAGAATCCCTGTCCACACTCTGGTTTGGATCTCTCTGGCTTCCTAGTCAGCTGACTTTTGCAAGTGAGGCCTTGGCCTCTAATACACCTTTGACCCAGTCCAAACTAGTGCTGCCCAGGTCCCCTATGCCAGGAAGCCGAAGGAGAATAAAAAACCTTTTCTGCAGTGGTTCTCAAATTTGTGTATCAGAATTACCTGGAGGTTTCTTCAACACAGATCTTAATGTTTTATTCTCAAAATTTCTGATTCATGAAGCCTAGGTGGGAGGTAAGAATGGACATTTCTAGGTTTCCTCTTTATGCTGATGTTGCTGGTCCAGTGACTGCACTTTGGAAACCTCTGCCCTAGACCATTAGATCTTGCCAAATCACTTAACTGATGAAGAAACAGAGGTCCAAGGTCCAAGGAAGGGTAGTGGATCACCTAAGGTCATTTAACTACTGTGGTGGTTAAAACCCAGGATTCCCAAATTGAACACCAGTCCTTTCTCCACTAAAAAAATGCTTTCCAAGCAGGGCCTCTTTAAAAATCCTCCAAAAGACTCCAGATGGCTGCCAACAGGGGTGGTCCTACCAAGCGAATGCCAAGTTGCTAAATCCAACCCTGATAGCGACAGCTTTGAAAATGAAGCCAGAGACGGGTTGCAAAAACCTTTGTGTTCTTCGCAGCGTCGTCTCTCATATTTCTAAATACTGTAGATAGAAAAGGAAGCATGTTGGGGAGGCGCAGACACAGCTAAGCAGGGCTCTGCCACGTTTCCAAAGAGGCTTGCCTCCAGGCCGTGCTGCCAAGCAAGGGCTGCCGGTGGGAAGCTCCATCCGCTTTGGACTCAAACCACAAAGCAGATCCCCTCCTGCCCGCCCCCACCCCCAGCCTCCGTGGGTGTTGAGATGGCTTCAGAGATAAATTTAAAATGTAGAACATACACATTTCTTCCACTTTTGCTTGAATATGGGCTCCATCAGTCATCCAGGCCAATTGTAAGCTGTAGGATAGAGAAAGAAAGTCAGCCAAACATTTTTTTTTTTTTTTCCTTACAAGACCTGACTGATGCAAAACTAGGAAGAGTATGGAGTTTATCTTTGGCTCCACTGGTTCCTCTCTTGACCTCGTGATCCCCAAGGTCCTTCACTTTTCCCTGCCCTTCTTGATTTCTATTTTTGCAAGTTCTTGCTCTTTATTTATCTTCAGCTAAACTCAGTTAAGAAATAAATGAAAGAGATTTGAGTCTTTTAATTTTAATAAAAGACGTTCCAAGATTAAAAACCCTCCCATGTTTGAAAACAATTTGAAGCTCTAATGAGAAAACTTGGGGTGGGGTGGGGGGAGGATCACTAAAAACCAGGACCTTTCCCCGAATTCTTTATATTGTGCCTCCTAGGTGGCCACAATTTGTCTCCTGCTAAGGCTAAAGCTTGCCTTGTGTAATGGTAACACTGACAGAGGCCTATGTTTTATGGACCATTACTTGTATTTGTAGTAACCCTGTTCTCACAAGAGCTATGTCCACTAGATGGCATTCAGATAGAGCTGGTGGACAGATTTCCTATTTCTATAGTTTCATGATGCTGAGAAAAATGACGCAGAAGGTTCCTCCATCCTGCCAGGGTTTTAGCCTAGTTCACATTGTCTTTGCCTAAGGGGTGAACTCCCTCTGCTCTGTTGAGTGACTGCAGAAATACATGGCATTTTACTTGTGTATGGCACTTGGTTGCTCTTGATGTGCTTCACATACATTGTCTTCTTTGAGCTCATTCCTTGAATTTGTAGAAATTTTCCTTTTCACTTACTTTTGGGGAAACTGAGGTTCAAATACTTTGGCTAGAAAGTAACAGAATTAGAAATTGATTCTAAATCATCTGATTTCTGATTCTAAATAGACCATGATTTGTCCCCAAACAATAAATCAGGGATGTTTCAGAGAGGAGTTAGAAGTTGGTTAATTGAGCAGAAAGGCCCTGGGAAGACTGGCTGTAGTGGGGAAGTCTGACCAGCCTATGAAAATACAGAGAAGGGGAACATTGTGGCAGCAGCCTTCCCTCTGGTGATACCAGTAGAGGCTGAGATCTGTGTGCTTTAGTTCCAAAGCAGTAGGACACACACCAGCAGTGTAACTGTGACTTTCAAGAGGCAGGAGATTAAGAAAATGTGGGTTGGGCTGGCAGAGAGGAAGACTATGCAGTAAATGGAGCAGAGAATTTTCCCAGTAACTTCAGAGATCTAATTGTGCAGTCAAGACAAATCCTGAGAAGGTGAAGAGGCTGTTTCCAAATCACATTCCAGCTGGGAATGCAAAAATGACTGTGGGCCCATAGAAGGGCTTTTGCTGACCAAGTTCCCCCAGGAATTATCTGCACGTTGTCTACTTACTTAATGCTGGATATAAGTGTTATACAGTGTTGCATTTAATTAATATTGTCTTGTCATAGCATGCCTGACCTATATTTTGGATGTTCCCAGGGAGGCTGGGAGTAGGGATTATGTTGACCAGCAATGTTCCATGCATTTAGTTACTCCTGGGAAATTAATACAGCAATAGCTTTGACTAAGGAGGGAAGAGAAAGAGAGTATTTCAGGTATGTAGCTGAAAAGGAATGAAGATACTAGAGGGGAAGGAGCTTAATCTGTGGGGAAGAATAAAATCCTTTGCCTTGTTGAAGTGGAGAACCTGGGAATGATAAAAAGTCAAGCTGAACAGGTAAAGATAACTAGAGACTGGATTATAGTGCCTGACGTATCATATTGCCAAAGGGTTGCCTTGGTTGTGGGCATTTGGACATCACTGAAGGTTTTTAGTGTCATTCTAGGAAGATTATTCCAGAAAGGCACAGGATGACTTGGAGTGGGAAGAGTGGGAGAAAAGACATAAGGCTTCTGGAATAATTTTTATGTGAGGTATAAAAGAGTTACCTAATGTGGAAATAGAGAGGAAAGACAGATATGAAAGATACTAAGGTGAATCCCTTTTACTTGCCAGTTAAAAACTCAGTTGTTTACTGAACACATTGTTCCCACTGGGATCTTGTGAGTATGAAGCAAAATTTCCTGCTATTCTCTTAACCTCACATTCTTACTCTTGTTTTCTCAATGTGGCCCCCTGTTGTCTTAATAGAGGAGTGGAACCCTGCTCATTAAAACCATGCAGCACGTTACAAGTGTCACTCATTTTAAGTAACTGATTTTACAGCTCTTCAAACCTGCCAACTTGATAAATTAGACACTGTACATTTTACACAATCTGGAGTCTCAGATGTAGGGAATTTTGAAAATTATCAAATCCTGTGGCAAATGGCAGCACCTGCTGGCAAATATGATATTACAGGCTAACTCTATATAGCAGACAGTGCAATGACCCAGAGAAAGATGAAGAAAGAGAACAAAATTGCAGAAGGGGAATTGTAGGCTTTAGAGCAATTCATATGTTCTAGGAAATGACAGGAAAAGCAGTGATGGCAAGAAAATCCCAAATTTGGGCAATTCAATCCAGAGAAATTTTTATGTGTCTATCACTATGCTAGGTGTTTTGAACAATATAAATGTGAAATCACACAAGATTTCTGACCTTATAGGTGATTATACATTTAGAATGATACAGTCTAAAGAGCTAAATGTTGCAAACAGTTCTTTTAGGATAGTATCGCAACTAGCATTTCAAGTCTGACAATTCTCTCTAACCCTTTTTCAAAAATAATTTTTAATTTAATGCATGTGAGAACTATTTTTGGGGGAAATGTTTTCTCTATGAAAAACCACTTTAAATATAATTTTGGAAATTGGTGTGTGGGGATGGGGGAACGGATTCACTTTACAGCCCTTGTTACTAGAATTCATACATTCTAGCAGTCAGGTTTTCCAGACTATGATTTAAGGAAGATGATAAAAATCTAGGTCTAGTTACAGATTTTCAGAAATATTTGTGTTCAAAAACCTCCAAAACTTGTTTCTTTATATTCCACCCCCTCCAGTCCCAGAGAGCATTTAAGACATCTTTAAGGCAGACATGATCAGTAGACCATAAAGAACTAACCATGTGCAAAACATTACACGAGTTGTGGGAAGGGATGAAATGAGACATGAGACAGGGATTACCCTTAAAGATCTGACTGGGAAGATAGGAATAAGCACAAACAGTTAATGGATAATGAAAGATTAGCTATCAAATATGTAGTATGTTTCAAAAGCATAATATCTGGTGCTAAGTGGGTCAAAATTCTGACTCTGTAGTTCTCTAGCTGGGTAACCGTGGGCAAGTTACATAAACTCTCAGTGTCTGATCTTTAAGAGAGGAATAATAATAGCACCTGTCCCATAAGGTTGCTGTGAGTTTAAAAATAGGTTAATATGTGAAAATAGTATAGAGAGCCTGGCAAATAGTAAGCACTATGTGTTAGCTACTATTATTATGGCAGGTGGTAAATGAATGGCATATTCAGCAGTCTTTTCAGGAGGTAGCTATAAATTCTCTTGGGAAATGGTGACATAAATTAAGAAATAGTATTTATTTATTTATTTATTTTTAGTGCTAGGAATTGAACCAGGGCCTCACACCTACTGGGCACAAACTTAAACACTGAGCTACATCCCCATCTGGGCAATTTCAGTGAAAAGGCTTAGACCAACATTTCAATGACCAATACCTCAGTATTTCTGGATAGAGGGTCCCCTTAAGTATAGACACATCCCTAGACAAAAAAAATCCCAATAATTTTCTCAGCTTTTCATTTTAAGTATATGAAATGTCATTATAGGACTAGTGATTTCACTGCTTTTAGGCTGACTCTGGGTAACATTTGTCTGAGCTCCTCAAAAAGTGCTTGAGCAATGTACTGTGTTCATCATTATTAGCACTAGCTCTGGCCCATCCATCCTGGGTAATTCACAGTCAGCCTTTTGTGCTGACTTTCTGCCTGAGGACCCCAATGTCTCACCTTCCAATTTAGCATTAATATTAATGATGACCGCTGGAGTAGAAAAGAGATCAGCAGGCAAAGTCATAGATCTGCTCCCTGAAGAGTTGTCAGTTTACCCAAATGCAAAGGTCTGGGATATTTGTTCTTCAGGTGAAGTCTGGTAAGTGATGAGAACTCCTTTCCTCAAATGAAGCCAATGCCATTAGAGATGGTTCACTCTTTGCAACCTCATTTAGCAGCGCACTAAACAGTGGTTCATTAAGCTGTAAGCAGCTGTGTAGTGGCACCAGAGACTTTGGAGGGCACTGGGCTAAGATGGTGGCTTCACTCTTCAACTTCTGAGTCTGAGGTCATTTAGAGCTCTGTAAGAACAGAGTAGGGAGTGCAGTGAAATGAACACGACCAGACATACTCTAACATTGAATTAAGGCTATAAGTTCTGAGATCCAGAAATAGTAACAATGTTACACATAAAACAAGATGGGGTAAATTTTGCAAGGGATCATTCATTCATTTCCCTGCTTGAGTGGCCAGATGTAATGGAATAGGAAATAAGTAGAAATAAAAAAAAAAAAAAACCTCTAATCTACAGCCTGTCCCTATTGCCAAATTGTGATTAAATGTATTTTTGTATGTTTTAAGTTTTTACCTATGTATTTTTTCTTACGTGGCATCATCGATGGGTTCAAAATTACCTTCAGGTTGTGGAATTTCTCCAGCATGCAGTCTGTTCACCTGTTCTCCTTCCACTTATAAATCGGCAATGCCCCTAGTGGCTGTGAGCACAAATAGCTCAACATGCTTTGAGTCATACTTTCCATTTTTATCACTTTTGCTTGTTTATGGTCTAATGTTAGCTTTGACTTATTTTTTTCTTTCTAAGTGCTATGTTAATAAAATTCACAATGCCTTAACTATAGCAAAGAGTCAACTGTTTATTGGATGACCGTTTCATAATCATGATAGGCAAGAAAGAGATCAGGAAGAAAACTGCCCCCCAGCTTTGGTGATACAATTATGGAGTATAGACATGAGTGAGGCACACTCAGGTTCCAATCCTATGTGACTATAGCAATTACTTAAAGTATCTGTGTCCTAGTTTCCCTATCTGCTAAATGGAGGTGTCTGACCTTCACAGAATCCTTGTGAGGGATGGAGAGGTAACATATAAAAAGTGCCTACCAGAATACCCAGTATATTAATAGAAAGTCTTAGAAATTCTTTGCTGAAGAAATGAATAACTCCAAGGGAAAACTGCAGAGGCCAAAGGCAATCTTCCAAACACAGCAGTTTCTGAAGCGTCATACTGATGACATAACGTCCGTTATGGTGCTAACCTCATCTTATAATCTGCTCTTTCTGTATACATTTTCTAATTGTGAAATTTGTGATGATAGTGAAAAAATGATGTGAATTTTTATAAGACGAATTTAAAGCCTTTATGCTTTACTTTTAATAATGTAAATGAAGAGCCTAAATGGGCTCCATGACGTGCATCCCAGTTTCTATGAGACCTTAAGATTGCTCAAAATGATGAATAAACAAAAAAGAATGAGTGTGAAGTAAGCTGTATGAAAATTTCAGTGTCTCAAAAGAGAATTTGCAGACAATACACTGGTACCATGGCCTGCAGATTGGACTATTCCTCCTGAGAACCTGTATGTTCATGGACTTCCCAGATCATTTGTGAGTGTCAGCATCTTTAACCATCATGAAGAAGGATAATATAATGGACCTATTTTTGGTTTAGGGTTCAATTAATATTTCTTTGCAAAGCAGTGAAGTAGAATTACTTCTGGGAAAGAAGTAGAGCTTCATGCTGAGAGTACTGGTAGATAATTTGGTCTTTCTCATTAACTATCCATAACTCAAGCAATCAGTGAAGAGAGGCAGGCATAGAACTAATAAACAAACCAGTCAACATACAAATCAAGTAAAAATGGAAGCCCACAGGTTCTTTTTGACAAAACTTAATGTTGGCCATGGAAACTGAGCCTAACTAAACTCAGTTAGTCCTCAGGGGGACTAACTCCATGAGTTTCAAAGCCAGTTGGTGCACCCAAAAGGTTATAACCTAAACCCCCATCTTCCACCATTTTTTAAAGTTTGGCACCCTTTCCAGTCATGCCCACTTTTGGACTCTAAATCTTAATTCATGTTGCCTCTCAAAGGGAGAAAGCTATCATTTCATAATATTAAACACACACATGCAAAGCTGCCTTATTAGGAAACTGTCTTAAGTTTTTATGAGAAATCACCTTATAGCAGTCACCTAGAGGGCCTGTTTTCTAGCTGCCACTTGAAATTCCTGGAAAGGGTTATGAGGCAGTATCCAACTTACTTGTAACTTTATTCAAATATGACAATGGGGAACTCCTGAAGATGGCAGCAGCACTTTAAATTTCACCAGCCTGGGCAGGGCCTATGGTCAAAACAACCAGAAGGCAAACGTCGCTGTCAGTCTCCTGTTTGTTCTCCCCACTCCCTCACCAACATTTTCAGTCACTCTATCAGGTTTCAACTTTACTTTGAACAGCATAGAGCATAGAGAGAGGGACTTAAACCTGGAGAAATGTGAGTCAAATGCTTTTTATCAAAGGAGGGGATTTTTCACTTTTCAATACCATCAACCCTCCATTTTCTTCCCAAATGTGCATTCTCTCTCCATTTGGGTGTGAAGCTGAAGGAATAGAAATGGGAATTGTAGATCATGCACTGATTTTTTTTCATGCACTGGTTTTTAAAATGATATTACTCTCTACTGGTTAGTTATTCTATTAGACAAAAGAATGAACATTATTTCTTCTGCTTTTTGTTGTCAGAAATTCCCATTAAAGAAAATTAATGTTTATCTTGTAATTGCTGAAAATTATAAATTTGCAATGCCTATATGTAAGAGGTCTCCATGAATATAAATAACTCTTCACATTTGATTTGAAAAGTTATATTATTCATATAATTTTCTATGTGGAACTGAAGATGTAAGGCACATTTTCTATGCTGATTATTGCATTTACATTTGTAATTATTTTTAACTCAATTAGATATTTAAATTGTAAAGGCTTTCCACACTTGTATAAAAATCAAACACTTTATTAATATATATAGAAAAAGTTAATAATAACCCTATTTCCTCAGGTCACTGTTAAATATGCTCAGAAACATATACACTACCCCCCCTCCCAAATGGGAATATACACAGTATTGCAGCCTTTTCTAGATCAATAGATAGGGATTGAACTCTTATGAAACAGTTATTCCATATTGTGGATTCAGCATAATTTATTCAACTACAGCTCCTGTGATGGACATTTGTTCTATTTCAAGTTTAAAAAAACTTTTTTAGTTATAAATGGACAAAATGTCTTTATTTATGTGGTGCTGAGAATTGAACCCAGTGCCCCACTCATGCAAGGTAAGCACTCTACCACTGAGCCATGACCCCAGCCCTCAAGTTTTTTCATCACTATAAGAAACCCTGCAATTTCATGGATAGCCTTATATACTGGTGCTCTTATTCTTGTAGGCCAGAGTTCCCAAGGTGGAATGTTGTACGGAGGGTTTTCTGTACTGTAAATTTCCATGAATTGTTGGATTATCTTCTGAAAAATTTGCAACAATACTTGGGTGTTCATTTACCACATCCTTAGCAGAGCTTGTTGGTATCAATATTTAATTTTTTGGGGGGGTGGTCAGCAATCTCATGAATAGAAAATAGTATCCTGATTGAATCTGCATTTCCCTGCCAAGATCTCACAGCATAGTACCTAAGAGCATGGGTCTAGAGCCCAGCTGCTTGGCTGTGAATCTTATTAATTGTGTGACCTTAGCAAGTCACTTAAGTTCTATGTGACTCATTTTCATCACTCCTACTAAAAATGGAGAAAATAATCATACCTGCCACATAAGATTATTATTTGAATTGATTGAGTTACTATTTGTAAAGACTTGGAATGGTGCCTGGTGCCTCAGGCAGTATCACCTATAATAAGCCCCACAAGAACTAAATAAATGCATTTTGGTGATGCTGAACATCTTTTTATATGTTCATTAAGCATTTGCATTTATTTTGTTGAATATGAATGTCAAAATATTTAATTTTTAGTGTAAAAATGGAGATTTTCTTCACTTTTGAAATCAGATTCCTCCTAGGGAAAAGTATAGCAATCCCCATCCTCACCTCCCTTCTTTGGGAAATACTCCACTGCTTGGAAATGCCAGACGTGGTGAATTTTTCTTGAAATGTGAGAAGGAAAATTGAAAGGTTTCAGAAAGCAGAGGATCATTTTCTAAATAAAAGAACATTATAGGATTAACCCCTACTAATATAAAAAAAATGACGAACTTTGCTTCTGAAATAGGCAGAACCTCATTTTACCTCGATAGAGATTTAAATTGGTGGGGGGGGGGGGGGGGGAGAACAAAAGGGGGCGGGAGAGATATTGATTTGAGGCACTTGGAAAGCTATTTAATTGCCAAGAGTGCAATGTTACAGCTGAAAAACAGTCATTTGATATCTTGGATTTCAGGAGAGCTCAGCCTTTTCTGTTGAGATTACTAACCACATACCTCTCTTCTCAATTGGGTATTTTTCACTTGGATTTGTCCTCTACAGGGAATCTTGTATTATTTATCAGTCACATAAATCTAAAAACACCCAGCATCAGGCTTACTTAAATGTCAGAGACAACTATTTCTTGCGTTCTTCCTCTCGGCTTCTATCAGCAACATGCTCTTTTTATGTTTCTTCTACATCTTCAGTAGGAATGGAGGAGAAATGCGTTTTCATCAGGGGTTGGTTTTCATCTGTTTCAGTTAAATTCACATTTGAGCAGTTATATTTTATTTCAGAATCCAGTGGGGGAGGGAGGTTCAAAGAAATATAGGGGAGATAAGGTGTTGGGTGAGGAAATAGGGGGTGGAAAAGGAAGGGAAGGAGGGAGGGGAGACTCTCTGACCCACACTGACATTTGTGCAGCATTCTTAGGCAGCATCAAACTGATTTTTATTGAGCTTTTTAATGGCAAGCAATGGGAATGTTTATGGAAATGCACCCTTTCATAATTTCAACTCTAAACATCCTGTCTGCTATCGTTGTCTATTTCCCTAGCTCATTCCCTTTATAACTTAACAGCTCTTCTCCCTCACCTCCAGTCCCTGGACCCCATCACCTTTGCACTGATCTTTGTCTCCTTCAAGTTTTTCCTTCCATCCTTAACAGGATGTTAGACCAATTCGGGTGTTATAACAAAATACTTTAGACTGAGTTATTTATAAATAACAGAGATTTATTGCTCACAATTCTGTATGCTGGGAAATCCAAGAGAAAAGTGTTAGCAGATTCAGTGTCTGGTGAGGGCTGTCTGTTGGCTTCATAGATGGCACCTTTTTGCTTGGTCCTCACATGGTGGAAGGGGCAAATTAGTTCCCTCAGGCCTCTTTTATAACAGTATGTGCGTGTTCTGCCTTAATAACCTAGCTACTTCTCAAAGCACACACCCCCACACATACACTTAATAGCAACACATTGGGGAGCAGGTCTCAACAGGAATTTTGAGACGCAGGATTAGAATCTATTGCCTACTACCTAAACAATTTCTTTCATGCACCCTCAATTCCCTTACTCCTTTCTTTTTCCACCATCCTCCTCTGAATTAACTACCACAAACCTCAAGTGGATGGTACAGTCAGCCAGTCTTATAGCATCGCCCTAGTCAACTCCTCTCCTCCGGGCCTCCTAGACCATCATGTCATACTTTCTCCTCTCTGCCTCTAATACTCCTCCTTACTCTTCACTCTCAGCTCCTGGTCTTATTTCTTCTTTCACTGAGAAGAAACAAGCAAGTAGAAGAGAAATTCCACATTCTTTCACCACCAGAACTCACAACCTAGCTACATCTGTACTCACAAACCAGCTTCGCTATTGTTGCAGTGGAACTATCCCTGCACCTCTGAAGTAGAGTCCTTCCACTTGACACCCCCCAACCTCACTTACACAAGGACAGCACTTTGCAATTTAACATTCTCTTTACTACTTGATCAGTTTCCTTCTCTTTCCTTAATCATCTGCATTAGAATACAAGCACGTTGTAAAGATTTTTTACAAATCTTTCAACATAGGTGTTGATTGTAAAGCTTCATAAACACATATAATCCATAAGGGGAAATATTCTCTGAACACATACAACATGTGAAGCAGGCTCCTTTCTCTTATTGAAATATAAAACATTTTTTCAAAACCCAAATTAGTGACACTGTAAATGAATATTCATTAAATAGGCCAAAGAAAACTTTGTTGTTATATTTAAAACTTGATAGATGCTAATACAGAGTATAAACTGAAGTTATTATCAAGTTTCTGTGGAAGAATTAATAAAATGGACATTGATGGACCACCAATTTCTGGTAAACTTACAAAATCATAAAGCTTAGAAAATGTATAGAAAAAAATGTTATTATTAGATCAGGGCTAGTATAATTTAGATTCTCCCACTCCCAAGAAAGTACCAGAAAGATAATATACATATTCTTAAATGTGAAGCCTGTTTAGATCATTAATAAAATGCATGTATCTTGTCGAAGGGTACTGAACACTCTTGTTTAAACTCATGAACTGCACTTCTGAGCACTGATAGAACCCAGTCTGGGAGAATCAAGAGGGAAGGTGCCTTATGTCAAATCAGCCATCAGTCCAGGTCACTGGTCTCATTGGTGCCTCTCATCTTACTTTGCTGAAATTTCTGGTCCCATTACTCATGAAGTACCTGGATGCCAACTCTGCTGCTGATTTCCTTTTATTGGATTTTGAGTCTTCCTGGTCACCCCCTCATCTTGGTCAAGTCCTCTGTCCCTACCACTGAGCACTGTGAGGACATTCCTACAACCCAGTGTTGGCTCCTTGAAGCCCTAAACATTTAAGCAGTAGAAATATGTGTAATACCAGATTCGTGATGGCTGTTTCTATCCAGAAACAAAATCCCATGCTTAGCAAGACCCTGTCTCAAAATACAAAATGAAAAGGACTGGGAATGTGACTCAGTTGTTTAGTGCCCCTGGGTTCAATCCCCAGTACAAAAACAAAAACAAACCCACAAAACCAAAAACAGCAACAAACAGAAATAAAGACCCTAATTGCTAAAGAGACAACTAGCTATTTTTTTTAGATTTCTCTGTTTTCCAGAAGTCACAGGAAGTAGAATCCTCTGTGCTCAGTACACAGTTCCACCAAATGCCCTAGGGCAGGGCACCTAAGTGCAGAAACACTTTTCACCCCAGAGACAGTGGAATAAAGTTATCTTAGTGTCTAGTACATGCATCTTGGGCACTCTGTTCTGGGGCCCACAGTGGCTCTTCCACACTTACCTGGCTGCTGAAGCTCCATGTTTGCATACTAGGAGAGAACCAGTTTCATGGTGCTAAGTGCCCAGCTACTCTAGGGACAGGGTGTCATTTCAATCACCTGCCTCAGCTGATGACCACTATCTAAACAGAACAAAACAAAACAAAACAAAACAAAACAAAAAACCCCCCAAAACCCCCACAACTCCTTTGACCCCAAATCACCCTCCAGTTACTGACCCATGTATATGCTCCCATTAAAGTCGAACCTAAAAGAATTGTCTGCCCTTGTTCTCACTAGTTTCTCTCCTCCCATTTTTTTCTTGAACCTACTCCAATCAGACTTTCCTTTCCCTTAGCCACCTGCATTTTGCAAATCTAGCGCTCTTAGGTCTCAATCACCCCCTCCTTCTTGGAACATTTCATCTCTTGGTTTCTAAACACTGTGTTTTCTGGTTTTCCTGCTAGTTCCTTTACTCATTCCTCTTTCTCTATCTGATCTCTCACTGTTTCAGTGCCCTAGAGCTTAATTGCTGGGCCCTTGGGCAGTTCTCTTTCCTCTGTCCTCCTAACTTTTTGTGTGATCTCAGTCAACCTCACCCATAGAATTGACAGATAAAATACAGAATGCCCGGTTAAATTTGAATTTCAGATAAACAGCAACTAATTTTTTAGTTTTGTATTTTTATTTGTGACCAAATTTCTTTCAACAGCCCAAATCTCTCTATTTTACAGATGGGTAACTGAATCTTGTATTTAAACTGACTCAATATTTTCATCCAGATTTCCAGTAGGAAGCTCAAACTTATCATGTCCAAAACAAATCTTGATTCTTTTCCCTCCTGTCAAACTTACTCTTCTTCTAGTCCTGGCTGTCCCACCCTTGGGCAATGGTATCAGCATTCTCATTCTCCAAGTTGAGGTAGTTATCTTTGACTCCTCTTTTCTGTCTTGCTTCACAGGTAGTCCATTAGTAAACTCCTGGAGACAGTGTCTTTACAATATAATCACAATTCTAACTTTTGGGGCTGGGGTTGTGGCTCAGTGGCAGAGGGGTTGCCTAGCATGTGTGAGACACTGAGTTTGAGTCTCAGTACTGCATGTAAATGTATAAAATAAAGGTCCATTGACAACTAAAAAATTCTTCAAAGAAAGGAATTTTAACTTTTGACACTTCCTCTACTTCCTGGCAAATCCTACCAATCATCACTTGTCTCTGTAGTCCAGACTATAATGACCTCCTACCTTGCCTCTACCCTCGCTCCACTCCCTCAATATATACTGCCCAGAGGAATCTTTTAAACATATAAATCAGATCATGTCCTTTCTTCTGTTCAAAAGCCTATAATCTCTTCCCATTCTGAGTGCAATGTGTAATCCTGTATTCTTACCGAGGCCTGCAAGACTCCACACCATCTGGCCCTCTACTACTTCCTTGACCTCATGGCCACCATTGCCCCCTTGCTCTAACTGCTCCAGGCACACTGACCTCTTGGCAATTCCTAGAACATGTCAAGCACCCCTATCTTCCAGGATTTCATTATTATTCCTTCTGCTTGGGCTATGCTACCCCACAGATCTGAACGACTTGCTGCCTTGCTCTGTTCAAACTTTAGCTGAAATGCTACCTAATGAAAAAGGCCCACTGATCATGCTGTCTAATGTGGTTGTCTCCTGCCCACCTCCATCCTGCTATGCTCCCTGGGCTTGCTTTCATTTTCTTTATACTACTTAGCACCACCTGTGCTTATTTATTGTCTGTTTTCCCCACTCCCATGACTAGAACCTAAACTTCATAACAGCAGGGACTTGTTTTTTCACTTCCACACATCTGGGGGCAAGGACAATGCTTGCAATCATGATGAACAGAAATTTGAAGCCAGACAGCCTGGCTCTAGAGTCTGTGGCCCTTTCACTACACCACACACCCTTACCCATGTATTAGGAATGGCTTTGATGAGACAGTTCCCAATTTATTTGTTCAATGACGAAGCTAGGCATGTGGAAATGTGATGAGGGTTAGAAGAGAGGCAACATCATGAGATAAGGAAATAAATATTTGAAAGTAATGATGGAATGGGTATTGCACCAGTAAGGAGGGCCTCTGGGGCTCTGGGTGTAGCTCCGTGGTAGAGTGCTTGCCTAACACATGTGAGGTACTGGGTTGATCCTCAGAACCACATAAAAATGAATAAATAATAATCTTATGCCATTGCCACCCACCATGAAGTGACACAGTCAAGGGGAGCCCTCATCCAAGTCAGTGCCAGGCTGTTTGCCTTTTACCTCCAGAACCATAAAGTGAATGGGTAGAACAGAAGAGTTTGATGACACGGACCTCTGAACTTCTCTGGATTACATGTTATGAACCCTTTCTGGAGCGTGTCTATGAGCTCTATATGCAAACAATCTGATGGTGAAGAGAAGATATTAACAGGGGATGTGAAAGCCAGTCCTCCACAAACTGCACCAAAAAAACCAGCTACTTTCTATTCGCACAAATGCTTTGTCCATAACTAAGCCTACATCTCTTGCAGCAGCACAGTCAGCAAATGGCACACGTGCTTCTTACCGACCCGTCTAACTGGAATACTCTCTTCTTGCAGAATTTACCTTAGTTGTGAAGCAGAATTTGCCAGGTGTCTCTGTGCAGTCATCTTATTGCTCTGCATTAATGTGGTTTGGAGTAATATTCATACAGCATGGCTTTATCAGGATGGTGTGTGCAAGTTCACAGTTTACATCCCTAACAACTATCCAGACAGTGACTCTCCATGCTTGGTGTTTGACAGTCCTGTCTTTCACCCGCTAGTTGATCCTACCTTAGGTGAACTGGATGTGAAGAGAGCATTTGCAAAATGGAGGTGGAACCATAATCATATTTGGCAAGTATTAACGTATGAAAGTAGAGTTTTCTGCAAGATTGATACAGTAAGCCCCCTAAACCCAGAGACTGCAGTACTGTTTGAAAAGAACCTTCAGTTTTTTAAAAGTAAAGTGGTTGACGGTGTTAAGGTATGCATTCCTTGTTTGTTTGACCAACCTAGAATAGAAGACCCCTATGCAATTAGCTTTTCTCCATGGAATCCTTCTGTGCACAATGAAGCCAGAGAGAAGATACTGACTCAGAAAACGTCTGAAGAACAGCACAGTAAAAGTGTTCATGTTACTGGCCTGTTATGAGTAAAGCCTGGCTCAGTACAACCCTTCAGTAAAGAGAAAACAGTAGCAACTTAAGAGATGGTAAATATGGTACACCATGTACTTTCCTGGTGGACTCTGGACTAGTTAAAGCAGACTAATGGCAAAGGGCTGCCTGAAGAGTAAACCATGTTTACTGGGTATCAGTGTTTTCCATGTCTGTGTAGGTTCTAACAGGAGGTTTTGGAAACCTATCTTTAAGTAATGCATTACTTCTGTCAGAAGAGTCTTAGGGTGGTTATATCTAGCTCAGAACTCCAAATTATTGGGGACCTTGAGGCTTATGTATTTTTCTGAATATAATGCTAAAGGTAAGTTGCATTCATTTAAACTGGGCAGACAGAAATCAACACTATTTAATAGTTTTTAAATCAGTGGTTTCAGTTGTACATGTGTTAGCTTATGTAAAGGACAGGTATAGGTACAGAGAGCAGATTCTAGAGTTTGGCACTTTTAAGTGGAAGTTTGTTTCAATCTTCAGCCTACTGTCTTACGGATTCACAGACTGCTCTCTCTGAGAAATGTATTAGAGTGAAACCAGAACACTTATTCTCAGTTTTTTTTTTTTAAGGCAAATTACTTAACTGTATTTTTATGGTAGGAGGGAGAAAAGGTGTTAATATGGTTTCTAATGAAGTCAGATATTTAAATGATGATTGACTAATGTGTTTAGTAGAGATGAAAAACAACATGTGATAAAAAATAAATAAAGGTATTGCGTCCACCTACAACTAAAAAAATTAAAAATTATAGGTGCACAGCATGCCTTTATTGGATTTGTTTATTTTTATGTGGTGTTGAGGATTGATCCTGGTGCCTCACACGTGCTAGGCAAGCACTCTGCCACTGAGCTATAGACCCAGAACAACTAAAAAAAATTTTTATTTAGAAAAAAAAAAGAGGACCTCTGAATGGGGTGAGTTGCTCTTTGCATGCTCTTTGGGATAATTTAGGCTATCTCTACAGATACTATAGGAACAAAACGAAGAAAGAAACCAGAAATAGCTATTTGCAGCTTTTTGTCTGGTTTCCTCTCAGCTTGAGGTACACCAGTTAGTACTTATTTTCATGATTGCTACAGAATTTCAGAGAGGAACTCTTTAATGGGTTGTAATCTGAGTTCAAAATGTTCACGTTTTGTGCTTGGCTAAAATCACTGCAGGTTATTGGATGTTCTGATTCTGAAAAGGAACTAGATGTCTTCAATCCTTTGCTTGAGAAAAGAACAAGTTAGTCTCATGTCATTTCCAGTTAAATTTTATGACATTCTGGATTTTTCTACCATTTGATAAGTTCTCAGATCAAAGAATAGTTAAGTGATTGAATTCCTGTCACCCCAATAACATGTATGTTCTGTGATCAGTATATCCTTAGTCAAGAGGTTAGACTTTTCAGACCAGCAGTATTGTATCTTTGACATTTCCAAACCAGTTTGGGATTAGTCAAGGGTGATTGTGTATGTGATTGAAAGTTAAGGACCAGAAATGAACCTCAATGCTTCTCTGTGGATTTAACAACAATCTCATCATCTTCGTCACCTTTATCATCATTAACAATGAATAACATTTATTTGTATGGTGCTCCACAATTGACAAATCTTGACAACAATGTTGTGTTTCTTGTCCTTTAAAGTTCTCTTTTACATTGAAGGCTAACACTAAATTATTGAAAGTTGAAATTATTTCTTCATTTTAAAACTGTGTTACTGTTTTAAATGACCACCTCTTACTTATTTAAAATAAACAATGGTTCAAAATGTGACATAATTAGGTCACAATCAGACAAAGATAACACGGCCTTTGAATGTTAATTAAATAACAACATCAGGCTTTGTAAGGCCAATATATGGGAAGATAATTCCAAGTATATAGTCTTTTACATGCTATTTCATGTTCAAAAATTCACCTTAGAAGCACCTAGAGTAGATTGCAATAATGAACAAAGGGAAACATATTAGGACTTGAGTATTAAAGTTGCAACAGGTTTGACAAGAAAAATGTCTGAGTAGATATTGCCTGATTGATTCACAACTGAGACTGGGAATTTGATGACTGTAGAACTATTTTCAGTTCTTGCTTAAGAAGTATGTTCTCATGTATTGTTTCTCCATTTAAGATGCTAGGCAAATAACTTAACCTCTTTGTGTCTCATTTGCAAACTGACATTCTCTGGCCTGATCTCTCCAAGAAGGTTACTTCTGAAGCCAACTGATGGGAATGCTTATGAAGAGCAGGGCTATGTAAATGTCAAAACCAATGAAAATGATATAGAATAGTGGAAAGATAAACTGTCTCCTTTACTTAAAGCTGTGTGCAGTTTGACCTCCAGGAAAGTCACAGTTTGTGAGCATCTTTGCATATGTGCATACATTTAAACTCTCATGGAATATAGATTTAATAATTTTTCAAGTCAGGTTTTTATTTTTATCTAAATGCCTTCAAGGATTTAGAGCTGTCAAGACGATAACATAATCAAATTTGTTAAATGAAGGCATTTTTCTACACAATTTTCCTTTTGTATTTGAGTTTAGATGTCTAGATGGAAACACTGAGTTTTCTTTGTCATTAACCAACTTTCAAGGCAACTTCAGTTTAATAGGCTGTAGCTCAGTGCTCCCAGCCCAGTCGGCCTCTCTCTGCTTGAGCGCAGGCAAGAGTAATTCATTCTCAGTGGGAAGCAGAAAGGGCATGTACTATTTTCCTAAGAAACCCAAGTAAAAGCTGTGTGTCTGACAGGCAGTGACATCCCTCCTCCTACCCCTAGTGGCAGCTTCACTGAAAGTCTGTTGAGAACATTTCTCAACTGTTGCCACTGAAATGTTTGGATTTATTTCCTGGAGGGATTCTTCCCTGAAACAGTCTTCCTGGTATGATGGCCCTCCCACAGAGATCTCATCCTAATTTTGCATTTTGAGGGTTACTTCCTGGAAGAGGGCCTGAACCCAATTAGAAAATGCAAGGTTAATTGTAGCCAAGTCCCAAATATTGTAAGAAATGAGGATACAGTTTCCTAATGAAATACCTCATTTGAAAGAGCTCGGTTCTCCCTTGAAAATTTAATTGGACTGTATGATTTTTGGTTATTTAAAATTCAGCAATATTTGGTTTTGTTGTATGAAAAATACTTGAAAACTGTGCTGTAAAGAAGTGCTTCATTTCTGAAATGCTTTTATAATTAAGACAAAGTTTCTATGGCAAAAGTGCCACAATGTTTGGCAGTATTCAAAACTACCTCCTATTTTTCTGCTCTTATTGGAAAATACATATGGGCTTATAACCTTGAGTCTATGAAAGACATCTATTGTTTCACTAAGTTCTTTTTGGGAGAAATTCATTATTCCTTTCTACTTGGCACTTGGCCTTGGAGGCCACGTGGAAAAAGATCTCTTCTTGCATGGACCCTAATTGCAATGCTAAGTCTGCTCTGAATCTGTATCCAACCCCATTCTTCATAGAATGCTTTCTGCTTCTGAAGGAAATGCAGTGGAAAGTAGTCCATCAGTCACAGTTTTGACCTTCATCATGATGTTTCCTTTCTGTTAATCTGCCTATCATCTGTGATCAGGATAAACTCTCTGTTTTCATCTGGCATTCAAGAATAGGTAAACCAAAATCAAACTTCTCTTCCTCCACTTCTTGGAATACCTACTACATTCGAGGCATTGTTTGTGTTCAAAGCTTACTGCTGCCCTGTAATTCAGTGGGCAAAACCATCAGACAAAAAAACATGCGTAAAACAACTGGCATTTCCTTGCTCCTGAGCTTTTATCTTTTCTTCCATTTGCACCTCAGTGGTTCATCCCTTCTGAATGTGACCCCACAGAATAGAGATTAGATCTAATCATATATTGTGTAATATCTTTGCTGGCATTTGATGTTACCTTTTATGAAGAGCAAGAACTGTGAACTTATATTTGGTGCCAGCTAGAGTTGTCTTAGGAAATGAAGGAAGAAGGATGCAGGATTTTTGTTGGGTCTCAAAAAACTGTAAAGCTCTCAGAGATCTTGATTTCCTTTCTCCCCTCTTCCCTTTGGGTACTATTTGATGTACAAGAAGGGGTGAGGTTGGTGTCTTCTGGGGCAGAGTCTCCAGGATATGGAGAACTGCCAACTGCAGTTCTTTGATGGATGGTCCTTTGATCTTGCTCAACTGCTAGGGATTTGTTTCCAGACACCTGACAATAAGCACACTCGGCAGAAACAGCCTTCAGACTTCATCTCCCACCCACCCAGGGAAGTCATCAGCCATGTCCTTTCATCTCTTTCATGAAAACCAGATTGTGACTCTGGTCTGAACTTGATGAATTGGTATTAGGGCTCTACATTTGCTCACTCTTTGTTTTGTTTTATTTTTATAACTCAAATGAGGCAACTGCTGCTGAACTTTCGGTCAAATTGAATGAAACTGAGACCAAAGTTCAGTAACTCTTTAGAGGACTCTGGTGCTTGGAGAGGTATGAAAGGGGAAATGTGGGTAGGATTTCTTATAAAACCTGCCTCTTATTTCCACCCACTTCTGTGCTTCTCCTGGCCTAATGAATCTCAATGCTGAGCACAACTGAAATGTGGAGGGTAACATGCACAACTAGGACAAGGACTACCAGACTGTAGATGGCACAGGCAAGAAAAGAGCAGTGATTATATAGTAGGGAAGAAAGTGTTTATTTTAGGGTTCACCAATGAAAAGCATAACTGAATGGAAATATGTCTGGGTCGATTTGAAAAGGAAAAAAAGGCAAAGGTTTGGATTTATTTTTCAGGTATAGTTATAAACTAGTTACTGAAAATGGCTTTTAAAAAACATCCTATTCATGCTGCTAAGTGATAGGACTTAATGATGATGGAAGTGCAGAGTCTCCAGGGAGGAGTTTAGTTAGCAGGATATTTCCTGGAAAAAGAGCATACCAGGTCACACATTGTCAAATAGATTTTTTTTTTTAACAGTACATTGGCCAAATTTGTGATAAAAATGTTAGAAGCAAGGTAACATTTTAGCAGCCCAGAGCACTTGATAACTATTTAAATAATACAGAGAATTTACACCAGAGGTATGGAGAGAAAGGAGAGATCACTGTGAGAAGGGCTGGTAAGGGAAGGATTTGGGAAGAGGTGGTGATAAACTATTGGAGCTCACATGGGCATTTCTTTTTCTATAAACTTCTATAGTTCACACACTTCTTGAAAAGAAGCATGATTAACTCCATTTTACAAATTGTAAAACAGAGCATCCCAGAGGCTTTCTTGGTCCTCAGTGGTAGAGCTGGGATTTGAACTGAGGCAATTCAGGATCTTATACCTTCCTCTGTGCCACATTGTCTTTGCTTGGGCTGTTCCTGAAAGATGGATGTGATTTATCTATAAGGTATAGCAGCTTGGTAAGAGCAGTGGTGGGGAGTGGCCATGGAAAAGTTAAGATGACTGAACACCACTACTCACCATGCGTGCCACCTGTTGTACCTGGGTGTGAGGAAAAGACTAGTCTAGAGATGAATGTCCAGCCTAGATTCATGAACCCCAATCTCCTGACACCAAATAAAATACTCTTTTTACTGTGGTTTACAATAAAATATTTTATTCCACAGTTGGTATAAAAGATAATAGATTTCTGAATGCTCAAGCGTAACATATTGTGAATCAGTTTGTTAATGTACAAAACAATAATGGGGGAGGACAGTTTGAAGGCCAGTTCCTTAATGAGGTAGGGAGAAACTGAAGACAATAGCATCTCTTCCTTGGCTTTATTCCAGGGTCTTGTGTGTGTGTGTGTGTGTGTGTGTGCATATGCATGTATGTTGGTGCACAACTAGAGGCTCTCAGAGATACTTCCTGCCCCGTTTGGCAGTCGGCCCACCTATTCTCCGAAGGCAGAACTAATTGTTTCAAGATAGTGATAGCTTTCTCTATTTTGTCACTGGCAAGACTTTCTATTTTATTTTATTATTCAACTCCTAAACAAGACAGTCTCTCCCTCCATCTTCTCCAGGCTGGCTGCCAGGTTGTGGATGAGCTCTCACCACAGTAAAAACTTTTTATGATGATTCTAGCTGGGGTGACATTTTGTCATACTGTCCAGGCTTGATGTCTACCGGTTCTGAGATCAGAAATGTCTGATTTCTGAGTTTCTCCCAGTCCTGAGCACCAGCTTGCTTGCATGGTTTCTCTTGGTGCTCTGAATAGCCTATAGCTCCCAGGCACTTCCTAGATGCAGTTCCTAGAAAGGCACAAGATCTTTCCTTTTAGTCCTATTATAGATCACCAGCTCTGGGACCTTGTAGTGGATATCCACTGTTTTTACCTGCCCTGGATCTTTCCCTCCAGCTACTAACAACTACCCACCTCAATTGCATGCAACTCTTGGTGAGACTCCCAACTGGAGCATCATGTTGTCTTCTAATGCACTCATATACACTCACACATGCATGCACAGCACATTAAAAACCAGTCATACACTCTCTTGTGGAGTGTAACTCTTAAACACATTGATGGAAGGATAGAAAATGTGGAGGAATGACCTGAAGTGACTGTCCCTTAGTTCTGCTATTGACATTGCCTAAGATGCCTTTGTTTCTGACTGACTACTTTAAGGACAAAGGTTCTGTTTTTCTATAATTTTTGTGAACTGCCTCAAGTCCTTCACAGAGTTTTTTTTTTTATTTTTGTTCTAATTAGCTATCATCAGTTTCTGTTGTTTGTAAACAAAAATCTTAGTCAATACAAATTCTTGCTTATTTGGATCACAACTGTTAAGGACTATTGCCCCTTATAGAGATGACAAAGTTCTTTCTGTTTGAGTCCTAAGACTGCTCATGAAGTGTTAGGAGAAATTGTTCTCTTTGTGATCCCTTGAACCTGCACTGCCAGCCCTATGCTCTGCCCTCTTGGTTCAAGCTAGAGTTGGCCTTTGGATGATCTATCTCAGGCCAAGCTGCCTCTTTTCTACCACCTGCTTTAGCATTAAAAGCTTCTGTGTTTTCTATCTCAGGTAGTTACTCTATAAATTCTGCAGCATTTCCAGTAGGGTTTCCAGTCTCCCTTCCTAGGAATTCACCATTTTAGGAAGTCCTCCCTTCTAAATGGTCCATAATGCTCAGGCAATAGAGAAGTGATAAAGGGGACAGTCTGGGAATGGGACATACCTGGATTGATGTCTTGTTTCCATTACTTATGGTTGGCTTTGGGCCAATTACTAAATCTTTCTGAGCCTGTTTTGCATAGAAATAAATGCCTTTCACAGCTTCCACCTGAGACTGTAGATTTGTAATATATTTTGAAATCAGGAAGTGTGAAATGTATGTTTTTAGGGCCTTATTTAATTTTCTCAGTTGTCCATTTTATTGGTGTATACTTATTTAAAGTAATTTCTTACAATGCTTTTAATTTCTGTGTCATCAATTCTAATGAATTGAAGACAATTGGTGTGAATTGAAGACAAAGGCTTCTGGGCAAAAGAGTGCAGGACAACTCAATAAAAAACATAATTTTGGGGAAGTGGGAAATGACTCTGCATGAGCTGCAAAGATAACAAATTTACTGGCATTATCTTTATATATGAGATGTTACTAATAAGGAAATGCAGGCCCAGAGAAATTCAGTTACTTGATTCTGGGTAGATCTCATTAGTTACAGAAGTGTATTTGAAATTCACCCCTGCTAATTCCCAATGCAGAGCTTTAAAAAGCAGATCCATGATTGAAGTTGTACTTGATGCCATGTCTGACTGGTTTTTGATTGGTTAACTCTAATGCTGAGTTCTATCACCGGAGAGATTCTGCTACCTATTGTGGGTGCTGGGAAAGGTCTAAACATAGAAGGGGAAGGAGTTTTCCCCATCATAAGGAATTGGACAGGGCCCTGTTTGGTTAATCAGGAAAGAACAGGCCCTCTGTAACTGAGTATGAGACCCTAGTTCTGAGCCTCTCTCTATAACCCGTGTACTCAAGGACACTTGTATTGCAGGTTGCGCAAAAGGCCAAAGAATAAACTCCTTTTCCTTTGGATGAAGCTCTTTGCTGGAAGCTAACCTATAATCTTCCTATCCAAACTCTTTCCAGTAGTTTTTCAGGACACTGCTGGTGTTAGGTCTTCCAACTCCAGACAGCAGGGATAGTTTATATGACTGGCCTACGTTTGAGCAGGGAAAGGACACTGGCCAGGGTGATCTGAACTTGCACACTTGATTTGGCTAAGAGATACATATAGCCCCCAAAGGAAGCTGCTCTGCCAGCTTCTTATCACTTATCAGTCTGGGCAGTCTTCCCAGGCAGTGGGAGGACTGTGAGTTACATTGAGACATAAATGAATCAATACAAACCAATTCTTTCACAAAAGAAAACTTAATTAGTCACACTGCTGCTCCAATCAACGACTTCTCTCTCCTAGCAGTTAACATTCCAATTCCTGCATACAACTGCATTCTGACTTCTAGTAACAATACATGTCCATTTTGTTATTGTCAAGTCCCTAAGACTTGCCAAGTTTGTTTTTCAAAGAACAACCAATAATGAAAACTTTTCTTGGAAGAGTTTCCAGTTCAGAGAAAAGTCAGGTTCTACATTAGAATAGAGTAAGTTCACAGAAGATGATAATCTAATCAGAGGTGGAGTCTACCTTGGCTACCTTTGCAAAAGGAAGATGCAGAACTGGGGAATAAAGTAAGGGGTGTGACTCTGTGGAGTACCCTGGAAGATGTTGCAACCCAATTTTACCTTCTAGGAAAAATAGGCCCACTTACTCTTCCTGTTCACAGATGCTTTGTATCACTGCAGAAGAACCAATGACATTGAAGGTCACTGATCAAGAGAAACTCACTTTTTCATTCATTCATCATTTATCACTCTTCCCAGCAACACCAGCAATCAAAGAGACTGCAGCCTTCTTGGACCAGTGCAGAGCATTGATTACCACCCTGGCAACTCAGAGTGAGTGGGAATGACCTATGGAAGGTGGCTCTGCAGATAGCTGAGAACGTGGGTTTACACTCCAACTTCCTGGGTTCACATTCTAGTTCTGCCACTTATGAGATGTAAGACTTTGGACAGATTTCTTTACTTCTTTATTTTTAGTTTCCTTACCTGCAAAAAATGCAACTGATACTGTGTTTCCTTGTATCTCAAGTACAACCAAGGAAGATAAATTGCTGCCAATTAAACTATGATATAACATTGATTGTGAAACTCATCAATTTTAGAGCTGTTAAAATGAAAAAAAAAAGCATATTACAATTAAGGAAATAGGATAGCATTTACTGCATAGTACTGATGTGAAAACTAAGTGATATAATTCTTATAAATGCCTAGCATTTTGTCTAACACACAGGAAATCCTAATAAATGATTACTACTGTTTTTACTACCAGAAGGTGGTGATTTGGGTAATTTCAGCAAATCATTTAACCCTCTGTGATTTATTTGCTTCATCTTTAGAATGAATGGACAACCATATGGCTCTGCCATGCAGAATTCAAAGAAAAACTAATTAAAGAACGTTTTTAGGTCCTTAGCAGTTCTAATTGTGAAACACTATCAAACTCCTTCCACTATTCATCTTCTGCATCTGAAAACTGAGGAAATATTTTCTGTATATTTTTATGTATATATCTATTTAGTTGAAATTCCAAGGCCAATTTCAAGTTTTAACTTGAAAAATTTAAGTTTTGCTTTATCCTCCTCAGTGTAACTCTTACTTTTTTTAATGAATTGTTTTGTTTTATACTGAAGGGAAATTTATCTGACTATAATACTCTCAAGGTTGGGCAAACCTAAAGAAAAAATATGTGACTGCAAAATTTTGCAGATGTGTGAACTCCCACAAATTTTAGAGCACTGATGGAGTTAATCTGTTCATTGGTTGGGTGAAAAAGATAAGTTGCAGGTCACTGCAAATGATTGTGAACACAAAAGAGATTCATTTATAGCAAGTCCCAAATACTAGTCACATAGAGCCATTACCACTTTGAGTAGTAAAAGACAAGACCAACAGGGCCAACGGTTGTGTAAAAGAAGTTCAACTTAATTCAGCTTTCAGTTATTGAACCATTAGTTCAAAGGAGGCATGATGTTAGGTTATAGAGATGAGAAGAAATTTAAGATGAAATTCTTGCCCTCTCAGAATTTATATTTGGATAAAAAATGACAACAATGAGACAACTACTGTAAAAGTGACAGGGAAAGCAACAACCAATTCTACCTGGATAAGCAAAGGAAGGCTTTGAATGTTGTATAGGTGTTTCTAAAACAGGTTGGAAAAGAGTACTGCTTGCAAAGAGAAGCATTTGTAAAATCTGTGGGCACAAAGAAACATGGCTTTTCTGTAGCTTTGCATGGTTGCAGTGTAATGTATATTCCCTATGGGGGTTTATGTGACGTGGGGTCTGGCACAAATTAAATGCTTATGTAAGTGTTATCATCATCATTCTTATTATTATCATAATTTTAATTTTTAGATTATAAACTGAATGGGGTGCCCCATGGCTCCCCCAGAAATAACTGTTTTCCATGTCAGTGACTTTGTTCAGTTCTGTAAAGACAGTCCCTTATTCAGTTGGGTTCCTTCCACTAACGCGTTCCACAGGCCAGTGAAGTCAGGGACCGTGGCTAGCCTCTGAAATGGTTCCTCTGTATTAAACAAGATATCTTTCTCCCCCAGATTCTGTGTGGGAGGCTGATACATTTGGTTTGGTAATGAGTTTGCTTTCTGAGCCAAAGAAGAGAAGAGAATAAGAGAGAAGGCGTGAGAGGCAATCATAGAAACCTGGAGGCTCAGAACCTCTAAAAGGAAAAGGGAGCCTGCATTTCTGCAGAAACAAGAGAGAAACAACTAACAATCTCAAAGCTCATTATGATTTAACTTTGAGATAGCACAAAATGACAGTAATGTGACTACTGAAGCCTGTTTTAACCGTAAGCAGGACAAAGGAGTGGAAATGGAGTGTATTAACAGCAGCATAAAGATCAACTCCTCGCCTACAGGCTGTGCATACATAAGCGTGCGAATGCACTGTTAAATGCTACTCAATCTCACTAAATTGGCCATTTCCCTTTCTTTGGCAAGTGATTGAAAAAAATCTTTGTTGTATATTTACTTGAACAAAATTCCTGGAACCTTTTAAGACACTCACTCCCTGTTAGAAGAATGCAAACTGATGCTGATGGCAGTAACAGACAGGAAGGGATGATGACCTCACAGAGCACATTGCGTTGCAAAGCTCAAAGGAGTAAAGTATACACTCAATTTTTTTTCCGAAAATGAGCATTTCCTTTTGTGTCAAAGTGTGGTAGAAGAATGAAAAATGAAAGAATCTGAGCACCCTATTTTCCCATTTGACTGATGGTGTCAGCTTCCTTCCCTCACCATACATCTGTTATTCCTAAGATGATGGCTATTATCATCTTTCTTTGACTTTCCCCATCTGAGAAGGAGAAATTATCTTCAGCATCATATTATGAGACAAAAGTCTGAATGCAAGGGCTCGACATTGATGTTTGGATTAATTGCTTAAGTTGGGAACTTTATGGTTTGATTTTGGGTATTAGAGGAAGTTAGCATCCATAATTCTTTAACTTAATTCTATACATCATCCTAAGGGAAGTTTTAAGGACACTGATGGATCTGAAGAATTTTAAAAGTTTCAAACTAACCAAATCAGCTTACTAACGTGCACTTCAAAATGATATCATGAGGCAACTGCACAATTGCACAGCAGAACCACTGTCTGTAAATGTCATTCAGTCAGCCATAATTGCTAAATTCAAATGAGGGTACTGAACCCTGATAATAAAATGCAAAAGAAAGAGATTTTGCTTATTTTGTACCCATGAGGTGTTTGTATTTTGGAGTCGTGACTTTATATGAATCAGATTACCAGGGGTCAATGCCCCTCCCTGGCTCATTGTGACCTTAAGCAAGTCACTACAAATCCTTGTGGGCTGAAGTATCTTCATTTACAAAAGGAGAAAGCTACAAAAGATATTTTCTATTATTTCTTTCAGCTCTAAAGTGTATGATTCATAGAGAATGTAAGTTAACACGGTGTGAACAAGATGCTTTGTTCACTTATTCAGCAACACTGAGAGCTTCCCAGGAGCTAAGTACTCTAACAGGGCTGTAGATGTAAAAGACAGGAACACTTAGTCCTGCTTTCCAGAAGCTGTAAAAGGAGAAGGAAGACTGACCAGCTAGCAATTATAATGCACTGTGCTCAGTGTGGGTGGACTTAAGCTGCATGGGGTCCAGAGAGCAGAGCTAGCTCTGGAGTTGAGCTGAGCAGCTCAGGTTGTAGTTGTAAAATTTGTGATCTGCATCAAAACATGAGCAAAAAATTATCAGGTAGAGATACGAGAGGATGCTGCGGGCAAAAGGAACAGCGTTAGCAAGACTTAGAAATGCAAGCCTATGCCCTGTGCTTGAAGGGTTAACCCACACAGGGATATATCAATAGTGGGAAGTGAAGGCTATTTGAGACTCGATTGTGAAGAGTCTTGAGTGCTATACTAAGAGCTTTTGAGTTTATCCCAAAGGCATCGGGATGAAACTTTCTTTCAGAAAGTTCACTCAGGTGACACTGTGGAGTGTGACTAAAGGGAGGATGGAAGGGAGTGGAGGAAGCTCTTAGGAGAAACTTTTGAGGGTCCATGGAGGAATAATGAGAGGGCCTGAGGCCATGACAATGAGACAGGGATGAAGGGCCATCTTTGAGGGATGGCTCGGAGACAGAATCCACAGATTCCACTTATTTATTCATCACTCAATAGATCTTTATTCAGCACCTGCTATATATTAGCCAGCATGAACCTAGCACTCCACAGAGAGAACAGAAACACTGCTGAAATACTGGGGCAGGAGGGCCAGAGTGGGATGAGTAATGTGATGCTAGTTTGAGTGGGTTCCTTACAGGAGGTAAGGTCTGACCCAAGTGTCCAATAAAGGAAGAGATATGAATTTGTTCAGAGAGGCAGAGGAACATTTTAGTGCCTGGCCAAACAAGGAATAGAATGAGGAGATGATGGGTAGGTATCCTTGGCTAGCAGAGAATCATCAAGCTGGGAAAGATGGATAGAAGGATAGGATGTCTAAGTAGAAATATTTAAATTTGATGTGTTAAGTCATAGGAAACCATTGTGGATTTTAGAAGGAAAAGGGTTATTTGATACAATAGAAAAAGAGGCTGAATTAATGCTTGAAGATCTGGTTTATGCTGCTATCTAGCTGGGTTGACATTCTAGTCATTTAATGTTTCTTGGACTCAGATTTGCATAGTTAAGATGAGAGCAGAAAAGGTGTTAAGATGGAAACCCAGTCAAGGGTCAACTACAGTAGTTCACTTGAAAATGCATGTAAAATGCATTTTCTACTGTACAAACCACTGACCCAATGTTGTATAGAATGTACAAACCCCAGAGCAGACATCATACAAACAGTGGAAAAAGAGGAAGGAATTACCAGCCTGCTGGGTATCTTGGGGCCAGAGATATTGTTCAGGAATAGCTGAATACTTGCTTCTCCTTTCTGCTGTCCCATCTGATCTTATTTCTACCTCTGGATGTCGCCTTGCCAGTACTAGGTTTGGGTTAGGAACCAAAAAGATGATGACTTTTTGGAAATATTTTCTTCAGAAATATTTTCTATCAAAGGCATATATTGCACACACATATACTTTTTTCTTTTTGTACAGGGAATTGAACCCAGGGAAGCTTAACCACTGAGCTGTATTTCCTGTGCTTTTAAATTTTTATTTAGAGATTGGGTCTTGCTAAGTTGCCCAAACTATTTTTGAGCTTATGATCCTCTGCCTCAACCTCCCTAATAATTGGGATTACAGATATGCACCACTATGCCCTGCTTTTATCATATATTCTTGAACAATGATGTAAGTCCCAGGGATGAAAAAACTATGCCTGGCTCCAGGTGCTCTGGTCACCAAGGACAACTCTGCTGAGAGCTATTGTCTCTGCTCTGATCTGGGTGGCTGCCCTGCTGCTTCTGGCATTCTTGGTCAAATCAACCAGGCATATGATCTTACAGATTAAATGCATGTGGTCTCTTCCTGCCAATTAGAACCTGCCTGAGTGCCTCATCAGTCTTTGTCTTCAATGGATTACTTTCTAATAGGAAGGTAGACACATAAACAAATGAATTACAATGTGACAAGTGGTCTTTAGTCCTGTAGCTGACAAGGTGGTGCTAGGGACCCAAAGTAAAATCATGCAGCTAAGTTTGGCTGTATCTTGATTAAAATTGGTATTTCTATTACTTTCTAAAATATCTCACTGAGTCCTAACAAGTGGAGATGTCCTCGTTGCCCAGTAGAGAATTTTCTCTCAGGGGTTGGGCAGTGGCTTGAACCAAGGGCATGTGATTTCCTTGCCCTTCTGAGTAAGGCTGGATTTTTCTGCCTAGAGTTACCCTGCCTGATCAGCCCATTGCCTTCCTGACTTTCTTGGTTTCTTCCTGGGCTATTGATCTTGGGAAGCTGATTGATGAAAATTCCTTTCTTTGTCTTCTGTAGATGCTAACCAAGAGTTTCTTTGTCTTCTGTAGATGCTCACCAAGAGTTTCTTTGTCTTCTGTAGATGCTCACCAAGAGACCCAGTACTGAGTTGGTGAGGCAAGAAACTTGGGCTCCAGAGGCTCACTGGAAGGGGCCTGGAGGTCACTGAATCCATTTCCCCAAGACATATAAACCTGCTCTGTCATTATGTAGGTGTGCAAAGTAAGGCAAGTCAGTCACTTACCCTTTTGGATCTAATTTTCTTAGTTAAAAAGAGACTGTCCTTCTTACTCAAAAGGCAAAAATGAGGATGAAATACTATTTGGGAAGACATTTTTGCAAAACAGAAAATCACTAAATATAATGCACCATTTAATTATCAATCCTTTCTACAGCTTCTTCTATACTGCAGTATCTACTAGTAATTTTTAGTTTCATCAGCTGTCTTTAAGTGTGTCCCTTACAGTCTTTCAATTGCAGTCAAACTACTGATGGGCAGCCCCAATTTATGCTCTTTCCTGAGGGACACATGAAATCAGCTTTTATTCCTAACCAGGTATCTAAAGCCAGATTTTTATTTCTTTTTAAAAAAGGGAAATGAAAGCCTCAATAGAGAGGTTGTCTGGCAACCAGATAAAGAAAGGAATTTCTTTCAGGCTTTCCAAGAAGACAGAATGGAAATCTTGAAATATAAATTACTTTTTAATGGTGTCTTGAAAAAGGTGTTATTCTTCATTGTTTGCCTCTTTCCCTGCTTCCCAAATGTGGCCTAGGCGAGCAATTAAACAATTGTGTATCTTTAAAATGAATAAAAGTAGAGATATTTTAGGAGATGGAAGGAAACTTAGAGATGTCCCGGCTTATCCATTTATTTTTTGAAGTAAGGAAATGAGAGTTAGAATAGGTTAAAGGTTTCCTTCTTTTTACTGATAAACTAAGACCATCAGGGTTTCTACCTCCCAGTCCAGGACTTTTACCACTGGCACCAAGAATACAGAGGTAAAATGAGCACAAATAACTACACTTGAGAATGGTATTCTAAGACTGCTGCCAAGGCTCCATGTCCAGACCAGTGGAAAGAAGCAGTCAAAAGACCCCAGGTTAGAATGACATCAGCATTTGGGACTGAGCTCATCAGTGACATTTCCCATGTTTATTAAAAATATCTGCTTTATTGAATTGGAATTGTCCATATTTCACAGAGAAGGACAATTGATTAGTTTTCTTTCTCCTAGCTCAGAATTGTTCAAGTTATTCTGATCTTTCTGTTGTGGTTTGGGTTCCTCTCTGGAACTCTGCTTCAGTGGGAAGCCAGTAGCTTTCATGGAGTATCAGGTCATGTACATCTAGAAATAGAGAGAACTTTCTTTCCGTTGAACTCCATGACAGTGACCCTCCACCTCCACTGCCTAAATTCTCTGGGTGTTACACAAATCAACCCCAGTGGAATAGCGTAGGCCAATGCCTGGGGTTTAAAAATGGTATTTTATGTGATTTAACTGTGACAAGCATTCTCTCTCTCCTGCTCCCCCCATCTTTCTCATAGAAATGAGTTTGTGATAAGGCAAGAGTTTGCATGGTGAGGGTGGGCCTGGTCCCTCCTTTGTCTCTTTGGCTTGACCCCAGGTGACACAGTTCTCCATCCTTTGCAGTGCAGAATCTCTCATGTGGTAACTTGCCCTTTTGCCTCCCAGAGCCTGTTTTTCCTATTTCCTAGTGGCTAATGGGGGTCTTCCTAGATCCCTGAGGGTCTCACCTCTGCAGAAATGAGATTTTTAGGGGATTATTTATAGTTATGTAACTTAAAGGTAGGGTGGTACAGTGGCTCCTAGACTGGGAAATTTAAGGGTTAATATATTAGGGGATTCTGGGCATAGGGGATTCTGGGCATAGGGTACCATATAATCCTAGAGCTGGAAGGAGTTTAGGATTATCTATGTCAGTGGAAATGGATTTGGGCAGGAGACACTTTGGCATCTAGCTACAGCACAAGATCACTTTGGAGGCAAAGACTTGGCAGAGAAAGGTATGTTTGCTCATGGGGATCTTGCCATGCAGATTTTGGGGAAAAACTAGGCAGGAGAAAAGAGGCAGGCTTTCTCCACCCCTGAGAAGTGAAGTGACTTGGCTAAGGACATGCTGGTAATTCTCTTTCCCATGCTATGAATCTGGTGGATCTGCTTTCCAGAGCAGCTGGTTCAGGAAGGTGAGGGGAACTGATCTTCATTAAATGAGTGAAAGAGAGGCCAGATGTTTGCAGCTGGAGTTGGACCGCATGATTTCTGCCACCTGCTGCTGCCATTTTGTTCTTGGGCTGACCATTTAATGATTAGTTCACAAAACGAAGCAGTTAAATACTTCTTTTGCCAATGAAATAAGGGAATCCATCTTCTTTCCACTGTTCCATGAAAAAGCATATCTGGTGATGGTTATTGTTTGAAAATGCCAGTTAATTATGCCATGTGCCATCTGGATCCTGAACCAGTTGAGAACCAGGTATAGAAGTTCAAAAGGGCTCAACATATTGACTTTATTCCAATTTAGAGAGAACTGGGTGGATCTCAGGACAAAATTGAATTGATAAGCCCATCACAGGCAGAAAAGCTAGATTCCACAAGGTGTAAAGATAGATGTTTACAGCATGGAAACCTGGAGTGTGTGGAGGAACCACCCGAGGCCTGCCCAGGTTCAGGCCAAAGAAGAGCCAGTGAGAGCTAGCCACACGCTCAGGACACTCCACTCAATGGGACATTAAGAGAGTAGAGAAGATGAAGGTAGAGAAGGACTTTCTCTCACATCAAGAGGACACACTTTTAAAGAACTGATGCAGAAATGGGGGAGAAAATATCTCCACTACACTGCCTTCTCTTTTTCAGTAAAACCTACTTATCTCTGTATCTTCAACCCAAGTCCTCACTTGTTGCCTTCCTCAGAAATTGTCTTCTGTTCATTTTGTTTCCTTTCAGCCCACATGGTGCTGAACTCAGTAGATTTCTTAGCAAGTCCGTGTTCTACCCCTTGGTGAAGCAGGGACAATCCAGCACAGCAAGCAGCTGTCCCTGGCTGGGTGCTCCCTGAGACAAGGGTTGGGGTCTAGTAGCTCACTGTGGAGGTGATGGGAGGGATCACCAGTAGAGGAGGAGGGAAGTGAGATGGGATGGGAAGGGAAAGCAGCCAGTAAAGGGTCATCAAGTGAGTCATCACTTGGAACTGGAGCTCTCTCCCTCGGCCCTATTGACATGCCGATCTCCAGCTTCTAGCTTCCAGGACTCTGAGACAATGAATTTCAGTTGCACAAGCCACCCAGATTGCAGTGGCTGTTCTGGGAGCCAGCAAACTAATACAACACTCAATTTTTCCTTTTCATTGATCATGATAAACTTGATCTTGTCAATTTAGAGTAAATTTGAGTCTTCAGTCGAACTTTGTCTTTTTTGAATAAACTCTCAGGCAATTCAGATTTTCCTCTCCTTCTTTCCCTTTCGCTCTCTAGGCTGTGGGCCAAAGCAGAGGTGTCTGTTCACTCTGTATTCTGCTGACATGCCTCTGTTTCTCCTGTGGGGTTGGCTGTAAATGCTCCGTACATATTGCTGAAGTGTTCACCTCCCCTGGCTTCCGGCACTGGGTCCAACTAGTTAGTTTCAACACCCTCATTTTAACTGGGAGCCTTCACCAGGTCCACCAGCTCATTCTCAGCCTCATCTGTACCTGTCTTGAGTGACAGGGGGTGGGTTGGGGTTAGGCAGAGGGATGGGGTTAGGCAGAGGTGAGGGAACCTTCAGATGTTGTCTTTAGCCTGTCTCTGGGGCTGTGAGGTCCAGAGCAGAGACAGAGGTTTATGCCAGGACATGCCTCTGTGATTCAAGACCTATTCCATCAACTCTCTGTCTCTCCTCTAGCTGCCCATGCATCAAGGGACTGTCTGTGAAGTCAGGGTATATGAACCAAAGTGTTGTTGTAGCAATTGGAAACTGGGAACACTTATTTAGTCATCCTCCCACTGATGGACTTTCTAAGTAAAAGAGTATCCCTTTCATGGACTATTAGGCAACTGTTAAAAGTATAGGGTGCTCTCTTTATCCCTACCCAGAAAAATCTCCAAGACATATTAAGTTCTATGACATGAATGGTTTTGTTATGATTTGGATCTTAAATCTCCCTTAAGGGTCCATATGCTAAAGGTTTGGTTACCAACCTGTGACGCTATAGGGAGGTATTGGAACCTTTAGGAGGTGGAGTCTACTAGAAGAAAGTTAGGTCACTGGGGGCATGTCCTGGAAGGGGAGATTGGGACCCTGGTCCTTCCTGTCTCTTTCGCTCTGCTCCCAGCTGCCATGAGGTGAGCAGCTTTGCCCCACCTTTTGTTCCTTTCCTGATGTTCTCCCTGCCGCAGGCCCAAAGCAACAGGGCCAAGCAACCATGGACTGAAGCCCTTGAAACCATGAGCAAAATAAAGTTTTCCTCATCAGTTGATTATTGTTGGATGTTTTGCCACAGTGATAGAAAGCTGACTAACACAGGACGGATTCCATTTGTATAAAAAAAACAATATATGTATATATGGATGTAAAAGCACAGAAAATCCTAAACATGTGTCTATGTGTTAGTGCTACCAACAGGGGACATATGGATTAGGAGAGGGATGTAGGTATGTGAGAGAGGATGTTCCCCTTTTCCTCAAAATGCTTTTGTTTTATATAAAATATAAAATGTATATAAAATAGCAACTGGACTGTATGAAGGAATTATGAAATTTTAATCAGTTTAAAAACAAAACAAAACAAAACAAAAAACCCTAACAAATAACATGAATCATACTGAGAACGGCCTGCCTATCCTTTTCTCTCAGTGCCTCTAAAGTAAGCAGCTCACTCTTTATTAAGTCTGAAAAGGATCAGGCATACTCATGGGCTTTCACTGAATTCTCCTTTTTCACTGAGATATTGTTAGCCCAAAACTTTAATGAATAAATAAAGGACCAGAAAACAGAGCTCCCAAACTGCCCTCCAGACTACAGCCTGTGTTGTCACAGAGGCCTTTGGCAATCCGCAGGAATGAAGTCGAATCAAGTAACAAGGGGAAATCAATATCTTATTCATGTTAAACCTGCCCTAATGCCCTCTGTTATGTGATTCGCCACACGGAGAATCGATCTGTTTCTCTGCTGGTGAATGTGGGGGCTCTAAAATTTTCATTTATATATATTAATTTTTAGGAAGAGGACTTCAATTCACAGAGCTGTTTCCTCTCTCTGGAAAATGAGTGGATTAATAGCAGAGTTTCAGAACCCCTCATGTTGGGGCTACAGTTCTGCATACTAAGTAAACATTCTTGAGGGAATAGTCCTTGGGTCAGGACAGGGATAATAATGGTCATTAATAATCATCACTCATTACAAGGTTCTTCTTCCCCTGAGCCCTTCGAACCTACTGTTTATAAACGCTTTTTAATGTGCCCAGTGCAGATCCGGCTCCTCTCCCCCGCAAGCACACACACGCTTGGAGGAGGTTAATTGCTGCTGTCTTTATGAGCCCTGACCTGTGTAGACGGCATTCTTGGATCACTTCTCCTACCTCTGGGGTAGAGGTTAATGGTCACTGTGCAAGACTGCTTGGGACAAGGAACTGGTGGAATCTAATTACTGCCTCCTGTGGGTGGGCCCTTGAGTCTGTCTTTATGAACGGGATGAGCTGAAGTAATCTCCAAGTCTGCATGCTAAGTACCTTCTGGAAGCTATTGTTATTTTGAAGACCCTAAGGAAATGATATCTTAATTGTGAGTTTAAAATGTCCTCTATTAACCCTCTGTTTGTTGCTCTTACCTGATTCTCACTGCTCTGAAACTGCTTGATCCAGATGCCACCAAATGACTTACTCCTTTTGTCTAGGAAAACCTAGCTTATTTCTGTTTGTATAACTACTGTTCCCAGTGTGAGTCCTTGTCCTTATTTGTTTCCTGCCTCCCCTCTTCAGGGGCCCCTCCCCAACTGGTAGATTATCCATGGGTATTAGTACATAATTCTCTTTTGAAACAAGTTGGAACTTATTTTCCATTTTCTGCTTTTTGAAAATGTGGCTGGACACCTTAAAACAATCTGTGCTTTAAGAATCTTGTATCTATATTTTCCTGAGTCTTTTGGCTGGTGACTGAGTCATTAGAAGTAGGAAAGAAAAGGTAGGATTGATGGTAAACATTATGATTATAGCTGAAACTCGAAATGGTATTTGCGAGCTATTGTTAATATGATTTCATCCCTCTGATTTGTGTGTGTGTTCTAGTAATATATATCAACGTTTATTTTGTTAGTGGGTAAATTATGTATTGCCTGAGACCCCTGGAAAACAACATTACTCTGTTGTTAACACACAGGTGAATATTCTGCACATATATACATCTCCCTATTGTGAATCTTTCAGGCAGACATTTTTTCTGTGAGGGCAGGAACTAAAATTTAAAAGCACCTCACCTGACAAATGATTAGGGAATTATTCTTCTTAAACCAAGTGAATGACAAAACAAATCAGCTCCCTAAAGTGATGTGAGATCTCCTCAAGCTGTGCCTGGGAATATTAATAAATGAAGAGACGCCTCTGCCTACAGCTTGTCATTTCAGTGTGTCCCCAACCCTGCAGGCTGCAAAGCCTGGAAGCTGTGGGGCTCCTTTAGGAGGTTAAAGCTTGCCATCTTGTGACAAGTGTGTAGAATTACACCAACATTTCATAAAGTTTAAGAACAGCATCTGTTGGAATTTGCCACAGGCATTACTGGCATGTGCTCACAAATGGCATCTGAATTTGGGGTGTGCTTGTTCTTTGATAGGTACCAAGAGCTCGAAGGCTTGAAAACACTCACCAGGAAGTTTTTGACATCTTGCCTTCAGGTTGCAAATGAGAAGGTGGGTGCTGAGGTGTGAGCTCTACTGTACTGTCAAGTTCTTCTAGGATCTGTAATGCTGAAAAGAGGGACCATCTGGGATGGCAGTGACTGCAGCCGCCTCCAGTTCTAGACAAATGGGTAATTTCTTAAAGAGCCCTTCTGATGGGCAGAAAAACTTCAGGCTTGTTAGCTAAAGCGTCATTTTCAGATACACCTGGAAAGATTATGGCAGGTGGTGCATGGGGCGCCCAATTCGAGAGGCTGATCCATCCATTGGGTGGTCAGCAAATGAACACCAACCTCTGCTGGGATTTTCCTTCCACCTGGACAAATGGGGAGTAAACAAATGAGAGCATCTTTAAGCATTTCCCTCTGGTTTGTGCTTTTTTTAAGGTCGGAGAACATCTGGAGGGTTTGCTTTTTAAAAATCATTGGTTGGATTTTGGTAATTTTTCCACATCCTGCTCCTGTTTTCTACAGATCCTAGGATTTGAGAAATTACAGGGGCTGATTGTTGTTAGGATTTATACGGTCTATCTGGAGGTTGGAGCCAGAGAGAAAGGAAATTATGCTTATTGGAATAGCTAGCTCCCTCCAAAAGGTAAAGCCAGTTTGAGGGGGCTGAGTAACTTACACACTTTCCAACACAGCTGCCTGCTTTTTGGTTTTCCATCTGTGAGCCGAAATGACAGGAATGATTAAATTTGCCAACTGATTGTCTTCAAGGATGTGACTGCAGCGGGACAAACCCTGGGATGTTAGTAGATGCTATTAAAATGGGTGCACTGACAGATTAAATTTGAAGTGGTTTTTTTTTTTTTTTTTTTTCTAAAGTGCCATCTTATTCACAGTCAAGTTGGGAACAGAAAATCACCTTGAAGTAAATGTTCCTTGTTCTTCAAAGAACACTTGAGTAGGTTCCCATGGTTATGTAAATGTCAGAGGAGTAGGTCTCCTGGTCCCCAGAGATGATGGGTGTGCTTTGAGTGGTTTCGGAAAGGTTGCCTCTTGTCTCGAGGGAGGAATTGGTGGTGCAGGGCAGTGGGGTGGGCAGTGTCTTGCAGGCAGTGGTGTGGTCAAGTGAGGTGAAAAATTAACTCTGCCTCTGGGATTCAGCTAATCACTCCCCTTTCCCCATCCCCACTGTTACCTTGACTTTTGTGCCCCTGCACTCTGTTTCTTTCCCTGCTTTACAGGTTGCCTTTGCCTCATCCCCTTTGCAAGTATGTGCTCCTCTGACGTTCTGTTGCTTTTCCTCCAGACTTTGGTCCTTCTAAAGTATGATTTTCTAAAAGGTAAAAATCAAGAGTCATACACAGACAGGGAGGGCACATCAAAGACATTATGTAACTCATTAACGAAAAAAACACAAAAATAAGTTAAAAATTAGGTCAAAGCAAAATTCAAAGCACAGACACATGGTTACTCAGGAGTGCTGAAGTGAATTTGCTAACATATGCAAAATGGTTAATATTTTATAGAACTATAACATATAATGCTTGGGGATCATTGTTTCTACAAGGTAAAAATCAATTGTATCTAGGTGGGAACAAAATCCATTCACAGTGCTATGGACAACAATCATCTGCATTTCTATCAGTTTTCTACAAATTAACTTCTACCCCAAGAGAATTGTAAATAAGCTTAGCCAACAGGAAGACAATCAATGAGGCACAGCTCTGTAGAATAAGAACTTCCAGAGTGTGTGCTAGACAGTGCCCAGAACTCTCAGTAATCTCTCTTGCCCTTGATCAAGTTTTTGACAGTTTTTTCCTGAGCTCTCTAGTCACTCTATACTCTGGGCCATCTCACCTAAACCATGTCTTGGATTAACTAACTCCATTAACAGCTGACTTAAGTTTATATCTTCCTTCTAATTCTTGCAGCGCCAAACCTGTGTGTGTATCTAACAACTTGCCTTAGATGTTTTGGAAGCAAAGAGAGAAGGCAATTTGCTTAAGGTATTTTAGCTTGTTAGAAAAGCAGAAATCTGAACTAAGCGTTTTCCAGTTTCAGAACTGGAATCCAAAGCCTCCAACAGTGACAGGAAGATGTCGTTTGGGAGGTGCCCAAACTTCAGAGGCTGGAACCTCTGTGGTAGTTCTTCTGACTTAAGGGAAAAAAAAATTTTTTTTCCTTCTGGGGAGGAGGAGGCTGGAGGTATGCATCTCATTATTTTTGTAGCTGAGTTTCAGATAAACTTCTGTGCCAGGGTGAGTGTTGCTGCTCCCTGTTGATGAAGCAGGAGTTGGTGACATCCTTTTTTACTGTTGGGTTTGAGAGGCTGGGGGAATTCCCATGTTGTGCCCTTGATCTTGCTATCTCCTATTTTCCTCCAGCTGGGGCTTTGGGTGGTAGGGGGTTGGATTTTTCCCAGAGGGATGTTGTCCAGATTTTCTGGTGGTTTTCTACATCTGCTACTTTGCCCTGCAGACCGTGGTTTCTGCTGTCCTCTGCCTTTAACTCACCTCTCCTTCCATGTCCACACTTCCCTTTAGGAAGAGTGACATTTCAAGCCCCAGCAGTGCCTGAGTGGTCTACAAGCTTAGCAGCAAATTTCGTCCTCTGCAGGAGCTTATTCCTTCCTCTGTGGTCTTTTTTTCTTCTCTTTCTGACTTTGCAGGTTTGAACCCAGAGATGTTCAGTCTGATCAGATGAAAGCAAATGATGGAGAGGTGAGGACAGCTGATAGCCATAACCCTTGTTCAAGGGAGCAGAGCCTGTGGTGGAAGAGTTGATGTCCACCTGGTGAAAATCATGTGGAGAATGTTCTGCAGGGGGGAGCCCAGCTATAGGCCAGCTCTGGCCACTTGCTGATTCTTCACTCTTTTCTCTGCCAGGGAGTCACCATTTATGCAATCCCTTCTCTGGCAAAGGTCATCTCAGAGGGGTCTTGCTCTACCGGGAGAGAAAATGGAGGTCAGCTTGCTTGACCTGAGCATTGGCACAGGCACCAGGGAAAATGTATTTGGTTGAACCTGGCATTCCCCAACATGGAAATGTTCTTAACAAAGTAATGTTCAGGATAACAAGTCCTAGTGAAAAGAGAACTGCTATTGAGAGGGTTGAGGGTTAGGACTGAGAGGAGCACTCACCCTGCCCAACCCAACCCAGTGGTTTAGTTACCAACCATATTTAGAAATGGGCTCTGCATGGTTTCGTCAAGGAACCACGTTGCCTTCATCATCCTTGAATCAGCTGCAAGTCCCACCTCAGCCACTGAAGGGTGGTGGGAGAGGGTGTGGAGGAACAGCCCTTGCCCAGATAATTCCTCTTCCTGGATCTCACAGCCTGCCCTGAACTTTGCCAGGGTGACTCTTAGCTAGGGCTGACTCCCAGGCCCCAGTTACATTCTCAGCCTGCTCTTTCTGAGCATATTCCTAGTCTTATGAAATTGAAAACTTTTCTGCAGTCAGAGAATC
>JAJEJO010005158.1:224932-292162 GCA_020662805.1 Glaucomys volans | reverse complement strand
TTACTGAATTCATTTATGAGTTCCAGAAGTTTTCTGGTGGAATTCTTAGGGTCTTCTAAATAGAGAATCATGTCATCAGCAAATAGGGATAGTTTGAGCTCTTCTTTTCCTATTCATATTCCTCTAATTTCTTTGGTCTGTCTAATTGCCCTGGCTAGATTTTCAAGAACAATGCTGAATAATAGTGGCGAAAGAGGGCACCCCGGCCTTGTTCCAGTTCTCAGGGGGAATGCTTTCAATTTTTCTCCTTTTAGAATGATGTTAGCTGTGGGCTTAGCATAGATAGCCTTTACAATGTTAAGGAATGTTCCTACTATCCCTATTTTTTCTAGTGTTTTGAGCATGAAGGGGTGCTGTATTTTATCAAATGCTTTCTCTGCGTCTATTGAAATAATCATGTGGTTCTTGACTTTAAGTCTGTTGATGTGATGAATTACATTGATTGATTTCCGGATGTTGAACCAACCTTGCATCCCCAGGATGAAACCCATTTGATCATGGTGCACTATCTTTTTAATATGCTTCTGTATGCGATTCGCTAAAATTTTGTTAAGAAGTTTTGCATCTATGTTCATTAGAGATATGGGTCTGAAATTTTCTTTCCTTGATGTGTCCTTCTCTGGTTTTGGTATCAGGGTGATGGTAGCTTCATAGAATGAGTTTGGAAGGGTTCCCTCCTCTTCTATTTCATGAAATACTTTGAGGAGTATTGGAATGAGCTCTTCTTTGAAGGTCTTGTAGAACTCGGCTGTGAATCCATCTGGTCCTGGACTTTTCTTTGTTGGTAGGCTTTTGATGACTTCCTCTATTTCATTGCTTGAAATTGATCTATTTAAGTTGTGTATGTCCTCCAGATTCAGTTTGGGTGGCTCATATTGCTCTAGGAACCTGTTGATGTCTTCCATGTTTTCTATTTTGTTGGAGTATAGATTTTCAAAATAGCTTCTAATTATGTTTTGTATTTCAATTGTGTCTGTTGTAATATTTCCATTTCCATCATGAATTTTAGTAATTTGGATTTTCTCTCTCCTTCTCTTTGTTAGTGTGGCTAAGGGTTTATCAATTTTGTTAATTTTTTCAAAGAACCAACTTTTTGTTCTGTCAATTTTTTGAATTTTTTCTTTTGTTTCAATTTCATTGATTTCAGCTCTGATTTTAATTATTTCCTGTCTTCTACTACTTTTGGTGATGATCTGTTCCTCTTTTTCTAGGGCTTTGAGCTGTAATGTGAGGTCATTGATTTGTTGACTTCATTCTTTTATTGAATGCACTCCATGCAATGAATTTTCCTCTTAGCACTGCTTTCATAGTATCCCAGAGATTCTGATAAGTTGTATCTTTGTTCTCGTTGACCTCTAAGAATTTTTTTTTATTTCCCCCCTAATATCTTCTGTTATCCATGCATCATTCAATAGCATATTATTTAATCTCCAGGTCTTGGAGTAGTTTCTGTTTTTAACTTTATTGTTGATTTCTAATTTCATTCCATTATGATCTGATAGAATACAAGGTAGTATCTCTATGTTTTTGTCTTTGCTAAGAGTAGGTTTGTGGCATAACATATGGTCTATTTTATAGAAGGAGCCATGAGCTGCTGAGAAGAAAGTGTATTCACTTTTTGATGGATGGAGTATTCTATATATGTCTGTTAAGTCTAAATTAGCAATTGTGTCATTGAGTTCTATGGTTTCTTTGTTCAATTTTTGCTTGGAAGATCTGTCCAATGATGAGAGAGGAGTGTTAAAGTCTCCGAGTATTATTGTGTTTTGATCTATTTGGTTCCTGGAATTAAGAAGGATCTGATTGACGTACATGGATGCACCATTGTTTGGTGCATAAATATTTATGATTGTTATGTCCTGGTGATTTATGCTTCCCGTAAGTAGTATGAAATGTCCTTCTTTATCCCTTCTGACTAACTTTTGCTTGAAGTCTGCTTTATCTGAATTGAGGATGGAAACTCCTGCTTTTTTACTAAGTCCATATGCATGGTATGTTTTTTCCCAACCTTTCACCTTTAGTCTGTGGGTATGTTTTTCTATGAGATGTGTCTCTTGAAGGCAGCATATTGTTGGGTCTTTCTTTTTAATCCAATCTATGTCTTTTGATTGATGATTTTAGGCCATTTACACTTAGGGTTATTATTGAGATATGACTTGCATTCCCGGTCATTTTGACTTATTTTTGGATTTTAATCTTACTTGGTTTTTCCTTTAATTGGCTGTTCCTTTAGGGTAGTTCCTCCCTTTGCTGACTTACATTGTTGTTTCTCATATCTTCCTCTTGGAATATTTTGCTGAGGATTTTCTGTAGGGCAGGCTTTCTATTTGTGAATTCTTTTAGCTTGTGTTCATCATGGAAGGATTTTATTTAATCTTCAAATCTGAAGGTAAGTTTTGCTGGGTATAAGACTCTTGGTTGGCATCCATTTTCTTTCAATGCTTGGAATATGTTGTTCCAGGCCCTTCTTGCTTTTAGGGTCTGGGTTGAGAAATCTGCTGATATTTGTATTGGTTTCCCCCTATATGTAATCTGATGTTTCTCTCTTACAGCCTTTCAAATTCTATCTTTGTTTTGTATGTTAGGTATTTTCATTATAATGTGCCTGGGTGTGGATCTGTTGTGATTTTGTGCATTTGGTGTCCTATAAGCCTCTTGAATTTGATTTTCCATTTCATTCATCAGATTTGGGAAATTTTCTGATATTATTTCATTGAACAGATTATTCATTCCTTTGGTTTGTGTCTCTGTGCCTTCCTCAATCCCAATAATTTTTAAATTTTGTCTTTTCATGATGTTCCATAACTCTTGGAGGTTCTGTTCATGATTTCTTACCATCTTCTCTGTCTGGTTGAGTTTGTTTTCAAGATTAAATATTTTGTCTTTGTTGTCTGAGATTCTGTCTTCCAAGTGATTTAGCCTGTTGGTTAAGCTTTCTATTGAGTTTTTAATTTGGTTTATTGTAACCTTCATTTCAAGGATTTCTGCTTGTTTTTTTTTTTTTTTCAGAATCTCCATCTCTTTATTGAAATGATCTTTTGCTTCCTGCAGTTGCTCTTTTAGCATTGCCTGCATTTGCTCTCTTGACTCCTCTTTCGCTTCTCGGATCATTTTAATTATGTACAACTCCCTTTCTGACAATGCTTCTGCCATGTTGTCACTGGGTACTTTTGGTATAGTATCTGGGTTTGTTTGGGATGTTTTCTTCCCATGTTTTCTCATGTTGCTAGTGTATCTTCCCCTCTAGTAGTGCGAAACCTAGGTATTGCAGTTTCCCCTTAAAGACTTACAGGGCTCCTGCCTATTTTCAATACCTCCCCTTGAATTGAGAGATCAATATTGTCAGCACACCATATAAACAATATGTTCCTTAATCTTAATAGTCCCTATTAAGATATTAACAGTGTTGTCTTAATAAACAGAGATGAGTTCAAATTATTATCTACAGCATAACCAGTAAGTTTGAAATAAGGACTGCAAATCCTAATGTTGGACAGGGAGAATGAGGAGGGGTATAGGACAAAACACTAATGAGATAAGAAGTGAGTCTATAGATACACTTTGTCATATGAATAGTGGAAGTGGAATTAAGAGAAATAGGTTGTTAGAGTGAGGAAAAAGAGATTCTCCAAGGAAATGGATATATAAGAGGGAGATAGAGTGATAAGCATAATAATAAAAAGAAGGTAGGAATATAGTGGATATATTAGGAATAATCGTAGTATTACAATTAATTTAAAAAACGTTCTGCGATAAAAATATACTGTACAGTTCAAACCTCTTTTTTTTCAATGACCTGATGTTTGATCAAGGTGCTTGATCAAGAAGGGTGCTTCTACCTCCAGGTTGGGAATGATCAATGCTTCTGGGCAGAGGCGGCCTGGTGTTGGTAGATGATCAGATGCAGCACAGGTGCTAGACCCTGGGCCAGGGTGTGGGCCTGGGCACTAGACTAAATTGGGGTAGGGGCGCAGAACTGTGCTCAGTGATGGAGACACTGGGCTTGATAGCCCAGGCAGGCCTGTATTCCGCGCTGGGGGCTCAGGTAGTGGCAGGTGATTGCTCTCTCCCGGGGACGCTGTAAAATGGCACCGCAGGGCCTAAGATCCCCGCTGAAGCTGGGGACTCCAGCCGCCCTGGGCTGGAGCTCTCCAGGAGCCACCGAGAATATTCTTTTTAAGGGTCTTTCTCTAGGAATGAGGTGAACATATATCCCTTGTAGACTAATTTCCTCACTTTCCAGGGTCACTTTCCTCTGGTTGTATTTGATGAAAAGGGGACTTTAAAAATGGTTGTTATTAAATTGAGGTATAATTCACATATAGTGTTCATGCTTTTAAGTGTATGATTGTTAATTAGTATACTCTCAAAGTTGTGCAACCATCATTATTACTAATTCCAAAACATTTTTGTCACCTGCCAAAGCTCTGTACCCATTACCAGTCACTCCCCCTACCAATTTTTCTCCAGCCTCTGACAACCACCATTTTATTTTCTGTCTCTGTGGATTTGCCTTTTATGGACAAATGCTCCCTTCCTCTAGCTCCTGGCTACCTCTTAAACTTATTTTTTGAGTCTATGAGTTTGACTACTTTAGATATTCCATGTAAAAGGTAAATGCAGTAGTTGTTTATCTGAGATTGGCTTATTTCATTTAGCATAGTGTCCTTAATGTTCATGCATATTATAACACAGGACAGGACTTCCTTTTTTATGCCTGAATAATATTCCAACATATGTATATGCATATGGACATTTAGGCTCTTGGCTCTTATGAATAATACTACAGTGAATATTGGAAAAGCAGATATCTCTTCAGGATTCTGATGTCAATTCTTTTTGATAAATATCTAGAAGTAGAATCACTGGATGGTACACTAGTTCTATTTTTAATGGTATGCTAGTTTATTGGTATGCTAGTTCTTTTTCTAATTTCTTGAAGAATTCCATGCCGTTTGCCATAGTGGCTATCCTATTCTGCATTTCTACCAGTAATGTAGTAATGCACAACAGTTTTGATTTCTCCGTGTCATCACAACAATTGTTTATTTTGGTTTGCATTTTTTTGACAATGACCATCCTACTGGTGTGAAGTGATGTTGCATTGTGGATTGGATTTGCATTTCCCAGATGCTTAGTTGTTTTCAGATACCTTTTGGTTACTCTATGTTTTCTTTGGAGAAATACTTAGGTACCCATTTTTTTTTATATTGAGTTGTAAATATATATAATTTCTTATGTATTTTGGGAATTAACTCCTTATCAGATATAAAGATTGCTAATATTCTCTCCCATTCTGTATATTGTCTTTTCACTCTATTATTTCCTTTGCTATGCACAAGTGTTTCAGTTTTATGTTAGACCCACTTGTCTTGATTTTGCTTTTGTTTCCTGTGTTTTTGCTGTCATATCCAGGAAATTATTGTCAAGGCTGATGTCAAGAACATTTTCTCCTATGTTTTCTACTAGGAGGTTTATAACTTTAGGTCTTATGTTTAAGTGTTTAACTCTTCTCGGTTTTATTTTGCATATGGTGCAAGGATCTACATTCATTCTTGTAGTTACTCAGTTTCCCTAATACAATTTATTGAGGAAACTGTCCCCACAGCACTGTGTAGCCCTGGTCCCCTTGCCAAGGATGGTTTGACCATGCACGTTGGTTTATTTCTGGCCTCTCTTCTGTTCCGTTGGTCTGTCTGGCTGCCTTTATGCCAGTGCCATAGTGTTCTGATTACTGTAGATTTGAAATATGTTTTGAAATCAGGAAGCATGAGATGTTTGTTTCTAGGGCCTTATTTAATTTTCTCTGTTGTCCATTTTGTTGGTGTATATTTGTTTATAGTGATTTCTTACAATTCTTTTAATTTCTGTGTCATCAATTGTAATGTCTCCCCTTTCTTTTCTGACTATGTCTTTTTTCTTATTTGAACTAATGGTTTGTCAATTTGTGGCTCTTTTTAAAAAATGACTTAGTTTTGTTGATTTTTAATGTTGTTTTCTTTTCTCTTTATTTTGGTCTAATCTTATTTCCTTCCTTCAGCCACTCTTGGACTTAGTTTGTTCTTGCATCCTGTAAGTTTTGTGTATCTGTTTTCATTTATCTCAGAAATTTAATTTTAATTTTAATTTCTTTTTTGATCCACTGTTTTTCAAGAATATGTTGTTTCATTTCCCTGTTTGTGCATTTTCCAAATTTCCTTTAGTCATTAAATTCTAGATTTATTCCCCTGTGTTTGGAAAATATACTTGCTATGATTCTGATCTTCTTAAATCTGAGACTTGTTTTATGATCTAACATGTGATCTAGCCAGGGGAGTTCTCTGTGTATCCTTGAGAAGAATGTGTATTTTTCTGCTGTTGGGTGGAAAATTTGTATGCTCTTCAAATCCTTTGTTTCCTTTTTGATATTCTGTGTGAATGTTCTCTCCATTTTTGAAAGTGGGATATTGGAATCCTCTATTATTATTTTGCTGAGTCATTTTACTTCCAATTCTGTTAATGTTTGCTTCATATATTTGGGTGCTCTCATGTTTGATGCACATATTTTGCTGTATATTCCTGAAAAATTAACTCTTTCATCATTTTATATTGTCTTGGTCTTTTTTGACTTACAGTCTGTTTTGTCTGGCATAAGTCTTGCCTCCCCTACTCTGTATTGGTTACCAATGGCATGAAATATCTTTTCAATTTCAACCTATGTGTGTTTTTGAATCTAAAGTGAATCTCTTTTAGGCAGCCTGTGGTTAAATCCTTTCCTATTGTTGTTGTTAATCCATTCAGCCATTCTATGCCATTTAATGGTGGTGGGTGTTGATTCACTCATATTTAAAGTATTAATGGTATTGTTGATAGGGTTTAATAATGCCATTTTGCTCATTGTTTTCTGTCTGCCTTGTAATTCTTTTGTCCTTCTTTCTTTCTTGCTGTCTTCTACTTTTATTTTTTGATGACATTGGGAACTGAACCACAGGATGCTCTACCCCTGAGCTACATTCCCAATCTCTTTATTTTTTTGTTCTGAGGCAGGTTCTTGGTAAGCTGTTGAGGCTGGCCTCGCACTTGTGATCCTTCTACCTAAGCCTCCTAAGTAGCTGGTATTAGAGGTATGCATTGCCATGCCTGGTGCTTGCTGTCTCCATTGATCTCATTCATTGTTTCATTGATATATATTTTTTTTGTTGGCATGCTTTGATCCATTTCTCATTTTCTTTTGTGTATTTTATATAGGTTTTCTCTGTGGTTATCATGGGACTTACCTCAACATCCTACAATTATAATAATATATTTTATCACTAATTTAGTATTTATTTATAAGTTTAAAAAAGTATATTTTAAGATAATAATTTAACTTCAATCTCATACAAATACTGTACAATTTTACTTCTCCCTCATACTTTTTTATAGATGTCACAATTACATTTTTTATGTTGTGTGTCATTAATATATTTTTATAGTTAATCTTTTATAGTTTAATATTTTTGTCTTTTGACCTTTATGTCAGAATTAGAAGTATATTTGCTGAATATATATGTTTGCCAATGAGCTTTACATTTTCTTATGTTTTCATGTTGCTGTTCAACATTCTTTTCAACTTGAATGACTCCCTTTAATATAAGGCATGTCTAGTGGTGATGAACTCCTTCAAATTTTGTTTAGTGGGAAAGTCTTTACTTTTTCTTCATTTTTAAATGATAGTACTAATTGATATAGTTTTCTTGGATGGCATTTTTTTCTTTCAGCACTTTGAATATATTATTTGTTTTAGTCAGCTTTTTTGCTGCTGTGATCAAAGACAATGGACAAGAACAGTTTTAGAAGAGGAAAATTTTATTTGGTGCCCGTGGTTTCAGAGGTCTAAGTTCATAGAGGGCTGACTCCATTTCTTAAGGCCCAAGGTAAGGCAGGGCATCATGGAGGAAAGAGTGTGGTGAAGGAAAGTTGTTTAGGAGATAGGGGCAGGGAAGGGAAAGCACTCCCTTCACCACAGACAAAATATAAACCCCAAAGGCACACCAAGTGACCACCTTCTCCAGCCATACTCTACCTGCCTATGGTTATCACCCAGTTAATCCCTATCAGAGGATTAATGCTCTGACAAGATTAAGGCTTTTATAACCTAATAATTTTACCTCTAAACTTTCTTTTATCATTTCATACATGAGTGTTTTGGGAACAACTCATATCTAAACCATAACATTATCCTACTCACTTGTAGATGGCAAAGTTTCTTCTAAGAAATCTACTGATAGTCTTAAAGTGGTCACCTTATATGTAACAAGTTATTTTTCTTTCTTGCTGCTTTCAAAATTTTCTCTTTGTCTTTTGACAAATTGATTATATATTTTAGTATTGAGTTCATCTAATGAAGATTGTTGCTTTGTATGTAAATTTTCTTCCTGATTTGAGAGGTTTCCTTCTATTATTTCTTTAATAAGCTTTCTGCTCTTTTTAAAAATTCTTCTTCTGAAACTCCCATAATGCATACATTGGTATGTTTGATGGTACACCATAGGTCCCATAGGTTTTCTTTAGTACTTTTATTTCTTTTTGTTGTTGTTGTTGTTCCTCTGAGTGGATAATTTTAAATGTCTTATCTTCAAGTGTGCTGATTATTTCTTTGTGCTGGAGTATATCTACTGTTGAAGCCCCTTGGGCATTTCTTAGTTATTGATTCTATTATTTTGGATTATTTGTCAGGTAATTTGTTTATATCTCTAGTCTTGGTATCTTAGTTTGTTATTGTGGCTATAATGAAATACCTGAGACTTGGTGGTCTATGAAGGAAAGAGGTTTATTTGACTCTTGGTTCTCTAGGCTGGAAAATATAAAAACATGGTATCTGCATTTTCTGAGCATCTGGTGAGTGCCTTCTCTCTATATCATAATATGGCAGAGGGCATCATGTCATGAAACAGAGCAAGTATGCAGAGTAAGAATATTCTTCTTATAAAACTTTTACTCTTCTTATAATGCCATCATAGGGGCCCCACCCCCATTTCCTCATCTAATCTTAATTTCCCAGAAACCGCATATCTAAACTCCATTAACATATAATTTTGGGAATTAAGCTTATAACACATGAAATTTGGGGGGGATACCCTCGAGACATAGCAATCAATTCTGGGGATTAATTTTCTTCCATTATATGGACCTTGGTTTCCTGTTTCTTCATACATCTTGTAACTTTGCATTCAGATTTGTACATTTAAAAATGCTACCTCTCTGTCTTTATAGAGTGGCTTTCTACAGGGGAAGCGCCTTACCAATTAGCTTGCCAGAGATTATTGAGGCCTCTAAAATCATGTTTTTGGGGGAGTGATGCAACTTTTTTGGGTCTGGTGTATGTAATTTCTCATTTAGAGAGGCTCACCGACTTCTGTTCCAGGAACTTGTAATCTCTTGCTCTTTCTGGTATCTGTGGTCTTTTGGTTCTCTGACTCTAGAGCAGCAAGATATACACTCTTCTTTGTTCTCAAGAGATACCAGACATCCAAATGGAGATGGAGCCATCTCTCCATCAGTGCTCTGAGTTAGGAAGACAGACACAAGTCCCTTGGGAAATCCTCTGAGAAGTGAGAATGCTGGATACATGCTCTACTTCTCTCCCTCCCTCCTAAAGGAAAAGTCTTGCATTATACAAATTTTTATGATCACACTGAGCCACCCTGGCCATAGTAAGCTACTTCTGCTTTTCTATTTTTTCCCCTCAGCAGCCCCTACATATCCAAACCATGCTGATTCCATCAGTGCTTCAAGTGAGAAGAGACAGAAATCGGTCTTCCAGGTAGCTATCCCAAAATCTGGAATGTTGGACACATGCTACACTCTTCCCTTCCCCTCAAGGGAGAAATTGCCATCTAAAACATTCTACCTGGGTGCTGAGTTGTGCTGGCTTGGGGGAGAAGCTAATGCAGATAAAGTGAGAATGTTCTTCTTACACATTTCAATGCAGCTGTCCTTGGCTTTATGTTAACCTGGGGGTATTTCAAACTCTTAATTGGGTTTTGGATTTTGAAATTCCCATAGAGACACTTTGGTTCATGTACAATGTGGAGTTTCATTTTACTGATCTTTCACTTCTTTTATTACATTTATTCCTAAGTTTCTTGCTCACTCAATATTTTGGAAATAGAATTGTTTTTAAAATTTTAATTTTAGATTGCTAATTGCTGGTGTGTAAAAATACAATTATTATTTTGTATATTGATTTTATATCTTATAACTGTAGAATTTTGTATTAGTCTTGATAGTTCTACTGAGGACTCCTTAAGATTTTCTGTGTATAAGATCATTCTGTTAATAGAGATAATTTTACTAATCTTCCAACCTTAATGATGCCTTTTATTAGAAGACTGATTTTTATAACTGGCCTTGTGTCCATGAAACCTATTCCTCCCTGACCCTTCTATACTGCTGCTCTTTTTTCCATTAGAGCTGCTATCCTTTCCCAGGATCACACAGCACAACAAACAATATTAAATTTGGTATTGGACATCACAATATCTATGGCCATTGATATCCCAATTTCTTCCTCACCAATTCTCTTCTTATGTTCCAGTGTATGGCCATCTTGGGCTCCCCTTCTCTCTCTCTCTCTCTCTCTCTCTCTCTCTTTCTGAATTGTGTCATTTCCCAAATTCTTATGTTAAAGCCTTTACCTTCAATGTAACTGCATGTGGAGATAGGGCTTTTGGGAGTCAACTAAGGTTAAATGAGGTCATAGGGATAGGGTTCTAATATGACAGGATTGTAAGAAAAGAAAAAGAATTATTTTTCTCTTTCTACCTGTACATACGCAAAGCAAAAACCATGTCAGAACAGTGAGAAAGTAGTTGCCTACCAGCTAGAAAGTCCTTACCCAAAGTATAACTCTATCAGACTGTGATCTTGAATTCCAAGCTCCAGAACTGTGAAAATATAAATTCCATTGGCTTAAATCACCTAATACATGACATTTCTTTTAAATGGAGTTTGAGCAGACTAATACAGTTATTTTCACACTGCTTCCATTTCCAATCATTTCAAGCTTCTTCTCTCTCTTTCATAAAATATTTATTTTTATAGGTGCATTATAATTATGTATACTAATGGGAGTTATTGTGATGTTGCCATATATGCACAATGACCTTATTGTGTCTCTTTGGGATGCTTTCACATTTTCTTCACTTTATTATCTAAAGCAGTTCAACTATCATTCTCTTACCCACTCTCATCCATTTTTGCACAGGTACCTCTCACCAACAGACTAGACCACTTAGAAGACAGAGTTTCAGGCAATGAAGACAAAATAAAGTTGATCATGGGTAGAAGAATATTAAGAGACCATGAGCAAAGCTTCTAAGAAATATGGGCTAACCTGAAAAGACCAAATTTAAGATTTATTGAGATAGATGAAGGCCTGGAGATACAATTCAAAGAAATGTACAATCTTTTCAATGAAATAATACCAGAAATTTCTCAAACCTAAAGAATGAAATGGAAAAATCAGATACAGGTGGCTTACAGAACCCCAAACAAACAGACCCACACCAAGTCACATTATGATGAAAATGTCTAACGTGCAGAATAAGGGTCGAATTTTAAAGGCTGCCATAGAAAAATGACAAGTCACATTTAGAGGGAAACCAATTCAGATTTCAGCTGATTTCTCAATCCAGACCCTCAAAGCTGAGATCCCAAAATAATATATATCAAGTTCTGAAAGAAAATGGATGCCAGCCAAGAATACTATACTCAGCAAAATTAAGCTTCAGAATTAACAATGAAATAAAAACCTTCCATGACAAACAAAAGAAAATTCATAACTAGAAAACCTGCTTTATAAAACATACTCAATAAAATATTTCATGAAGAAATGAAAAATAAAAGAGAAAAGAGAGTGGCCATTGCATTATACCAGACGCCCTTCTCCTGCTATGTGTGAAGCCTGATATGGCAGCTGAACTCAAATGCAGCACGTGGGGAAAAGAGGATGAAAAGGCATGTGCTATTATAACTTTTGTGATAAGAAAGAACACTTCAATTGAGTAGAAACTCATTTTTTATGTTTAAAGTAGAGAGGGTAGAAAACCCAAACTAGAGACTACTTGAATTATTTTTGTTTATCTACAGAATGAATTTTTATATCTATGTTGAAGGGGAGGCTTATGATCTGGGAATTCACAGAATTTTAAGCATAATAATGAAACTAAACCCTGTACACCTTGTCTCCAGTCTGCAAATTCAGTCCTTCCAGCTTCCTTCTTTATGCTGTTGAAATCCCTCATCCTCTCTTCAAGCAGGGATGGGGACTTAAGATAAAAATGATTGATAGGTAGCCTAGAAACACAACCTCTCCCACTTGGTCACAGAAGAACACGTGGCCTTTAAACTAACCTGGAAATCACCTTTTTGTTTCTGAACAAATGTTTCCTGTTTGTCTGACTCCCATCTGGGGAAGCATGGAGAAAGAGGGAATAGACTATCTCTCAGAGGCAAAAATCTCACTTTCTTACAATCCCATTCTGTGGGATGGCCCTGTGGACCTTTATGTGAAGTAGCTGAGAATATTTGGTGTTATCTGTAATGAGTCAGTTCTGGTATGTTAATTTCTCAACCATTGGAGTCTTAGAAGTGATTGTTAAGTTGACTGAATTACTGAAGAAATATACCTGCAGCCTGTTGTATAATTATCTCAGGAATTATAAAGGCAATAAATGCATGATTGTTTTTTATGAATACATTAAAGCAGAGATGTATAATTGGCACTTTAATGATCTAGTGGCAGCAGATTATATATTAATGTGATTATCAAATGATAATTGCTTCTGGCAGTTAATTGGCATCACCTTTCAGGAGCCCTTTCAGTACATTGTCATGGACTCTCATTGACAATAAGAAAAAGGATCATGCTAAGGCTGAGTAGAAGCTCTGGGGGAAGAATAAGTTAATTACTTAACAAAACAAGTGGTTGATCTTTATATTCTCAACCAACAAGTCTTTGGGGTTTAATAACAGCAGTAACATACTGTATCTTTTTTCTTGAATGGCGCCCAAATGATGTATAAACTTTTTGTAATGTAATTACCACCCATAAATCACTTCAGTTTTGAAATATGGTGGCTTCTGAGGAAATGAGATTGCTTTTCACAGTGTCATTAATTTAAGAAGAAAAGAGAAGAAGAAAACATCTTGCCTCTAATCGAAAGGCAGGTACAGATGGGAAGGTGATTTGGTTACATGTTACCTGTAAACTGGCTGAGAAACAAATAATGGCATTATATGTATACTTGAATGTTTGCAAAGCATTTCACGTATACAATTAAATTTAATCCTCACAGCCCTGTGTTTGCAAATTGTTCTAGAAAATGTCACCAAACATAAATTTATGTCTTTTATTTTTTTCTTTTTGGTGGTTCTAGGTATCAAACCAGGGTCTCATGCATGCTCTACTGTTAAGCTGCACCCCTAGCCCCCCAAACATAAATTTAATGGTTTGTGTCAACATTCTAAGACTCAACAGGAGATTTTCTGTAGCCTTTCTATATTTGATAGGGCATTTGACTTGTTTTTCACAGATTAAACAATGTTAATAATCAGTATGTAAAAAGCAGATATTCCTGCAATGTTTTGATTAAATAGTCACAATTATTGGTAGGTAAACTGATGCTGAAATTGGTAATTGAAACATTACTCTGTTATCTGTTGCTATCTTATCCTAACCCTGTTACTATTTATATTGTCTGTATTGACTTTCACCACATGCCTTCTGTTCTCTCCTGAAACTGAATAATGAGATTAAGCATCTCTCAATAATGAGAGCAGACACTATATTGACTGATTTCTAACTGCTCAGCTTTATCTTTGATTTTTCTTTTGCATATATCTCAGTCTCTAAAGAGTTCTTTCTGCATTTTAATATCTGACACCAGAAACTGTGTTGTAAAGCAACTGAGAACGCTGGCAGAGTGAGAGCTGAAGTTGAGATCACCCCACAGGAACCTCAAATCATTTATTTGAAAAAGCTATCTTTTGGGGCCAGAGAGATAGTTAAGTGATAGCCACTAGATGCAAACTGAGGGATGCTTCTATCTGGAATTGTTATTCCAAATGTTGAGTTAATGCATGAAAGCAGTCCTTTGTGTTTTTGTGTTCTTTGTTGCAGAGTGAATATTTATGACTCTAGAGATATATGCAGCATTCGTTCATTTACTCATTTTCACATTCAACAATTATTTATTAAATACCAATGATGTTCCAGACACTGTGCTAGCTAGTGGGCACACAGAAGTGAGCAAAGCAGATAAGATCTTCACCTTCACAGGGAATATAATAGAAAGGAGACAGACCGTCCCAGATGAAGTGTCCCCATCTCTTTCTATATCTTTCCTTCTCTTCCCCACCTCCGCTCCCATCTATCCCTCTTTCTTCTCCTTTTCTACCTCTCTTTCCTCTCCCTCTCTTCCTTTTGGCATCTTTCCCATAGGGTTCCAAAAATTATTCTCAGTGTAATACAGAGCTGATATCACTAGTTTAGTAGATAATGCTAATTTGAAAATGTGAGATAAAGTCCTGGGGACCTGCCATCTATCAATCTAGCTCACATTCTTTTTGTGATGATTTTTAGGTGTCTGGCAGTATTAAATGCCCCCAGGAGGAACATTAGTATTTATGAATACTCTTTGCTAGTTCTTATTTCCCTTTTCTTCATTTATTTTTATGAACAATGAATAAAAAGAAAGGCCAGTATCTATTCCACTGAATAACTATCATTTATTAAATCACTGTGTGCCAGATAATTTCTGTAGATAATTCTAATTTCTCACAGGAAACTACTGAGTTGGCATTGTTATCTTTTTATGGATGAAGAAGTTGAAGTTGAGCAAGTTTTGGTAACTTGCTTAGGGTCTCACAACTTGTAGGTGACAGAGTTAGGATTTGGACTCAGAGCCATGAGAGGACAAAGCCCTTATTGCCCTCTCCAGCCCTTACTGCTTCTAGAGCCCTTAAGTGTCCTTCATATCCACAGCCTGATATTTATTAAGATTCTTCTTGTTTCTTTAAGTTGGGAGACTTTTCCTTTTCCTTTGTCTATAAAACGTCTACAGCTACCTTTCTGTTTATTTCATTTAAATTTATTCCTCAAAAGAGCTTTAGTTTTGACTTGGTTCTAATCATGATACACAGGTTGATTATATCTTTCAACCAGTTAAAAAAAAAGGGAAAAAAAAAAAAGGAAACGACCTTTTTCTGGGATAACAAAGGAGCTGACCCCATCATTGAAGTGTATTAAAACATGGGTGTCTCTCCATAAATTGTATCTTCACATAGCATTAGCATCCACCTTTTCAGGTAGAAAAAATGAGTTGTAAAGGCATAAACAGATTCATTTTGTATCACTTGGAGATAAAGATTAGTTCTGAGAGTAATAAAGATTGTTTGGCTAGGGCCATCATGTGAAGATAATCATTTTAGCAGAAAGATTGTGTGGGTTATGCTGGTGCCTTTTTGAAATTCTACCATCACTTAGCATTTCTTAGAAGGTGGTCATAGGGCATTTGTAAATAAATATCACTGGCTGCACATTTTATTTTAGGAACGTTATTTGCTTACCACGAAAATGGAGGCTTTTACTTGACTTTGAAGTCCACTCAACTAGAAAACTGTATTTCTAACAGAATAAAAGCCTTGAACCATTGATACATTGCCTTTGGTTGCTTTTATGCATTCTTGTGATAACTTCTCACAAGGTCTATGTGAAGCATAGCAAGGTCTATGTGAAACCCTAGCATCAGTAGATAAGGATTTTTAGGAGTTAGAATTAATTGCAGGGTCTAAGTGAGAAACAGTGCTCATTTGCTAGGGCTTCAAGGTTTGTCTGGAAGCTCAAGGTTAAATGAAACTGCTTATGGTCACAATTATAAGCAATGGTGGTTCCAAATACACACCCTGGAAAGAGTCTACTGAAAAATTTGTGCAGACTTTTGGAATATTTGGTATATATGAATTATTTGTTCATTCATTTATTATTTCAATTATTATTGAATGCTTACTGTGTCCCTCTTTAAAATACAGAAAAGAAAACAGAACAGTCGTGATGTTATTTGTTCTGAAACATTTTGGGGAATTCACACTGAAGCCATGTGGGCCTATGGGCTTTTCCCATGGGTTAATATTACTTGTATCATTTCTTCTTTGGTTCATTGGTTTTTAGAAGTTTCCTTCTGTATATCATAAAATAAAGATTTGTTTTTCTAGTTATCTAGCTTAATTCCACTGATGTCAAACAATATACTCTGCTTTGATTTTGATTCTTTAAAAAATATAATGAGACTTCCTTTATAGCTCCAAATATTGCAATTTTGGCAAATGTTCTGAGTGTTCTCACAAAGAATACATATTCTGCAGTCATTAAGTGCAGTTTTCTCTAATATATGTCAATCATGAAAAGTTTTTTAATTGTTTGGTTGGATCTGTGTCCCTACTAATTTTTTTGACTGCTTGTTCTAGTTATGAGAGAGGTGTATTGAAATTTCCCACTGTCTAGTTGTGAATTTGAACATTTCTCTTTCTGCTATTTTTGCTTTATATATTTTGAAGCTATGTTACAAGATGTAAACAAATTTAGCATAGTTATATCTTTCTGGAGTGTTAACATTTTATTATTATGAAATGTTTTTCCTCAATTCTAATAATGTTCTTGTTCTAAAGTCTTTTTATCTAGTAGCTGTATGGCAACTGTAGCTTTTTTGGGTTAGTGTTTTCATAGTATATCTTTTTCTATCCTCTTACTTTCAACCTTCTGTTTTATGTTTAAACACATCTCTTTAATCAGTGTGCATGTATTTTAAAATTTTAATCCAGTCTTATAATCTATTTTTACTGAAATATTTGGTTCATTTACATTGAGGGAAATTGCAGATATGTTTGTGCCTATATCTGTCATCTTACTATTTGTTCTAATTAGTTATACTTGACAGTAGAATGCATTTCAACACATCACACAAATGGAGTTTAACTTCTCATTCTTCTGGTTGTACATGATGTAGATTCACACAGGTTGTGTAGTCATATATGAACATAGGGTAATAATGTCCAATTCATTCTACTATCATTCCTATCCCCATACCTCTCCCTTCTCTTCCTCCCCTCTGCTAAACCAAATTACCTCTATTCTTCCATAGCATCACCCCTTCATTGTGAATTAGCATCCAGATTTCAGAGAAAACATTCAGTCTTTGTTTTTTTGGGATTGGCTTATTTTGCTTAGCATAATAGTCTCCAGCTCCATCCATTTACCTGCAAATGCCATAATTTCATTCTTCTTTAAGACTGAGTCATATTCCATTGTGTATATATGCCACACTTTCTTTATCTATTGAAGGGCACCTAGGTTGGTTCCATAGTTTAGCTATTGTGATTTGGGCTGCTGAAAACCTGAAAACATTGATGTGGCTGTGTCACTGTAGTATGCTGATTTTAAGTCCTTTGGGTATAAACCGAGGCGTGGGATAACTGGTTAAATGGTGGTTCCATTCCAAGTTTTCTGAGGAATCTCTGTACTTCTTTCCATAGTGGTTTCATCATTTTGCCATCCTACCAGCAATGTATGAGTGTGCCTTTTTCAATAAATGGGATGGATTAAAACTAAGGAAACTTCCTTTCCTTCTCAGCAAAGGAAACAATAATGTGAAGAGAGAGTCTACAGAATGGGAAAAAATCTTTACCACATGCACCTCAGATAGAGCAAGCACTAATCTCCAAGATATATAAAGAACTCAAAAACTTGGCACCAAAAAACCCCCCAAATAATCCAATCAATAAATGGGCTGAGGAACTGAGCGGATACTTCACAAAAGAAGAAATACAATTGATCAACAAACGTATGAAAAAATGTTTATCATCTCTTGCAATTAGAGAAATGCAAGTTAAAACTACTCATTTCACTCTATTTAGAATAGCAAATGTCAAAAATACAAGCAACAATAAGTATTGGTAAGGATGTGGGGAAAAAGGTACACTCATACACTATTATTTGCTTTTTATTTGTCCCACCTATTCTTTGTTCTTTTTAAAACCCCTCCTTTCTTCAACTTTGGATTATTTTCTATTACTCCAAGTTAAATATTATCTTACTGTTCTTCTATTGATTACCCTAAGGATTTTATTATGCATATATTATGCATCCTGAACTTATTAGTCTAATACATATTTCTACTTTTTCCTTATACCAAATAATGCAAAAATTTTACAATAGTGCTATTCAAATCATTGTTCTTTGATCAGTTTCTGGTCTACAAACTGTTTCTTTTTAAAAATTTTTATTTATTTTTATTTTTACAGACTGCATTTTGATTCATCTTACACAAATGGAGTACAACTTTTCATTTCTATGGTTGTACAAGGTAGATTCACACCATTTGTGTAATCATACATGTACTTAGGGTAATGATGTTTGTCTCATTCAACTATCTTTCCTTTCCCTTCCCCACACATTATGTATCATCATCCACTTATCAGAGAAAACATTTAGCCTTTGGTTTTTTGGGATTGGCTTGTTTCACTTAGCATGATATTCTCCAACTCCATCCACTTACCTGCAAATGCCATAATTTTCTTCTTTATGGCTGAATAATATTCCAAAGTTTCTTCAAAAATGCAAGGGATACAAATGGGAAAAGAAGAATTCAAATTATCACTATTTGCCAACAATATGATTCTATTTGTAGAGGATCCAAAAAGCTCCCCCAGAAAACTTCTAGAACTAATAAATGAATTCAGCAAAGTCACAGGATATAAAATCAATATTCATAAGTCCAATGCACTACTATTCATAAGTGATGAATCCTCTGAAAGAGAAATTAGGAAAACCATTCCATTCACAATAACCTCAAAAAAAAATACTTGGGAATCAATCCAACAAAAGAGGTGAAGACCTCTAAAATGAAAACTACAGAACACTAATGAAAGTTATTGAAGAAAATCTTAGAAGATGGAGAGATCTCTCATGTTCTTGGACAGGCAGAATAGTTATACTACCAAAGGCGCTATACAGATTCAGTGCAGTTCCAATTAAAATCCCAATGACATTCCTCATAGAAATAGAGAAAGTAATCATGAAATTTATCTGGAAGAATGAGACCCAGAATAGCCAAAGCAATCCTGGGCAGGAAGAATGATGTAGGAGGTATCACAATACCAGACCTTAAACTCTACTATAGAACAATAGTAACAAAAATATTGTAGTATTGGCACCAAAATAGACAGGTAGACCAATGGTACAGAATAGAAGACATAGAGACAAACCCACATGTACAGTTATCTCATGCTAGACAAAGTGCCAAAAACATACAATGGAGAAAAGTTAGCCTCTTCAACAAATGGTGCTGGGAAAAGTAGAAATCCATATGCAATAAAATGAAACTAAACCCATATCTCTCACCCTGTACAAAACTCAACTCAAAATGGATCAAGGACCTAGGAATTAGACCAGAGACCCTGCACTAATAGAAGAAAAAGTAGGTCCAAATCTTCATCATGCCTGCTTAGGACCACACTTCCTTAACATGACTCCCAAAGCACAAGAAATAAAAGCAGGAATCAATAATTGGGATAGATTCAAACTAAGAAGGTTTTTCTCAGCAAAGGAAACAATCAACAATATGAAGAGAGAGTCTACAGAGTGGGAGAAAATCATTGCCACACATACTTCAGAGCACTAATCTCCAGAATCTATAAAGAACTCAAAAAACTTTACCCCAAGAATACAAATAACCCAGTCAATAAATGGGCCAAGGAAATGAACAGACACTTCACAGAAGAAGATTTACAAGCAATCAACAGATATATGAAAAAATGTTCAACATCTTTGGTAATAAGAGAAATGCAAATCAAAACTATCCTAAGATTTCATCTCACCCCAATTAGAATGTCTATTATCAAGGATAAAAACAACAATAGGTGTTGATGTGGATGTGGGGGAAAAAGGCACACTTGTACATTGCTGGTGGAGTTGTAAATTGGTGCATCCACTCTGGAAAGCAGTATGGAGATTCCTCAGAAACTTGGAATGGAAGCACCATTTGACCCAGTTATCCCAGTCCTCTGTTTATACCCAAAGGACTTAAAATCAGCATACTACAGTAATGCAGCCATATCGATGTTTACAGCAGCTCAATTCACAATAGCTAGATTGTGGAACCAACCTAGATGCCCTTCAATAGATGAATGGATAAAGAAACTGTGTTACATATATACACAACCTGTTTCTAACAGAATAAAAAACTTTATTTCTAATGGAATAAAAACCTTTAACTCTGGATATATTGCCTTTGGTTGCTTTTGTGCGTGTTTGTGACAGTTTTCAGTGAGCTAAAAAGCTTGAACCAGAATGTAAATTGACTGTATTACCAAGCATACTATTTATTTCAATGATATTGAAAAAACATGGTTTATATATGTTATATATTTGTTTACACACATACATACACACACACACACACACACACACACACATATTTTTTTCTCTATGCTGGGGATTGAACCCAGGGCCTCACTCATGCTAGGCATTTACTCTACCACTGTGCTACACCCTGAGACCAAATGATTCAGTTTCTAAATGAAAGAGGTATTCATGGATTTACATTCTGGAGCAAATTCCTTATTTTCCTGAGTAAGTACTGTATTCTAAGTACTATATTCTATTATTTTCTTTCAGCACTTGTAAGATACCAATCTATTGTGTTTTGGCTTCCCTGGTTTATGAACTGCTAAACTGATAACTTCTCCTGTGAATGTAAAAAACTCCCCTCTCCCAGTCATTTTATTTTTAAAAAATTTTTTTTCACAATGTAGATTCACACAATTAATATAATCTTACATATACATAGCTTAATACTGTCCGTTTCAGTCTATTATCTTTCCTTCCCCCACCCCTTCCCATCCCATTTTCCTCTACACCATCCAAAGTTCCTCCTTTCTTCTCTTGTCCACCCCTCCTGCACCCCCTGCCCCCTGTTCTCTCCCCCCCCATTATGTATCATCATCCATTGATCACAGAAAATGTTTGGCCTTTGGTTTTTTGGGGCTTGGCTTATTTTACTTGGCATGATATTCTCCAATTCCACCCATTTACCAGCAGATGCCATAATTTTATTATTCTTTATGGCTGAGTAATATTCTATTGTGTATATATACCACAGTTTCTTTATCCATTCATCAATTAAAGGGCATCTAGGTTGGTTCCACAATCTAGCTATTGCAAATTGAGCAGTTATGAACATGGATGTAGCTGCATCCCTATACTTTGCTAATTTTAAGACCTTTGGGTATAAACCAAGGAATGGGATAGCTGGGTCAAATGGTGAGTTCATTCCAAGTTTTCTGAGGAATCTCCATACTGCTTTCCAGAGTGGATGCACCAATTTGCAACTCCACCAGCAACGTATGAGTGTGCCTTTTCCCCCACATCCACGCCAACACTTATTATTGCTTGTATTCCTGATAATAGCCATTCTAATTGGAGTTAGATGAGATCTTAGGGTGGTTTTAATTTCATTTCTCTAATTACTAGAGATGATGAGCACTTTTTTTTTTTGGAACCAGGGATTGAACTCAGGGACACTTGGCCACTGAGCCACATCCCCAGCCCTATTTTGTATTTTATTTCGAGACAGGGTCTCACTGAGTTCTTATGGCCTCGCTAAGTTGCTGAGGCTGGCTTTGAACTTGCGATCCTCCTGACTCAGCCTCCCAAGTCGCTTGGATTACAGGCGTGCACCACAGTGCCCGGCTGATGATGAGCACTTTTTCATATACTTGTTGATCACTTGTATATCATCTTCTGTGATGTGTCTGCCCAGTTCCTTAGCCCATTTATTGATTGGGTCTTTATATTTTTGGTGTAAAGTTTTTGTAAGTTCTTTATAAATTTTGGAGATCAGTGCTGTCTGAAGTGTGTGGAAAACATTTTTCCCACTCTGTAGGCTCTCTTTTCACATAATTGATTGTTTCTTTTGCTGAGAAAAAGCTTTTTAGTTTAAATCCATCCCATTTATTGATTCTTCCTTTTATTTCTTGCACTATGGGGGTCATGTTAAGGAAGTCTGGTCCTAACCTAACATGAAGAAGATTTGGGCATACTATTTTTTCTATTTGGTGAAGGGTCTCAGGTTTAATTCCTAGATCCTTGATCCATTTTGACTTGAGTTTTGTACAGGGTGAGAGATCAGTGTTTAATTTCATTTTATTGCATATGGATTTCCAGTTTTGCCAGCACCATTTGTTGAAGAGGCTATCTTTTCTCCATTGCATGTTTTTGGCACCTTTGTCTAGTATGAGATAACTGTACTTATGTGGGTTTGTCTCTATGTCTTCTATTCTGTACCATTGGTCTACCTGTCTATTTTGGTGCCAATACTATGCTGTTTTTGTTATTATTGTTCTATAGTAGAGTTTAAGGTCTGGTATTGTGATACCTCCTGCATCATTCATCCTGCCCAGGATTGCTTTGGCTACTCTGGGTCTTTTGTTCTTCCAGATGAATTTCATGGTTGCTTTCTCCATTTCTATGAGGAATGTCATTGAGATTTTTATTGGAATTGTGTTAAATTTGTATAGCACCAAAGTATGGAAGTATGGCCATTTTGATTATATTAATTCTGCCTATCCAAGAACATGGGAGATCTTTCCATCTTCTAAGGTCTTCCTCAATTTCTTTCTGTAATGTTCTGTAGTTTTCATTGAAGAGGAGTTTCACCTCTTTTGTTAGATTGATTCCCAAGTATTTTATTTTATTTTTTGAGGTTATTGTGAATGGAGTTGTTTTCCTGAATTCACTTTCAGATGATTCATTGCTTATGTACATAAATACATTTGATTTATGTGTGTTTATTTTATATCCTGCTATTTTGCTGAATTCACTAATTAGGTCTAAAAGTTTCCTGGTGGAGTTTTTTTGATCCTCTAAATATAGAATCATGTCATCAGCAAATAGTGACTGCTTGAGATCCAAGATGGCGGACTAGAGGGAGGCTGCATTCCTTGTCACTCTGTAACTCGGAATTCAAACAGAGGAAAATCTGTTTCTCTTTGAGACAGTCTTTGCTCTGCATGGATCCCCTGCTGTTTATCCCATTTGTCTACCTTGGTCACCCGCAGTCTGCCAACATATTGACTACATTTGAGGGCAGATTGCTCACTGACTTCTGCCTATCATCTGCCATTTGCCTCTTTGCCTGCCTCTGGCCTGCCCATCACCTGCCTTTCACCTACCCATCACCCACCGACCGAGGTTCATCTGCCCATCATCCGCCAGTAGCCTGCAGAACCTTCAGACTGTCAGTGGATCGCTAGCTGCCTGCTGTTGCCTGGAAGTTCACCATCCCAGTACCTGTAGGTTTAGTTACACGTGGCTCCCACCATTTTGGGAAAACAGCCAGGAACTGCAGGACCACTGGCCCGACTGACAGCACCCCCACCTCCAGGGGCCTTGGTCTGACCGACTGCTCCCCACACAGACTCGGTGCCCGTGCCCTGCACTGCATCTCCCCATTTGCCAACATGTTTGGAAGCCAATGCTGCCATCTTGGATTATCCTGGAAGTGGAAACTGTCATTAGGTGGGGCAAATTCCATCCTGAGATGTCTGCTGGAGACTGGAAGCTCATTGTCAGGTGCCTGACATGCCTCTCATGCCTCAGGCTACTGAAGACTGGGAGGTTTGAATAGTATATGACTGCTATAGTGTAGATTTTTTTTCTCCTTTTGAAAACTTTTAAATTTTTGTTTCTTTCCTTTTCTTGCTCTCTATTTTCCTTTAGTTTACCTGTTTCCTCAAAGTCTTTTCCTCCTTTTTCTATGCTAACAACCAACTTCTTTTGACTATACTTTGACTCTTCCTATGATCTAGAACTTCTTCATACTCTTTTCTTACACCATTAACAGTTACATCCTATACCCCTCCCCATCCTCTTAGTCCTCCATTAGAAACTGCCATCCTCATTACAAGTCTGCTTGTTATATTGTAGATAATAATCAAACTCATCCTCTCTGTTTATTACAACAATATTGTTAACATCTCCCCATATTGTTAATAGGGGTTGCATATTGTCTGTACTGGGTATTGCTAATATTGATCTCCCCCCTTAAAGAAGAGGTTTTGTAAAACTACAGGGTCACTATAAGCGGAAATTGCAATACCCAAGATCTGCATTGCTAGAGGGGAAGATACATGAACAACAAGAAAAAACAAGGGAAGAAAGTGTTCCAAACAAACCAAGATTCTACATTAATAGAATCCAATGACTGCATGGTAGAAGAAATGCCAGAAAAGGAGTTCAGAATATACATGACTAAAATGATCAGAGAAGCAAATGATGAGTTAAGAGATAAATGCAGGCAACGATTGATTATTCCAATAAGCAGTTGAAAGAGCAACTACAGGAAACAAAAGATCACCTCAACAAAGAGAGATTCTGAAAAAGAACCAAACAGAAATCCTTAAGATGAAGGAAACAATAAACCAAATAAAAAACTCAATGGAAAGCATTACCAATAGACTAGATCATTTGGAAGACAGAACCTCAGACAATGAAGACAAAGTATTTAATCTTGAAAATAAAGTTGCCAAACAGAGAAGATGGTAAGAAATCATGAATGGAACCTCCAAGAGCTATGGGATATCATGAAAAGACCAAATTTAAGAATTATCAGGATTGAGGAAGGCACAGAGATACAAACCAAAGGAATGAACAATCTATTCAATGAAATGATGTCAGAAAATTTCCCAAACCTGAAGAATGAAATGGAAATTCAACTACAAGAAGCTTACAGAACACCAAATGCACAAAATTATTGCAGATTCACATGAAGGCACATTATAATGAAAATGCACAATATACAAAATAAAGACAGAATTTTAAAGGCTGTGAGAGAAAAGCATCAGGGGTTTACAGATGGGGGAAACCAATACGGATACCAGCAGATTTCTCAGCCCAGACCCTAAAAGCTAGAAGGGATGGAACAATATCTTTCAAGCTATGAAAGAACATGGTTGCCAACCAAGAATCCTACATCCAGCAAAACTAACTTTCAGACTTGAAGACGAAATAAAATCCTTCCCTGACAAACAAAAGTTAAAGGAATTTACACATAGAAAGCCTGAACTACAGAACATTCTCAGCAAGATATTCCATGAGGAAGAAATGAAAAACAACAATGGAAGTCAGCGAAGGGAGGAGTTACCCTAAAGGAAAAGCCAATTAAAGGAGAAACCAAGTCAAGTTAAAAACCAAAACTAAGCCAAAATGACTGAGGATACAAATCATATCTCAATAATAACCCTGAATGTTAATGACCTAAACTCATCAATGAAAAGACTTAGAATGGCAGATTGGATTAAAAAGAAAGACCCAACAATATGCTGCCTTTAAGAGATGCATCTCATAGAAAAGGACATCCACAGACTACAGATGAAAGGATGGGAAAAAACCTACCACGGACAGGTACTCAATAGAAAAGGGGGAGTTTCCATCCTTATATCAGATAAAGTTGTTTTCAAGTCAAAGTTAGAAGGGATAAAGAAGGTCACTTCATACTGCTTAAGGGAACCATAAATCAAGAAGACATAACAATCATAAATATTTATGCCCCAAACAACAGCCCATCCATGTACATCAAACAAATCCTTCTGAATTCCAGGAATCAAATAGACCACAACACAATAATTCTGGGTGACTTTAACACACCACTGTCACCACTGGATAGATCTTCCAAACAAAAACTAAACAAAGAAACCATAGAACTCAATAATACAATCAATAACTTAGACTTAATAGACATATATAGAATATTCCATCCATCAATGAGTGCATACACTTTTTTCTCAGCAGCTCATGAATCCTTCTCTAAAATAGACCATATGTTACACCACAAAGCAGCTCTTAGTAAATGCAAAAAGTAGAGATACTACCTTGTATTCTATCGGATCATAATGGAATGAAATTAGAAATCAGTGACAAAAACCAAAAAAACAAAAAAACAAGCAAACAGAAACTACTCCAACACCTGGAGACTAAATAATATGCTATTGAATGAAGCATGGATAACAGAAAACATCAGGGAGGAGATAAAAAAAATTCTTAGAGGTAAATGAGAATGACGATACAATATTTCAAAATCTCTGGGACACTATGAAAGCAGTACTAAGAGGAAAATTCATTGCATTGAGTGCATTCGAGAAAAGAGTAAAAAGTCAACAACTAAATGACCTAAACTTACATCCCAAAGCCCTAGAAAAAGAAGAAAAGAACAACACCAAAAGTAGTAGAAGACAGGAAATAGCAAAAATCAGAGCTGAAATCAATGAAATTGAAACAAAAGAAACCAAAAAATTGACAAAACTAAAAGTTGGTTCTTTGAAAAAGTAAACAAAATAGATAAACCCTTAGGCACACTAACACAGAGGAGAGGGAAAACTCAAATTACTAAAATTCATGATGAAAAAGAAAATATCACAACCGACACCATTGAAATACAAAACATAATTAGAAGCTACTTTGAAAATCTATACTCCAATAAAATAGAAAATCCTGAAGACATCAACAAATTTCTAGAGATATATGATTCTCCCACACTGAACAAGGAGGACATAACACAATTTAAACAGATCAATATCAAGTAATGAAATAGAAGAAGCCATCAAAAACCTGGGACCCAGACAGATTCTCAGTTGAGTTCTACAAGACCTTCAAAGAAGAACTTATACCAATACTCCTGAAAGTATTTCAGGAGTAATGAAATAGAAAAGGAGGGAACCCTTCCAAATTCATTCTATGAAGCTAGTATCCCTCTGTTACCAAAACCAGACAAAGACACATCTAGAAAAGAAAACTTTAGACCAATATCTCTGATGAATATAGATGCTAAAATCCTTAACAAAATTCTGGCAAATTGCTTACAAAAACATATAAAGAAGATAGTGCACCCCAATCAAGTGGGGTTTATCCCACGGATGCCAGGTTGGTTCAACATCCAAAATTCAATAAAGGTAATTCATCACATCAATAGACTTAAGGTTAAGAATCTCATGATTATTTTGATAGATGCTGAGAAAGCATTTGACAAAATACAACACCCCTCCATGCTCAAAACACTAGAAAAAACAGGGATAGTGGGAACATACCTCAACATTGTAAAGGCTATTTATGCTAAGCCCACTGCCAACATCATTCTTAATGGAGAAAAACAAAGTATTCCCTCTAAAAACTGGAACAAGACAGGGATGCCCACTGTCACAACTTCTATTTAACATTGTGCTTGACATACTAACCAGAGCAATTAGACAGACCACAGAAATTAAAGGAATACGAATAGGAAAAGAAGAACTCCCAGTCATTTTCAACACTTTCTCTCGGTCTGCTTATCAATTCCATTAGCTGGATCCTTGAAGTGTCTATTTTTATAGTTTGTTGTTCCTCTTAGTTTTTGGTCATGATTCCCTGCTTCCTTATATGCATGGTTATTTTATAGTATGTTCCAAATACTATATATGAAAGCTAAAAATATTGTTTGAGGCCAATGATACTTTTATTTCCATTTAGAGAAGGAACACATTGACTTTTGGAAGATACTGATCAGGAGTTAGTCCACTGAGAGATTGGGACTTCAGTCTCTACAAGGGATGGCTTTTTATTCTTTATCTTTACTTTTATGTATATTCCCTTTGTGATCTACAGATGTAGGAAGGTAGAATTCTGGAGATAGCAGTTCTTCTTTCTCAGAGGACCTCTGTCTTTTCTCTTAAGGTCCCCAATGTATTGAATGAGGGCCACTCACATTATGGAAGGTGATCTGCTTTTCTAAAAGACCACTAATCTAAATGCCAATCTCATCTTAAAAAAAAAAAAAAAGAACTTCACTGCAACATCTATAGTGGTATTTGGCATAGTATCTAAGTACAATGGCCTGGTCAAGTTGACACATGAAATTAACCATCTGTTCTTTTCTCTGCATCTCAGTCATTTTTACATGAACTGGGAATTTTCCTAGGAAAAAGTAATCCAAGATGCTGGGCTCTTTACTCTGTCTTCCTTTTCTCAACGCTTGGTCTCATAATTATTTGCCATCTAAGTTCTCTGATGCTTTTGAACGGATTTTAAAATATTTTCTCAGCTTTTCTAGTTGTTCTCAGTGAGATAGTCTGATTAATCTAGCCCACCATTTCCAGAAGTGATTCTCCTGGGATAAGTGACAGTCCTTCTTGAACAAAATCTTTGTAGGAAATCAAGTGAGGATTTCAGTTTTGCTTTTTGTTTGTTTTTGAGGCGGCTAAGTTAAGGTAATAGGAAGTAATTGGATTAAACAAATCTAGAACTAGGAAAAAAGATCTCTGTAGGGAAGAATTTTAGCATCATACAGATAACGTTTAAAATGATGAAAATGAATGAGATCACTCAGGGAGAAAATCTAAATGGAAGAAGAAATAGGGACTGAAAAGCTCTTTTTAAGAATTCAACAATAAGACATTAGAAGAGGAGGCCCAGGTGGAACTTTGAGAGGGTTGTCAGAATAAGAGTATGGTATCAGACAGAGGAAAGAGAGAGAGAGAAAGAGAGAGAGAGAGAGAGAGGATTTAAAGAAGTAGAGAATGATCAAATATGATTTATGTGATGAAAAGTCTGACAAAACAGAGCCTAAAAAGTTTCTGAGTATTTGAGCCTCAGAAATATTCTAGAGAGACTTGATAGATGGCCATACTTGTGCTGTAGTGTGGGTGGACAGCCTCAGGAAGAGTGATTCAGGGATGTGGGAGGCCTGCCCAGCAGCAATCACCCTGGTGGCTTTCAATCTCTAATCTGAAAATGAGTTCTCTGCTACCTCAACCTGAAAGGCTTATTTGAAACCTGTGCTCTGTCCTTTTGGCAAATGATTTGGGTAATGCCTGTCAAGAGCAAAGAAGGATAACGGTGTTCCTACTTCTTTTTAATACTTGCCAGCTCTTCAGGGGGCAAACCTGTACATCTTCACTTTTCTAAACTTGGACACAGCTGCACCTCCTGAGGTGAGCTTGCACTCAACTAGATGCCCCACTGAACTCCAATTAGATGCCTTGTCAGAACCAGGAGGCAGTGATAATGCTGATCTCTCATCCTAAGGATGTGTGCTTTTCCACAGCAAGTTTTTACTCTTTTGAGGTCTTGGTGTAACTTTATTCTTTGATCCAGAGGAAAATTAGACTAAAAAGAAGCTATTGTAGCTGCCAATATTTCAGAAAAGTCTGGTGTCCAAAATTAGAAAAAGTGGCAGTAATATGCATGACACATCTTGCTATGGTCTCCTTAGTTTTCTAGAAAAGGTTAAAGAATGTTTGCTTCCCTGTGGCAATGTGTTTGTAAATTGGTGGTGAGTTTGGATCAAGAAGAGTATCTGGGTAGCGTGGAAAGCAGTGATCCCAAAGGCCATGGCCCTGGCGGGTTAAGTATGGGGTAAAACAGAAATCCTCCTTCTGGGCCTGTTGACTTGGAACCGAGTGTAAAATGAATTTACTTATTCCTTTAATTTATTTGACTTCTACTTGATGAGGCAAGGAGAGCCCAGGAGTCAGGCATGAAATTATAGCAAACTGGTTCACTCAGTGAGAGTGCTTTAGAGAGATACCATTTTGCAGTGTTAGAAAAGCTATTTGGATATAGTTTAAGGCCCTATTAAGTCTGATCTTTAATCAGTGCAATCCCAGCCAAGCTATTCTACTCATTTGGTGGATCTTGATGGTTATTAAAGAGGCCCTACTCAGATATGTTAATATCTTCGTGAGTGAGATTAAATAATTGGCTGAGTGATTGGAGAGATGATACAACTCTGGAATATGTTCATTCTGTATAATTGAGTTACTTAGTCTCTCTGATTTTGATCCTTAAATTTAAAGTGGGAATCATAGTACTTGTTCTGCCTATATCACTAGGCTATGAAGAAGATCAAGCAGGATAATGTATGGAAGGCCCTAGATAAATACAGGACTTTGCTTACCATAATATATTCATTTTCTTTCTGGAACTCGTGACCATGGCTTCTCCTCCTGCTAGTCACTGAGTGTTGGAAAAGTCTCTCTGTGGCATCACAACAGCAAAAGGGGCTATTGCAAACCCTTGGGAAACTTTAAAAAGTACAAGCTCTGAGGAAAATAGCCAAGGGATTAAGCTGAAAATATCATAGACAATGCCTTATAATTTGTCATTTTAACATCTCAAAGGAAAAATGTGTTTCATTGGCTGGTGACGGCTGTAATAGACAACTCTGCTAACACCAAAGTCATGAAACAGGAATCTGTTCGTGTGTGTGTGTGTGTGTGTGTGTGTGTGAGAGAGAGAGAGAGAGAGAGAGAGAGAGAGAGAGAGAGAAATGAAGAAGAAGAAAGAAGATGAGGTGGAGGACAATGATGATGATAATTTAGGAAAGAGTAGCATCAAGTAGCAACAACTGAAAGTGATAATGAGAGCAAAAATAAGAAGCCTCTAGACAAGTGGAGAAAGAAATTGTAAAGTTTATAGATTTGGAAGGACTCAGAGATCATTCAGTCCAGGGATGGCAAATTCACAGGTGATAGGGGGAAATTTCCCATCTTGTGTCCTTGGCAGATCATACTGATCAATCATCATACTCTTCCTACCCAGTCAAGATTGTCAAGGCAAAGAGTGGTGTTAAAGCTGAAGTGCTTGCTATGTGGGAATGAGAGGTGTCTGATCTCCAGCCTGTTGGAACAGGGTGTGACAGGGATCAACAGAACTCATTAAGTGATCTGATTCTCCACTGATGAGGTAAACAGAGCCAGTAGGTCAGTCACAGAGATGTAGGGATCTGGTCCAACTAGAGGGGTCAAGATAGTGGTCCCTGAAAATTAGCTGAAATAGGCATGAGAGGTGAATTTTATTCAATCTTCCCATATTATAGTTAGAAAACTATGTTATAGAGATGTAAGATATCTTGTTCAGGTTCACACGACTAGTCAACCAGGACTAAAACCCAAATTTCTCTTTTCTAATTGGGAACTCATGATCAATCTCCATTTAGAACTATTTTACTGAAGACTGATTCCTAAAATGGTTGGGCAAAGTAGGAAAAGAACAATTTTTAGATATCAAAGTTTAATCCAATGGATATTAAGTCAGGATTTTAAAGGTGAGTATATTTGTTTCCTGAGGCTACTGTAATAAGTTAGCACAAACTGGGTGACTCAAACTACAGTTTAATAATCTACAGTTTAATGTCTCACAGTTTTGGAGGTTAGAAGTCTGAGATCAAGGTGTTGGCAGGATTGGTTTCTTCTGAAGGCTGTGAGAATCTGTCTGGGCCTTGCCCTACTTTCTGATGGCTTACTGGCAATTTTCAACATTGTTTGGCTTGTAGACAAACCACCTGATCTCCACCTTAATGTTTATTCTTATTCTCCCTGCACCCCTATGTGTACCAGTGTCCACATATTCATACTTTATAAGGATAAAGTTATGTTGGATTAAGGCTACCCTAAGAATGTCATCTTAACTTGATCATCTGCAAAAACCATATTTCCAAATAAGATCATAGTTTGTGATACTAGGGGTTAGGACTTCAATACAATCTAACCCTTAACAGTGAAATTCAGTTTCCTCTAAGTGTTGGGTCTCTGGCTTTGGGAGCTAGCTAGAATTTAGTCTAATGGTTTCCTTAATGAAGTTGCATTTAGCACTTGGGTTGATTCTTCAAGAAGTTGCCAGTAACAACCATGCAAATGAATTCATAAGCCATTATGAATCCTATGTTTATTGTATAGTGCATTTATGGAAAATGCATATTACAGTGGTTTAGAGGAGGGAGGAGGGCCAGATGGAGGTGATACCCTGCAGCAGAGAATGAATCCTGTGAGCTTTAGAGTGAGGTTATGATATCCTGTTGTTAGAAGATGATTTCCTCTAAAGATCCAATGGTTAAGGTGAATTAGGAAATGCCAGAAATCTACCATATTCTCTGCTACTGGACAAAGCACAGAAGCATGTGAGGTGGTCAAAGTTGTCTGCTGTCGGAGAGCCATGCTCACCAAGAAAAATAATGAAATTTGTCTTTGGTGCTCATTCTGTGCTTCCTATCTTCTCAGTTACTTGGCTGTATGGTGGCACCTTATCTCCACCTCCCTCAAACACTCACACTGGGCTTTGTCCATCCTTTCCTCATGAAAGCTATTTTTTAAAGGGAGTTCTAAAATATATTAGTGTTCATTTAGATCTAAGCAATAAGAGTTTAAAGTGGGCTCCGTGTTTGCAAGTGATTGTCAAGGCTCATAGCAGAGGAATAAAGCCTGGAAGTAGGGGACCCTTCAATTCTAAACAGGACCTCTTTTATTAGCTAATCAGCCCCTAAATTAAAATGCCATATTATTAATTTTGCCTCTGAAATTGTCAGCAACCCAGGAATTTGCTGATTGCATTAGCAATTTTCTTTAGTTCCAGGAAGATGCAAAACAAAAAGTTGTGAGGATATGAACCTGAATCTACCTTGTTTTCAGTACTTAACTCACCTGCATTTATTTGTGCCAGCAATCTCCATCTGAGTTTTCCAGAATATGAGAGGATATGCCATTCAGTCTTCATTCCAATTCCTCTTTTTTCAGCTGACTAGGAGGTATAAAATCCAATCCTGTTTGTACTTTGACAGTCAGAAAGTCTCTTTCTACCATGGACTCTTTGATGGTGGTAATAATGCAGAACCACTTTAAGAGAAGGGCCTCGTCTACTTCTTTAAGAATGAAATTTACCAGCCTTCCCTTCACTTGACCATATTCAATCTCCCTCAGTCTTTTGACTAAGTGAGTCAAAGAAAAAGGCTATGTCTTGGAGCAGGTGTAGGTGAGGGACCTGGCAGAATCTGTGAGAGCTGAGAAGAGTCTTGAATTGACACTGGACACTCCTTGGATTCTGACTTAATTCCCTGAAGTCCCTCACTGTCTTGGCTTGATGCATGGCTTGATCAGCCCCCGAAGGTGGTCATCGGCTGCCACAGGCCTCCCTGGCAAACAGCCAACACCCTCTTTCCCACAGGAGAGTTCACAGTGTCCTCAGAGGGACAGTCATGATCACTCCAAGGAATTAAGGCAAAAACAAAAAAACATGCTGTTCTCTCTTACTCTCGAAATGAACCTAACAGCTTTGTAGGATATATTGGCAAGTGGTGGATGCAGGCAACAGGATCAGCAGATAATAAATAATTCAGTGAGAAATACATTCTAGAAAACCAAGTTATGTAATTGGAGAGTTCTTGACAAACATAACATGTTTACAAACACTTTTTACATTGTAATGTTACCACAAAAGCTAATTTACTCTATTTAAAAAAATATTTTCCACAAAAAGAATGTCTAGGGAAGCTAAAAGTTCTGGGAAGACCAACCCCAAAATTATATCTACATAGCTCCTCTGGAACAAATGCATTTTTAAGTTGATTATTGGCTCACTGAGTTTCTTTGGCCTTGGGATCCAGTGGGTGCCATTATTTGCTTTAAGGTTTCACTCTCACAGAGGATGGAAGGGTGAAGATTCAATTCCTATGAAGTGAGTCATGTTCTCAACAGACACCCCAGGGCATGAAATTCTTGTTCAGTGGATGAATTCTTTCAGGGGCACGCTGAAATTGATTGATGACTTGCTTGACTGCCTGCCTGCCTGCCCATCCACACCCTTTCCTTTAGTATATAATTATGTTTACTTAATTTTTGAATAAAAAGTTTAAATACACCAACCCCTTACAACATCACAACTTCAAACAGTACCAAAAAAATACCTTAAGAAGTTATTCTACTCCCACTATTGACCCGTTTTCCTGGTTCTGCTATCTAAAGGCAACTGCAGTTAACACTTTTCTTATATATCTGGAGATCTACTAAGTAGATAATAATATATGCATCACTCTCTTTCTATGTATATAAAAGAATACTATACTTGAGATACTATCTCTTGCTTTTTTTAGTTAAGCAATATGTCTTGGTCATTGTTATCTATAAGCCATCCTTCTATTTATCTGCATACCTATCAATCATCTATCTACTTATCAATTTATCTATCATTAATCTAATTCTTTGTAATGACTTCATTGCATTTATTTTGTGAACACTTCATTATTTATTTAGTCAGTTTCCTTTTGACCTTTGGGTGGTTTTATTTTTGCCAGAGTGATTTCTACTGTGGAAGTGGAGAAAGCATGAAGGAACTCCTTGCTTTGTTTTGATAGTAAAGCCTGATCTCCTAGGTTGTTGAGACAATTGAGGGATAGTTGTGGAGGCCAGGTGGGAAAAGGAAAGGAATTAGATCAGTGAAAAGCTGTCACTAAGAGACTAGGTGATATCTTGCAATGACTTCATTCTCTCCTTCCATTTCCCTAGGAAATTCTTAAAAAAATAGTCATCACTGGCAAATGCATTTAAAGTTTATTTATTCAGCAAATATCATTGTGTACCTTTTATGTGTACCTTTTATGTAACGGGCGCTGTTCTAGGTGCTGGGGAGAGAGCAGTGAACAAAACCAAGTTCCTGCCATAAAGGTGTTTACATCCAGTGAAAATAAATAAAATTAAAAACAAAGAAATTTATAGTTCTGAAGACAAAAAAAGCAGGGTGGGGGGTTTGAGAGTAACACAGGGCGAGGATGCCTCACAGCAAGGTGGACTCAGTGTGGGCGCTGACACTGCTGGGCAAGCACTACAGTGTTTGCATTACCTGGAATTCTGGGGGCTTCCCACACTACTCCCATATACATTCCCACACTGGGAATTCCCATTGCTGCCTCTGTAGCCAGGAATGAAGTACCATCCCCTTTTCAGGCACGTGATAGAAGTTGTTGGGAGGGAATGATGGGAAAGTGTAGAAATTGAGAATTAGGCCTTGGGGAAAATGCGGATAGTCTACCAATAGATTAATTCAACATTACTAAATTACCAAAGGGCTTCTCATCCTTCACTGTTTAGCAGGGGCAGAGGAAATTATTCATTATTCAACATGAGCTGAAATGAAAGTACCAACACTTTGTAAAACATGCAAGGTTACCTACTATGGTAACTGCTTGCAGAGTTTTAATGTGCCTGCAGCATGGCTAATTAATTTTCTCTGAGCTTCACTGGCATTCTTATTTGAGATGATTGTCTTGGTAACTGAATGCACCACAGAGAGCAAGAACATTAGAAATGCCATTTGGGGGCTCCTGTAACAATCTCAGCTGTTCTCAGTGCTTTCTCAGCCACCCCCAGCAGGGACTTCCTTATGCCCCTGTCCGGCTCCCTCAGACTTGCAAGGTGGGCAGGGTTTTCTAGAAGTTGCATCATCTATAGGGATGTACAGTGTGTAGTTTGGAACCCCGTCTCTAAAGTCAGACCAGTCTGGGATTTCATATTTACTAACAGCCACTTTCTGTGTGACCTCAGGCATTTAATGTCACTGTTACCTCACTGGTAAAGTCAGAATAATAATTTTAGTGCCTACTTCAAAGAAATGTTGCAAAGATTATAGATATTATAGATATATTTGTAAGTATTTGGTCCATCTCCCTAAATAGAACTGTTTTCTTCTCCTTCTCTCTGTTTTCTTCCCCTTCTTCCTCCTGTTTCTTCTTCACCACACCCCCACCACACCCACTATAATCATATTTTTCCTTTCTATTTATGTTATATATTGAAATTGTGTGTCGGAATTTGAATTATTGTGTCCAAAATGGCAAACTATAAAGGATAGTATTGGCACTACTGAACAATCTTCTAATGCATTCGAGAAGTGAGAAACTGAGTGACCCAAGCCCTGGTCTGGGCTTTGCTAAGGCCATGTGATTTAGTCAATCCCTTCATCTGTCCGGGTCTACCCTCCTCTTTAGTAGGAGAGATTGAAATTAATAATCTCTATGGTCCTGTTCCACTCTGAAGGAAGTGGTGTCTAAAAGATCACAGCCAGGTAAGTTAGGGTGTGTTTGGCAGCAAGTAGCAAAACATCATGAATAGTGGCTTAAATCAATGGTATAACCTTTAAAAAAATTCCAAACAAATTTTAACAAACGAAATCCAGCAGTTTGTAACAAAGATTTTATATTACAACCAAGCTGGAGAAATTTGTCTTTGTATCCTCTGAAGACAGTTCATTTAATAACTCACTGACATGTAGATATCATCCTTAACAACATTGGATGTTTCCCAAAGACAGAAGAGGTATCTTATAAATCTTTATATCTTTGCCAAATAAATACCTCTTGAGATAAATGAAAAAAAAATTAGAACACCACAAAATCCTGGATAATCATCAGATTGTTCAGTCCTTTACCACCTTTAGGTCTCAGGTCTAACAACAACTTGTAGATTAGTTGGTTGTTGAGACTTCTGTTTTTAGTCTAATGGTTTGCATGTATAATTCCTCGGAAGCTCTGAATTCATCATAACAGTATTATTAAACAACAATTAACCTTGTGAACAAAAGAGAAGTCACTGACATTATTTATTACTTTGCCAGTTTCAATAAAGATCTAATGTGCAAATAGTTTTCCCTGGAGACAGCTGCCATCAGTTAAGTAAAAACATCATTAGGTTGCAACTGTAAGTATCAATAGAGGCAGAAACTACAGGTGTTCTGATTGCTGATGGGCATTAACTGGTTTATGGCTATCCATTTCAATAACTTTCTGTTGAATTGTGTTATTTGATGGCTGCTTGTTAAACATGTTCACGCCCACATGTGTTTATTGAATGTTACAGCTGAGAGGCACTTCAAGAATGCCTGACCCAACCTTTTTCAAACTGTGGTCAACTGGAGTCTTTTAAGGAACTTTCTGAGTATTGGAAGGCCAGGGACAGTGGACACTTCAGTGGGGTGAAACAGGAGGACATTTTTACTTGGCCGTCTTAAAGTAAGTTTCATATTTATTAATTTTTAGTTTTGTATGGACACAATACCTTTATTATATTTATTTATTTTTAAGTGGTACTGAGGATCAAACCCAGTGCCTCACACATGCTAGGCAAGCACTCTACCATCGAGCCACAACCCCAGCCCCAGCTGAGTCATTTTGATGCAGATATTTTGCCAAGTCACAGCTGCACAAATGAATCTTGTAAAAATCACAAAATTACTGGTCCTTATCAGAAATAATTTGTGCAACAGCTACCCTTGGTCCTTACTTTATCCTGACCCCTACCTCTGTTATGGTGATTTTCATTTTCTATTTTGTTTGCTTAGACTATTGTTGAATTTTAATGCATATTTATTACTTTTAGTCTGAAAAAATATTAAAAACACTTCTTAGAAGTCTGGTTATATTGAAATACATTCTGAGGAGCATCAGGCTTATCTCCCCAAACCAGCATTACCCAGGAATATTATGAAATGAAAATGTATATTGCCAAAAGTTCTTAGAGAACTGCTAGAAATATAATTGCCAATTTCCTTGCATTCTGTGGCTGAGAACAAGAAGTTTGATATCCATAAACAGAGTGTCTTTAACTCTGATGAATGAATGAGAGAATTTGATACTCAGACTAGCCAAGGTGTAAGTAAATTCTTAGAGAATTCCTGGGCCTCACTATTCCTGAACCACATCCCCTCTCACTGAATCTTTCAACTTGACTTTATCTCCAATTATCCATCCTGGATTGGTGTTATAGTGCAGTAAGCTCGGGTATACAGTGGGTTTATTTATTTTTTATGTTACTTGAAACAAAGTTCTAAAGCCGCTGAAACAAGCATGCACTTGTAGCTTAAATGACAGTTTAGTCACTCACATTTCTGGAGGCTGTAATTCCAAAATCAAGGTGTCCTCAGGGCTGTGCTTTCCCTAAAGGCTGTAGGGGAGAACCTCTCCTTGTCGCCTTCAACTCTGCTGGATCCAGGCATTCCCTGGCTTGTGGTTGTATAATGCTAATTTCTGCCTGCATTTTCAAATGGCCTTTTCCTCTGCATCTTCTCTTTTGTGTCATGTAAGGTCACTTGTCTTTGGATTTATGGCCTTTCTTGCTAACCCAAGATCATCCCATCATCTCAGAATTCTTAACTTAATTGAATCTGCAAAGATCCTTTTTACAAAGAAGGTAACATTCAGTCTTTCACTGGATAAGACAATATTCACAGCTTCTGGGGATTAGGGGCAGACATGTTTTTGGTGTATGGGGGCTACTTCTTATATTTGGTAGTTAAAATAAAACTGGTAATTTTTAAAAAAGATATGTTTAGTAGATTGTATTTTCTTCCGAGTCAGAATGTGCCTTGGTCAAAACATCTTCCATTATCAAAATGTCACGTACCTGGCTCTGGAGACCACCTCTGCTTCAGCAAGAGCCACTTCTCTGCTTTTGGCTTTTCACATAGCTAGAATAAAGCTTCTATAACAAAATGTAAGTCTGAAAACTCTTACTTCTTATAAAATAACTTCATTTTCTGTGAAGAAACAGAGACCCAGAGATTGACAAGAACATGGTTGTTAGAGTCCTTAGACTGCAAGCTTTTCTCATCTCCCTCCCCACACTTCTGAGACAAAGGTAGTGTGGGACCATCTTTCTTACTCATTAGCTCTTTTGTCTAGAAAGAGATGATATTACTTCTGCTACAAACCTGTTAGAATTGTTATGAGTGTAAAATTTTTTGAAAATGACTATAAAGTTCCATTTATGAATTATGATTTTTTAACATATATTTGAAATTGCTCCTAAAATGAGTTTATGTCTCTAAATTAAAAGAGAACAGGAAAAACAAGTAATTATGAACTCTAAGTTAGAAAAGATCCACTCTTCCATTGTAACCTCCAGCCACCTAGAGAGCCACTGGGAGCACACACAAAAATTATATCCTAAAGTTTCAGAAAGGGAAGTAAGGAGGCAGTTATGATAATGGGATCCATTTAGAGCAGAATTGGCAGTCTCACAAGTTAAAGAGGACAGGCTGGTAATATAAACAAATAAAGTAAAGTAAGAGGAAGAAAAATAGGAGCAGAAACACAATGAAAAATAGTAACTGATACAATAATAAGGCAGCAATGATAGGGAGTACTAGAGATTGCAGTACTAGGGAACAGTTGTTGGTTCATTCTAGGAGAAACTGTGGCTCTTTAGTTGTTCACTGATGGTTGCTATGCAGAGATACAAGCCCCACAGGCAAGATCACCCAAAGAATAACTCTGGATTTTTGCATAAAATATTTTCTACATCATTATGTGACTACACTAGGCTTTGCTGTGATAGCACATCCCAATGACTTAACAAAAGTTTTTTTCTCCCTCATAATGAAGTCCTTGTAGAGCCTGGGCAACTCTCTGGGGCATCTTTCCTCTGTGGATCAACTCAGCCATTCAGATTCCATCATCTTAGCACTAGGTCTCCATGTTCTCAGTACTAAAGGGTTATGAGCTGAATTGGACCCCTCCCCCAATATCTCATGAAAATCAAAGGGAGATCAGTAGAGCAGAGGAAAGGGACCAGGAGGAGAGAGGAGGGGAGGGAAGGGGGAAATATTGGGGAATGATATTGGTCAAATTGTTATATTGTAGGCATATACAAGTACGTATCATCAAATCCCACCATTATGTACAACTATAATGCATCAATAAAAAGCATGGAAAAATAATTGTATCCCTCCAAAAGATATATTGGAGACTTAATCCCAAGTTCCTCAGACTGTGATCTTACTTAGAAATCAGGTCTTTATGAGATTATCGAATTTAAATGTGATCAAGTGGGCTTATATTACTCCATTTTATGTTGCCAGTAATAGAATACCACAGATGGTGAATTATAAAGAAAAAAGGGGTTTATTTTGTGTGACAATTTGGGAGGTCCATCCATCCTGAACATTGAAGATCCATCCCTGGTGATGGCCTTTTTGCTAGTAAAGTTACAAGGTGGCACTGGGCATCTCATGGTGTGTTAGCTTTTCACTGTAGTGACCAAAATACCTGACATGAACAACTTGAAGGAGGAAAGGTTGGTTTTGGCTCATGCTTTCAGAGGTTTCAGTCTATGGTCATCTGGCTCCATTGTTCTGCACCTAGGTGAGATAGAACATCATGGCAGAAGGGTGTGGTAGAGGAAAGCTGCTTGGCTTATAGCAGCTGGGAAGCAGAGAGAGAGAGAGAGAGAATGAGTGAGGAAAGGACTGGGTATAAGAAATACCCTTCCAGGGCATGCCCCAAATGACCTGCTTCCTTCAACCAGGTCCCTCCTCTTATAATTACCCCTGCCTCCCAGTAGTCTATTCAGTTATCAATAGATTAATCCACTAATGAGCTCATGACCAATCACTTCCCAAAAGCTCTACCTCTGAACATTGATGAATTGGGGACCAAGACTTCAACACATGAGTCTTTGGGGGCATTTTCATGTCCAAACCACAACACAGGGCAAGAGATAGGGAATGTGCACGTGTCTTCTGGTCTCTTTTCCTCTTGTTATAAAGCCACCAGGATTTAATCATTGTAGCTCCACTTTAATGATGTTGTTTAAATCTAATCAATGCTCAAAGGCCCACCTCAAAGCCTTTGGAGTTGGATTAAGTAGTTGGATTAAGTTTCCACCATTTTAGCACTTCACAATGGGGATTAAATTTCAACCATGAGGTCTTGGTTGAAATTCATATCCAAACCACAGTAGGGCCCTAATCCAAAGTGGTTGCTGTTCTTTAAAAAAAAGTCTCTGTGTCCGTCTCTTTAGACACAGAGAAAGGCACACATGCCATGTAAAGTTTGGAGTTATGCTGCCATAATCCAACAAACTATAAGAAGAGTCAGGAGAGAGGCCTGGAACAGGACCTTCCCTAGTGCCTTCAGAGGGAACATGACCATCTGATCAATATCTCTAGTCTCAAGCTTCTAGCCCCCAGAACTGTGAGACAGTGATTTTCTGATATTTAAGCTAATTAGTTTGTGGTACTTTGTTATAGCACCCCTAACAAACTAATACACCAAGAATCAGAAAGACTGGGTAAATCACACATAGGGACTTTTCCCTGCCTCGGCTTCAAAGATACATGTTATTTTTGCTTATGGTCTGTGGGCCAGAAGCAGTCATCTGGCTCCACCTACTACTAGGGGACTGGGAAGTATGCCCAGAAGAGAATAAGTAGATGTTGGTGTGTCTTCATAATATCTACTTCACTTCTGATTCTAAGACTATTTGCAACTTTTTAGTTTGAATCTATCCCAATTATTGATTCCTGCTTTTATTTCTTGTGCTTTGGGGGTCAGGTTAAGGAAGTCTGGTCCTAGGCCCATATGATGAAGATTTGGACCTACTTTTTCTTCTTTTAGGTGCAGGGTCTCTGGTCTAATTCCTAGGTTCTTGATCCATTTTGAGTTGAGTTTTGTGCAGGGTGAGAGATAGGGGTTTAGTTTCATTTTGCTGCATATGGATTTCCAGTTTTCCCAGCACCATTTGTTGAAGAGGCTGCCTTTTCTCCATTGCATGTTTTTGCCTCCTTTGTCAAGTATGAGATACCTGTATTTATGTGGGTTTGTATTTATGAGATACCTGTATTTATGTGGGTTTGTCTCTGTGTTCTCTATTCTGTACCATTGATCTACCTGTCTATTTTGGTGCCAATACCATGCTGTTTTTGTTACTATTGCTCTGTAGTATAGTTGAAGGTCTGGTATTGTGATACCCCCTGCTTCGCTCTTCTTGCTAAGGATTGCTTTAGCAATTCTGGGTCTCTTATTCCTCCAAATGAATTTCATGATTGCTTGCTCTATTTCTTTGAGGCCTATCATTGGGATATTAATAGGAATTGCATTGAATTTGTATAGTGCTTTTGATAGTATGGTCATTTTGATAATATTAATTCTGCATATCCAAGAACATGGGAGATCTTTCCAACTTTTCAGACTTTCTTATAAATTCTTTCTTTAGTGTTCTGTAGTTCTTGTTGTAGAGGTCTTTCACCTCTTTTGTTAAATTGACTCTATTCTTCCCTAGCCCCCGCCCCCCTTTATGGTGAATTAACATCCACATGTCAGAGAAAACATTCGTCCTTAGGTTTTTGGGGTTTGGCTTACTGCACTTAGCATGATATTCTCCAACTTCATCCACTTGCCCGCAAATATCATAATTTCATTCTTCTTTAAAACTAATTTGGTACATATACACGTGTGAGTGCATCTCTCTCCTTGCCTATACCATGAACTCTTTGAAAACAGGGATCCATGGCATTTGCTTTTGCATCCATATGGCTAATGCATAAGGCTGGCATACAATGTATGTTCAATAATTTTGTTTTAAGTCAATAAAAAGAATAAATATGGTTTTGCTCAAAAAAAGAGAGATGTCCATACAGTGTTGCTATAAGCAAATAAAAATCAACAGTGGCATTTAAAAAAAAAATTGACTCCCAGGTATTTTATATTTTTTGAGGTTTTTGTGAATGGGGTAGTTTTCCTAATTTCTCTTTCAGAGGATTCATCACTTATGAATAAGAATGCATTAGATTTATGAGTGTACCACATCTCTAAAAAATTCAAAATCAGTTAGGTACTTGACAGTGAGATCTAACAGGGGCAAACTGTAAAACTAACCACTCTAATTGTTGAATAGAGGGATACTTAGGTTAACTTTAGAGCATTTTCAGTAGAAAACAGAGCCACTAACTTGGAAGTAAAGTCTCCTCTACTTTAGGTTTTATTTTGTAGTACATCTTGGAAAAAAATGTTATAAATTACTGGCCAAATAAGACATTGATGAAGTAAAATGTAAATTATTATTGAAATGGTAAAAGAATATTTGCAATTAAATCAGTTTGGAAATAAGGAAAAAAAAAATAACTGAGCAAGCCTACATTGAAGGATCTAAACAAACTCTCCCTTGGTCTGGACCCCACCTGTATATTCCAAACTAGGATCTGCTTCAGGGCAAAGTCACATGCAATGCCAGTCTTTCTGTGGAGTGAGATTTGTGAGATGTAGGGCAGCAGTCGAGGTCTTGGGGAGAGGAGGATGCAAAGACCACCTTTCACTAACAGGTTTTGGCTGGGGCTGAGTTTTTCATTCCTCTGCTCCGCTAGCTTCCTCCCCTCTTCCCTTCTGGAGATATCCCACTGTCCCTGGGAATCAGACCAGTCCTACATAGTTCATCTGAATTATAGGTGAAGTTGGTTTTTGGAGATGACCCTGGGAAGATGCCATCACTTATGCATGATTTCTAGAAACATACAGTCCAAATTTCAAACAACCAGCTTAGAAAACAATTTTTACAAAACAGCTCACTGGCAAATTTGGGACCTCGTGAGTGTGTGTTTGTATGTGTGAACATATTTATAGCCTTGATTTATATACAACCTAGCAACAGCATTTTAAAATTATTTGTATGCAATATACTTTACTCATGTGCATATAATTTAAAAATAATATATCTAGGTTCTTCCAACTGAATTTGTCTTAGAACATATATCAGAATACTTGGCTGTGGATTGTGCTCAAAATTATTCTTAAAGAATATGCTTGGCTGATTTCACTGAGCCAAATTTTTTGGAATAGTCTAAAAAGTAAGAAAAAGAAATGAGACAAATTGTACTTTTCATGTACTGTGACACAAACTAGAGAAATATAATTGGGCTTCAGGCCAAATTCTGAAGGCAATTGGAGCTGCTTATGTCAATTGGGCATAATTATTCCTCAGCTCCCGTTGACAGAAAGAAAAATTGGTAGTGATCTACTTCCCCATGCTGAGGATTCAGAAAGAATACTTGGGCTCCATATCACGGCAGATGGGTGCATGTAAAAGCAGCTGATTTGTCATTTGTGGGGATTAGGGAATCCTCCAGTTTAGAGGAGTCTTCGTGTATCAGTTGCCTTGGGCCATCTGTTCTACGGCTGAAGGCAACACCATACGCTCAGTAAATGTTTGTGGAATGAATAATGAATCTTTCCTAGAGAGTCTCCCTACAAGTGTGTCTGCTTTTTCTTTTCACCTGTCACATGGCCTTTCCTCTGGATGTTATGGGAGGTAGAAGGTCTACACTGAAAAGGCTAAGGCACTGTGCCTTGATTTGTTCAGTAAGTATTTATTGAAGCTATTAGGCACTAGCAACTGTCCCAGATGTCTAGATAATGATAGCCCAGCCTGGAAAAATATGTTTGTCCCTAAGAACAGAGAGATGTTTGAGCAGGACAGAGACCTCCACTAAACCAGAAGTGGCAACATGAAGAATTTCGTCCCAAATGTGTGTGTTCATGGGAGGGAGAGTTAGGAGCCTGGTCATTCTGATTTTCTGTCTTGATCTCTCCTTGACATAATCTGACCATGCAAGACAGATTATAGGCGGGACCCTGGGTTGCTAATTCTTTGGGATCCTTTGGTCATCAGTTTTACTTTATTATGTTTTCAACCTACCTGTTAACTGGCACCTGCCACTCAGCATGTAAGTATGCTGCGCAAGTCTTTTACCTGAACAAAACTAAATTCCTAATTTACTCAAAAATTCCCCTTAGGTTTTTATTCTTTCCTTGTCATTTCCTTCCAGACAAGCAAACTGAAAGAGTGAGTTTTCTCAATGTCTCCCCTTCCTCATCCCTCTTGTCACAACTCCCCAGTGGGCATTGGTCTCTTCTGCCATGCTGCAACTCTTCTGATGGAGGTCACTCAATCTGCATGCTTAATCTTTTTTTAAATTCACATCGTTAAGGTCTTGATGATTTTTGACTCAGCTGACTAGGCCTTTCCTGAAACCCTCTCCCCAACTGTGTTTAGTGACCTCAAATTCTCTTTATTTTTCAGTTCTTTTCCTGATTATTTACCTCAAGCACCTTCACTAGACTCTCTTAGTCCACCCACTTTTTAAATGGTATTTTCTGAAGTCAGGATTTGGGTCACCTCTTCTTTTCACTCCACTTACTTGCTCTGGGTGACTTCATCCACATTCAGTCCTTAACCAGCTTCTATCCAGGCTGATAATTCCCAAATCTGTATTTCTAGCCTACATTCATTCCTGAGCCAGACCATATACCTGCTATATGCTTAATTTCTCCACTGATATGTCCCCAAAGAATCTCAAAACCAACAGCTAAAAAGTGAGCACTTCATTTCTCCCTAGATTCTGCTGTCCTTTTACCCTCCACCTTGTGAGCAGTCTTCATTCTCTCTGTGGTTGCCTCAGTTATATTGCCATTCAACCAGTTAGCATGTCTCATGAATCCTTACAACTTTTTATTCTTCAGCTTCCCTGTCTTTTCATCATCCCTATGCCTACTAATTCAGTGCAGGTCACAGAATTTTTTTGTTGGATTGTGGCAACTTTCTCCCCTTTGACTTGCCTGCTACCAAATTGGAAGCTGGCCCACTGTTATGGACTGAATGAAATCCCAAGGGTGGGTCCCTAATCCAATATGACTGTTGCCCTTATAAGGAGAGAAAGAGACACCAGGAGTAGAACCAATGGAGGAAAGGCCAGGTGAAGACACAGAGAGGAGGCAGCCATCTGCAAACCAAGGGAAACTTTGATACTTGCTACTGATTTGATCTTAGTCTTCCAGCCCCAAGAACTGTGAGAGAATAAATTTCTATTATTCAAACCACCTAGTCCAGGGATATTTTGTTATGGCAGCCTTAGCAGATAGATTCTTTCAAAATAAAATTTGATCATGGCACTGTCCTGCTTAAGCTATTCTTTATGTAGACATTCCCTCTAGTCCCATCTCCATTTCCTTCTCCTCTACTCAGTGCTCTGGCCTTGCTAAATGTCCCAAGCGCTCTCCATACCTTGTCATATGTTCTTTCTGGCGGGGTTTTTCTCCCTTGTCCAGACTACCCTCTTCCTGATAACTTCCATTTGCCCTTCAGTCACCATTTCTTCCATAAAACCTTTTGTGACCTGAATCTTCACTCCCTAGTCTGCTGGGTGCTATCCCAGAGTTCCCTTAGGAAGTTCCCTTCTTCTCCTAGGCTGTGAGCTCTGGAAGAACAGGACTAAGGTCTTCTCCATCTTTCTATTTCATGATGCTTACATAATAGTTAGACCATTGTACATATTCAAAAATGATTTTGGGTGAATGATCAAGAGTAAAGACTATTCTTGAGGATATAGAAAAAAATTTTATAAATCAGCATGTTACCACAGAAGTACAAAGCCAGTTGGGGGAAGTCTCTACTTGGGTCTACTTTGTCTTTTGATCTATTGGACCTACATATGCTGGTGGGTCAAGAGCAAAACAACAAAAACAACATTATCACCATCATTGTAATAAAAATAGAAGTTTTTGTATGTTCAGCCTGTAAAATATACCTGTAGTACACCATGGATTGTATATAAAACATTTCATTTAATATTCACAACCACTCCATGAAGATTTAATATTTAATTTATTTTTATTTCTATTTTACAGATGCAGAAACACAAAGACTTAGAAAAATTAAATAACTTATAGATTGTAGGTGGTAAAGCTGGAATTCAAACTTCGCTAATACTCTATTTGTTGTCTTAAGAAATCTCTAGTCATGCTGTTATTTCTAGTCCAGATGGGGCTGTGTGAGTATTTATGGCCTAACAACCGTGAGCAGAAATGGCTTGTATCAATTCTGGGCTGAGGTCTGCTTCTTTAGCATCTTCTTTAGCATCTCTTTCTCTCCTGCGGTAAATCCTAAAGCCCCATCTTGAAGGTAAGGCATTGGTCAGTCTGGGTCCCTGAAGGACTAGCAGGAGTAAAACCCCCTACTAGTCTGCAGTAGAGACATAGTGAGGGTATGCAAAGCAATCTTGTCATTTTAAAGCCACTGGGATTTTGGGATTGTTGTCCATGTTTTATTCTATCTTAACTACTCAGCATCCTTACAGGCAGCTCTGGGATCCATTGTAGCAGTACTATTCCCTGTACAAAGAGAATATGACTGTTATGGTTTAGATATGTCCCCCAAAAGTTCATGTGTTGGAAATGTGATCCCCAAGTTCATGTTGATGATATTTGGAGGTGGGGACCTTGAGAAGTATTAGGATTAGATGATAGATTAGCTTTCTGTTGCTGTGATAAAATCCCTGGGGAAAACAATTTGAAAGGGAAAAACATTTATTTTGATACATAGTTTCAGTCTGTGGTCAGACAAATCCTTTGCTTTTAGGCATGTTCTGAGGCAGAAACATCATGGTAGAGGCTTGTGGCAGAGGAAATCTCACCTTCTGAAAAGCAAGAGAGAGAGACACACACACACAGACACACAGACACAGAGATTAGATGGATGGATAGATAGATAGATAGATAGATAGATAGATAGATAGATAGATATAGAGAGCCAGCACACCTCTACAATTTCCACCACTTCCCAATAGTCTATTCAGTGATGGCTCAGAGATCAGAGTTCTCATGATCCAATCACTTCCCCAAAGCCCCACCTCTGAACACTGGCATTGGGGACCAAGGCTTCAATACATGAGCCTCTGTGGGACAATTCATATCCTAGCCATAACAGGTGAGGTTTTGAAGGTGGTTTTGAAGGTAGTAGCTGTATAAGAAGGGGAAGGAGACTTGAGTTTGCATACTTCTACTCTTTCCATGTGGTGTCTTCCACCATGTTATGACACAGTAATAAGGTCCTCACCAGATGTGGCCCCTTGATCTTGGACTTCAGCTTCCAAAACTGTGAGAAATAAACTCCTATTATTTAGAAATCACCCAGTCTCAGGTATTCTTTAATAGCAACAGAAAGAAACTAAGAAACTTAGTACTTCATAGAAGTCTAAATAGTATCTGTCAACACAGAGAAAGACTGCTAGACGCCAATTGCTTAACCAGATTTTATTGGGTTACTAAGTATATATTAAGTATGCTTCATTTCCTTGAAGACCTTAAATATCTAAGTTGGAGAGACAAGAACCTGTAATCAACAAAATACATACAAATACATGCAGTAATTATGTGAGTGCATTGTGGAGGTGGTTAGCAACTGAATAATATTAATCAGGGATGAGGGATGTAGACCTTGAACTGTCAATTCCAAGTTGGAAGGTTGTTATTTTTTCTTTTGTTTGCACAGTTTATAAATCTCAGCAGTATGAACATTCTAGACTAGAAAATTCTTTGTTGTGGGGATGATTTTGTGCTTTGTGGGATGTTTCGGATGTTAACAGCATCCCTGGCCTCTATTTACTAGCTACAAGTAGATCACCATTCCACTCTGGGGCAAAACCCCAAAATGTCTCCAGACATTACTCTCAGGTTCCTGGGAGCAAATTTGTCACCACTAAAGTAAACTTGTCTACTGAATGGAACTGTGATGATGGTTTCTCATATATTTCCACTAGAACCTAGGCAAGTTTAGTTTGGTAAAACTGGCAAGTAACTTATATCTCAGGTTTAAGAAGTTCCAGAAATGTCAACCTACAAAAATGTCTTCTCTAAAAATACATTCCTGAAGACCTGATTAGCAACTCCTTGCCACAAGTCAAATCAGTTCTTTTTTTTGTTTTTTCCTTCCAATATCTAATATCCTTGGGAGGTATTTGCAAATCATCAAAGGGAAGATCCCTGAGAATAAATTTTAACTAACAAAGAAAAAAGTAGCAAGACTTCACACTGAAAATATGACAGAGCCAAAGAGGCAGAGGCAAAGCCATGGCAGGAAGGGAGAGGGGCTTAAGAATAGTGTTGCTCCAGGCTAGCCAGGAGGAGAGCCTGGTGTTTTCCTGGGGAGGAAGGAGGAGTGAGAGATTTTAAAATGCATGAGAAAAGTGAGCAAAGCTGTCAGATGCAAGCTTGGGGGAACTCTGAGAACACTAGGCTCTGGGATGGAGAGATTAAGGATGTCTTTGGGGGCCTGGCATATGTACAAGGATCTGCTGATGCAGCCATGACCTCCTTTTGTGGTCTCATCTTCCTGAACTCCCTCTCATGCTTGGGGCTAAGCCAAACTGACTTTCTTCTCTTTCCTGAAATTTCCCTGTGCTTCTTTCTGCTTTTTCACTTGCTGACCCACCTGCTTGGAACCAGTCCCTTCTACCCCGACCCAGTTTCTTCTCTAACTGCCTCTGCCTACTTAGCTTAGTTACTCATGCTTCAGAACTCAGCTCAATCTGTTACATCTTCTGGAGTGTTTCACAGCATCCTGCTCTTCATAACACATTTCCTAATTGATAATTAGACCTTGATTTTTGAGATTATTTGTTACTAACCATTTATTACTTAAAGTTCAAATGATGGTAGAAAGTATGTCAATTTTGTTTATCATGGTGTCCATAGGACTTGACTTTAGGACTGGAATGTAGTATATACTTAGTAAAGATTTGGAATGAACTCATGAGGGTCTGGATTTTTCTACTTCATAATTATTCCAATTTAGGTAGAGACAGGATCCAGGATGGGAGGGAAAATGATAGGAGGAGTAAAGAAAAAAAATCACAACAAAAGCTGCCAACTCATCATATCTGTAGATTTTATCTTTGCTATTTCAAAAGACTTGTTTTCTTGTTGTTGGGTTTTGTGTTTTGTTTTTGTTTTTGGTGCTGGGGTTTGAACTCAGGGACACTTTACCACTGAGCCACATCTCAATGTGAGACAGTGTCTCACTATGTTGCTTAGGTCCTCACTGAGTTGCTGTGGTTGGCCTCAAACTTGCAATCCTCCTGCCTCAGCTTCCTGAGTCAAATACTTGTTCTTGATCAAAGTCTAGGCCACCAAAATATGACATTCCTGGCATGTATAATCAAAGTTATCCTGAAAAGGTGTCAATAATGAGATTGTGGGACTGCTTGGGCCAGACCCCAAAGTCTTATTATATTTAAAGTTGAACATATTGGTCCAATATGAACTCAATAAATCTGAATCTTAGGCAGAAAGGCATAAACCCATGTTTCCAGATCTACCTTTCAGAACTGAGTCAAAGATGCAGAATCAGTCTCAGAACCTCAGAAAATGTTTGGATCCTGAACATTTTATTCTATAGTGGTCTCTAAGGACAGTTGAACTTGAGTTTGCAAAACTGTATTTGGATGGCCTGTGTTTAGGATCAGCTGGTAATACTGAAGTTCTCTGTTGCCATGTGACAGTTCCTTTTCTTTACTTCAAGTTGATCCATACTGTGAAAATCAGCCTCACATTTTCTAAATGTTCCTTATTTAATGAGTTAGCAAATACTAGAAAAGAAATGAAAAGAAAATTTTCTATGAGTTATTCCTTAAAACATCAGTTCCTATGAAGATCCAGGACAGCACACTTTATATAAAGTGCCGATTATATGCCCAACATTGTGCTAGGGGCCGAGTCTGTGGTGTTGAACTACACAGACATAGAGTTTAAAGACTAGATTTCTAAATTCTTGGAATAGTGGAATCTATTTATCATCCGTCCATCTATCATCTCTCTACCTATTGTAACAAAGAATATACTCAGAGATTAAATAATAAAAGACTCCAATTCATTGACAGTTTAAGCAAAAGTACTAAACTCTTAACAATAAAAACTCATTAAAAGGAAAGAAAATTTTGCCTGAATACAGGCAGGGGAACAAAGGTTTAAAATATTTAATTGCTTTATTTTTTCAGGAATGGAGGTTATTTTTCTTGACAAAAATGAACAATGCAATGTCCTTTTAAGAGCTGTTGCTCCTATATAAGCCTCCCCCCCACATAACCCCAACCCCCACATACACATACACACACTAGAGATGTGTATGTTTGTGTATGTGTGGGTGTGTGTGCATATGTATATGCTGTTTAGGAATTAGATGAATTTTATTCATCTATATCTGATATGAATGTGTTTTACAAACCCAAAAAGGCACATGAGTTCTGGTGATAGGCCAGAATATTTGAAATGAAACAATTCTGAAATTTCAAGTCATAGTCATGTTTATCTGCTAGCCCATTCTGGTTCTTCTCTGGTTTCCTCTTCTCTAATGACTGAAAGTTGTTCTCTAGATAGATAAAATACAGGTAAAAGATGGTTTCATTGCCTATGGAAGAGCCTACTTTGTGTGATCTCATAATGATCCTCTTATCTCCTCCCTCATCATCCTATTGACACACTTGGGAATGGGACATTAAAGATCATCCATAAGGCATCTCTCAGCATTACTCGTGTGTTAATCCAGGTCTTCCAGGAAGTAGATGCCAAGACAGAATTTCATTACGGGAAATGCTGACAAAATGAGAAGGGAACTGGGTGAGATTTGGGAAAACCATCAGATCATGACAAAATCTGACCATGAGTGAAGGAGAGAGGAAATAAAGATTTTGGTGAAAGCATTCTAGACTGTTTATAGGGTTAATAAAAGTTCTAAAGGAAGTTTGGTAAGGCTATTTGGGGAGTTCTCAAGTTAAAGTCACCCCTCAGAGGAGTCCTTTATATCCCAGAAAAGAGCCTGCCTTAGAGTCCCTGCTACGCTTAGCCATGTTAGGAACAACTAAAGGGAAAAGCAGCATTGAAGCCAGAGCACTCATAGATTTCAACAAATGTCAGAACTCAGAAGCAGCCTGAAGTCTTTTGTCATGACATTTTCTGCAGTTGGAAGTCTGTGAAGTCCAGTCACATGGCTGCCATAGCTCACATTCAGAAGTTGGTTTGGAAAACAGTCCCACTCTATGCAACAGTTGGGAAAGCTTTCAAGATTCCACAAAAACATTTAGTAAGATGGATACCAGTTTCAATTTCTTTCCAGAATGTTGGCTGTCTTGTTTATGGGTGAAGTAATAAAAGAAACATTATTTGGGGAGTGGGGTAAATTCTGTTCTGTATCTAATGTGAGCAAGTTTTACAAACCCCAAAATGTCCATAGGGTCTGACCAGAGGTTATAATGTTTGAAATTTGAAAAATCCTAGAGAATCAAGGCCATAGTGTGACACATTTATGTCTTAGCCCTTCTTGTTTCTCCTCTTGTTTCAACCTCTCTCATGACGGGAGCCTATTCTCTTATTAGATTGAAAGACCTCTGCCACATGGATTGGCTCTTTCAGCCTTCATTCCACCCTCTTTCTTGTTTGGAATGTTAGAAAGCTGTAAGAGCTACATACCTCAGACTCACAGATGACAATTTCATTCTGCCAATTAAAGGTACTCAGGCTGAGATTTGGAAGAAAGGAGGTAGATGCCATTGTCCTACAGCTTTTGTTGCAAGCTAGGTCATGACATTGTGAGTGTTGGAAGAGATGTGATGGTGGGATCAGGATCTCTGTCTAGTCACCAGCTTTGTGGGATGAAGGCCAGTCATGGCCACAGCCAAAATAGCAGCTTCTGGATCTGTGGATAATTAAATGGACAAATAAACATTTGTTAAATGAATGCACATATAAATGAATGAATGAGCAAAAAAAGAATTATGAAAAACAATCTTCCTCTCCGGGGAGTCACATTTGGGTGATCTTGAAAACTGTAGCTGAATGGCAGCTCTCTAGGTGATTGGAGGCTCTCTGCCTGATGCTCCTCTGGTCCTCCCAATGCCCTTTTTTCCCCTTTTATTCATTTGAGTATTGGGAATTGAACCCAGGGATTTATGCATGCTAGGCAAGTGCTCTACCACTGAGTCAGCCCAGCCTTTTAAAATTTTTATTTTGAGACAGGATCTTGCTAAGTTGCTGAGGGTGACTTTGAACTTGTGATCCTCCTGTCTCAGCCTCCTGAACAGCTGGGATTACAGGCATGTGCCAACACGCTCAGCTCCCAATATCTTTGCCTATAATTAAGCCCTCTGTTTGAACTACCTGGAGTAGATTCTGTTTTTTGTTCTAAATCTGGACTATAGGGAAAAAGAACAGGAAGACATTGTTCTTATTAATTCACTTATTCATTTGTTCATTCAGCCATGCATCCATTTACATATGCATTCATTCAACAGATGTTTATTTTTACATTTAGTTGTTGACTATTGACTTTGTACCAGGTACTGTGTGAGGTACTGAGGATTTCTTGGTGAACCAGACACAGGTTCTATCCTTACAATTTACTACTGAATGCCAGGGCCTGTGAGAGGGCCAGGGAGAGAATTCTTAATGGCTAAAAAGGCTAGTGTAGCAACAGCTCAGCTATGAAACTGATCTAAGTGCCCTTCAACATGTGAAATGGATAAAGAAAATGTGGTACATATACACAGTGGAATATTTCAGCCATAAAGAAGAATGAAATTATGGCATTTGAAGGTAAATGGATGCAACTGGAGAGTCTCATGCAAAACCAAAGGCCAAATATATTCTCTGATATGCGGATGCTAACACACAATGGGGTGGGGGAGGGAAGAATAGAAGTTCATTTGATTAGACAAAGGGGAATGAAGGGAAGGGAGGAGAAATGGGAATAGGAAAGACAGTAGAATGAATTAGACATAACTTTCCTATGTTTACATATGAGTACATGATCAGTGTAACTCCACATCATGTACAAACACAAGATTGGGAAGTTATACTCCATGTATGTATAATATGTCAAAATACATTCTATCATTATGTATAACTAAAGAGAACAAATAAAAAAATTTTAAAAAATGCTAGTGTAGGATGCCCAATTCGAGGAAAGAGGGATAACTAACATGGATTGAACGTCCATTGTATGTCAGGTTTTGTGATGGAATTGTATATATTTCATTATATTTAGTCATCACAACAATCCAATGAAACAGATTATCAGCCCCATTTTGCATATGTACAAAATAAAACAAGAGATTAAGTGCCTTGTCAAAGGATCTGAATCAGGATCTGCCTGACCCCAAATTCCACATTCTTAAAAAGCACACATTGGTTACTTTGGACAATGCTTTGCAATCACTGTGTCCCCGAAGATTTGTAGTAAGGACAAAACAAAGAGTGCTTGTCCTTACTACAGAACTCATGGGGTTCTCCGTGTCTCTGCAGCGCACCCAGCATTCCTTAATTCTTCTCTATTTTCCCCTCTCATTTGGTTCTTACTGGTTTTCCTTTCCTTTTTGTTTCATTTGGCTTGCCAGCCAAACTCCTTCTCTACCTTTCATTCTGCTTTTGATTTTCCCTTTGCTGCTTTGCACCTTTTGCATTTCTGTGTACCCATCTCTCTCTCACTCCTTCATCTTTCCTGTATCATATCTTTTCTGTCTCATTTCTCTCTCTGGTTTCCTCAGGTTATTGGTCTCTGTCCATTTGTCTCTCTCTCTGTATCCTTCATTCTCTGTCTGCCCATTATAGATTCCAAAGACAATCCCTGGCTTGGAGTCCTTACCTCTGTATTTCTGGTTCCATGTTCAGGTTGAGAAGATAAACAATTTTACCCTTTTTCTTGGTTCTGCCTTTGGATGGGAGAGTTAAAGAATTCTTACCTCTTAGTTATCAGTGAATATATTCCTTTCTTTATATATCTTTGTCATGATTTGGAACCTGGACTGTTTTAGGCAAATTGCTCTTGCTCTCAGAAAAGTCATCCCAATGAAGCCACTCTGCCTTCTTCTTTCTCCTGACTCTGTAGAGAAGGAATGTGCCAGCTGCAAAATTCTGCACTCATATAGGGATGGCATGGAGTGTGATTCCATGCCAGATTTTTGAAAGTACTACTATTAACTTGAGGTACAAATCAAATGAGAAGTAGAAAAATCTAATGAATATTGCTCCCAGTTAATCTTCTCTTATGTGCTATTATCAAGTGCAGCAATTGTGGGCTTTTTGCTGGAACTTCCCTCTCTGCTGATGGGCAGTGTGCCCTGATCAGACATCTTCAAGAAGGAGTTATGGTGGCTTAAAGGACAAAAGGGCAATGTTTAAAAGGATCATCTTTAGAAAAAGAGAGAAATCTCATCCTGTTTCCTTTTTTAAAGGCAATTTTAACTTTTGAAAAGACCTACAATTTCTCTTGTTTTCTTTTAAACTGGAAAGGTGAAATCTGTAAAATTATGGATTAATTTACTCTTTATCTTCATTTGCTTTGATTGTCAGATTTCATTCTAGTACTCTGCTTATCTCCCAATACTCTAGCAGAATGGTTGTCTTCCAAAATTTCCAAATCTCTTTCCCAACATTTCAGTAGTAAAGATGCAGATGACTGTTTTATATTTTGTGGTAAGCATGTTAACCTTTTCAAAGAATGTAATAATCACAAATGAATTATATAACTCAAGATCTCATTTCCTTTTCATTTAATGAAAACTTAAATGAGTGAAGTTAGGTGGTTTCTTCCTAATAAATCACTGTTTCATGGCCCTTGGGCTAGAAGGGCCCTTTCCCATCCCTGTGTAGAATGGTTGTTGAAAAGTTAATGAGATTTGGGAATGAATTTGTGAGCAAGTTATCGAGTTCAATGGAAATGAAAGTCCCATTGTACTTTGTAATGGTGAGCTTGGTGTTCAGCCTTGGAAGTCATACTTTTTTGAAAATAACCTACAAACTGGAATTTATGGAGGACAAGTGGGATGATGAGGTGGCAGAAACATACACTATGTAAGGACTGGTGAGTAACTATGTTGGCAAAAAGAAGGGGGCTGGAGTGAGAAACAGGGGGAGGCAAATAGAAGACAATGCTGTATTTATCATGGTGTGGAATTCATCTTTTAATTTACAACACAGGTGTCACATCCACAGTCCAGTTGTGTCATGTCAGTGGGGCAGGTTGCAGAAAAGTCAAAGAAAGTGCCTGGAGACAGTGTGCTAGACATATGATTTATTGGGAAAAATTCACAAGAGATTGGTGGTTGTTCCCAAAAGAGTTCAGTGGTGATAGGCTGAAAAGATAGCACCTCTGTCCCTCAAAGTGCTTCACCAAGCACTGTCTCCTCTGCTTCATGGCATTTAGTCTGGTGGCAGCAGGCTGGATAAGTGACATGTATGCTTTTCACAGTGCCCTCAGTTCTGCATCTATCTCCACTCAGAGAGGGGTTTTATATGTTAGGCTGCAGAAGCAGTGACATCATCAGCGTTAAGCTTGCTAAGTTAGCTTGTATAACCAGCATCCCAGGGAGAAGCTGTCCTGGTGTATATGCAAGACAGCAGCCTCTACAGATATCATTAACTTGCCCTCATTCCCAGATGCCTAAGAGAAAGCCAGTATCTTTCAAGATAATATGAATCTGTATTTTTCTGACCGAGACTTATTCTCATTGTTTCTTTAACTTGATTAGGTTTTTGGGAGCAGAAAGAGTATATCAGGGACAGGATGTTTTACTGATCCCCTTTTCTTTAGGGAAGATACACTCTACCTACCATGTGTCTGAATGTCTTTATAATCTTATTGTGTCTGTCTTCCACAATGTCCCTCAGGAGGCACATCAGGATATAGATTGTAACCAAGTCCCATAATAGAAATACAGAGAGCAGCAGAATGTGATAAGCACTGCTATAAGAGCAAGTGGACTGAACACAACATAGGGGGAGACTGTAACCAAACAGAAAAAGGATCAACACTAAGCTTGCCTATTATAGTCGTAGGGGTTTACAACTTGTAAAGCTAAAGACACATTGTGATAATTTTCAGGGTTACATATACAACATTCTGTTTTAATGAGGGCACAGGTGCAGATAACATATAGAACACCTTCTACTCTACTTCAGAGTAGAGTGCAAGTAGAAGTACTCTCTGAAGTAGAGTAGAAGGTATTCTATATGTTCCCAATTACTTCCACAATTGGGTAGTTTCTTCCTTAAGCCAAGTTATGGCTCTATGAGTATTAAGGCAGCAGCAGTGTGTTGAGGGAAAGTCTCAACCAGGAACCCAATGCTTACTGCTTGAGGAGAAAGTAGTAAAGCCATCACTTGCCAGGCTATCTTTTACTAGGGTTGCAGACAAGTGGGAAGTACACAGGCTGGTGCATAAGGTCTTTTCCAAGTGCATCAGCTAATCTAGTTATATGACAGATATGTCTACCCATAGGTGCCACAGTTTATATATATACCCAACCCCAAGGCAAGGGATTGCTCCCCCACATGTTGTCTTATTTTGCTATCCTAAGTAGTCAGTGTCTTTGAGTACAACTGTTGAGTTCACTTGATCAACAGGAGTCTGACCCTATTCACATGGACAGAGAGGTGTCACTGCTATTGTTTCTTTCTTTAGCAACAGGGGCTTTCCTTCTCATTTCCACCTGTGTTGTGCTTAGCCACCACGGGCTGTGAGATATAGCAAAGTACCTCAGCAAAGGGTTAGCTGGGTCTATTTGTTCCCATGCTAAGCAAAAGACATGATATTTAGTGTCTTTAAAAGAGAGTGAATTTAAATTCAAGTCTGTAGGTCAGTTGTCCAGCTACAGCCAGGAGTGGTGGCTGTTGCACCAGCTTAACATTTACTTCATTGCACAAAGGTGACCGGTTGTAGGTGCCATGAGAGACTGGTGGGAAAGGACAGAGGCAGCTTGCTGTATATCCCTAAGTCTTTTCTATTCTTTACCTCTACAATGGTTCTTTCCCATTATGCAAATAGATTAGCTCTGAGGATGAAATGTCAGATATTTTTAACAGGTATCAATATAGGCAAATCTTGATTATTCAACACATAAGCAGCCTTATCGTTTTGAGTGAGAATGGTGCTGGTCTGTGGACTATCTCTAGGTTTGCAATTCTGTATTTTTTATCTCATTTGTCCTTTTTCTCATGGGCTTGGGAAACCATTCACATGACCAATAGACTATGTGGGTCCCCTGTGGCAGGTCTTTCAGTAGTAGCAATAGCAAATTATTCTGTGTTTCCATTCATGGAGTACAGGTGTCCTTCTTAAGCATTGTCATTTGAATCCAGAAGGTGATATTAGTTTCTTGTGCTAACATCAGGCAGGTGCAAGTGGAAATGCCAATATTTGTCCAAAATCTAAGCCTATTTTTGCACCATGTCTGGGGCAATAGCACACATGAAGCCCAGCAGTTGAAGGCCATTTATGGCTGCCTTCTGTGATGCCCTTCTGCAAGCATATGCCCATAGTATTCCAGTGTACGCGTCCATCCATGTTAGGGCAACCTTGAAACCTTCCAATGGGAGCAACGTCTGAGGAAGTCAAACTGTCACCGTTGTGCTGGTTACCTCCCTCAAGCTATGCACCCCATCGCATAAAGCATTGGCCATAGATGTTTCATGGAACAGGCAGAGCAAGAGTCACATACACATACAATGGCTTGGTGGGAGCCAGTGTTACTTTGCTATGGGCCAGAGAGCTTTTCTTTCCTTGTGGTCTGTCTTCCTATATAGCTAAGAAGCTACATCTTTAATGGCATATCTTCCAGCCATTTCCCTTTAGTTAGTTTATCTGCTTCTTCATTTCCTGGAGGAGAAGCATGGTGTATTCTGTCACATGATCTATAGTCAATTTCTAGTATGGCAATTATTTTTGAATGCCTCTCCATATCTTTGCCTTCTTCCATAGCTGTGACCAGGGTCTTAAGGGAGCTAATTTATTGCCCTGCTGTTGCTACAGGATCCACTCAAACTAATCAGGGCAGCTAAAATCATCCAATTCATGTGGTTGCTTTTGGACTAATAAGCCTAAGATTTGTAACTGCTCTATAAATACTTTTGCTTGAGAGGAGACTTTGAGGTCCTTAAGTTCCCAGTCCCATGAGACTTTCCTTTTTATTAAATCATTATAGTGGTTTTAACATTTGCAACAAGTATAAAATGGAGGGATGCCAGCATCTCAACACTCCTGAGAAGACCTATGACTATTTTGGAGTAGGGAAAACTTGGGCTTTATCTATAATAGCAGGATCCAACCAGATAACCCCTGAGTTCTTGGCAGACAGTCCAGATCCTTGCAATTTGGAAAAGTTGACAACCTATCCTTTCACTTGGAAATGTTCCACTGTTTGAGCTGCTTCCTCTAGGTGGGCAAGGACTCAGAAGTTAACATCGCATCATTAATATAATGAAACAGCTATTCTGTCAGGTTTTGTTAACAGGCCAGAACACTACCACCACCCCATGACATATAGTTGGGCTATGTAAATAACATTGGAGAAAAACGCTGCAAGTTCATTGTTGCACTTCCCATATGAAAGCACATTGCTTCTGGCTTTCCTTATTGGACCCCTTGTGTTTCCTTTGCCTTCTTTCTTCTACCTTCTATTTCCCTTGATTCCTAATCTTTTCAGTTTCTCCCATATCAGCTACAGTACAAGCTTCTTGAGAAACAGGAAAACCCACTAAAGGGGTAAGGATTGATACCAGAGCTCCATAATATTGTCCAGGAGCCATTTGGAGAATGGTGTCCTTTAATCCCGCTGTGACTGTTTCATTATCAGGACCAGTGTGGTTCACTTTATAAATAGCATGCTTCTTCCTAACTCTCTTAAGATATCATGCAGTTCTTCCATGGATCACCATCATGGGGGCACCAGGGACAAAGGCCCAATATTGGGCCAAATAGTTTTATAGGCAGCCATCAGTCACGACAATAAAGAGATGGTACAGTTCTCATTAACAGCTAAATATAATATTGCCTCAGAGTAGGGTGTGTGGTGAGTGAGGCAATTTTACCCATTTTACTTCCTGAAAAGAGCATGTCTTCAGCACCAGTGTTGCAAAGCTACAACAGCCTCATTCTGCTACATTTTTCCTGACTTGCTGCCTAAAATGCCGTACCAATTTAGCAGTGGCATGATCTCTCATGCAGGCATATGTATGCCCATTGGGAGTGGGCAGATTTTCAACATCTGTTCCCACCAACCATGGCTGATCTGTCTTTACCTTTGGAGTTATGACCCGTCTGATCCCTGGCACTGGCACCTTGACCAGCTCATCCCAGTCTTCATCCTCTTATTTTGAGGTGCTGGGTTCACAGGGTCCCATTTATGAGACTGCCATTCTTTTTGAGTAACTACAATCCTTACACTAGCTTATTGTAAACATATACCTTTTAGTTAAGAAAAATGGCAGGCTAGAGTTTCCAAATTTCCATCAGCACTCCTGACATAAGCAAGTAATTGCTCAGTAGTCCCTACTTGAGTTAAAGGGGCTTCCTGCTTCAGCTTTAATCCTTCCTACAATTGCTTTGCACTCAGGATTGCAGCTCTGCCTCTTTTGCTGCCCACCATGCTGTGAAGAGGAGCCACCCCACAGCTGCTGCTATCTTACAGAGCTCTTAGTTTTTCTTTAGACTGTGTTGCTTTCCCATGAGCAACGGTATTTCCCCTAATTGTTGAGGTGTTTTGGGGGCATCACTATGCCCATATGAAGGTCTCCAGGCACTCATAATAGCTGCTGCTCCAAGAAGAGTTCAGTGGCAACAGGTTGAACTGACAGCAAAGTGTTTCACCAGAGTGCCTCATGGTGTTGTGTTCAGTGGTGGCAGGATAGACAAGTGACACACGTCTATTCCACAGTGCCTCAATTCTGCACCTGTCCCCACTCAGAGAGAGGTTTTTATGTGTTAGGCTGCAGAAGCAATGATACCATCAACTTTAGTTTGCTTAGTTAGCTTGTATGATCAGCATCCCCAGTAACAACTGTCCTGGCATACATTCAAGAAAGAAGCTTTCTACAGATAACACTGGCTTGCCTCAGTTCTCAGTATGCATAGAGAATGCCAGAGTTCTTCAAGATAATATGTATCTGGACTTTCTGGACCTGGCTTGTTTTCATTGCTTTAAATTTGCTAGGTTTTTGGGAACCAAAAGGGGACATTTGGGGACATGGTACTTTATTGTCTCACTTTTCTTTAGGGATGATACAACAGGATATTGAGATCTAATAGTAATAAGAAGAACTCTTTATTGAGTATTTAGTACTATTCTTAGTGCATTATGTTCATTTTGTTTGTTTTGTTTGTTTTAGTCATTATAACAACCTCAAAGGAAGGCGTTGTTATTTCCGTTTAACAGATGAGAAATCTGAGGCTCTGAAAGTTAAGAATCTAGCCCAAGTCTAGGCTGGAACCAGAATTGAAACACAGGTTCCTCTGACTTTAAAGACAATGCCCTTAAAAATAGTACAAGTATGCTTCAAAAGGAAGAGATGGTGAGCAAACAGTTGCTTGAATAGAGACAGAAAAAATGCTTTGTTTTATGCATGGCTGTATCTTTACACCTTCCTACTAGGTATAGTGAGAAACAGCATTACCTCTTATTTCCATATATTAGCAAGGTGAATGCACCTCACTCATCTCTATTTACAGAGCAAATGCCATGGCATGGGTTCAATGAAAATTTTCTCCCTTGTGTTCCAATCTATTGCTGATGTGACAAGGACAGAATTGTCAGAGCAGCTCCTAATTAAATAGTTCAGAGCTTCATTAGGAAGATGTGACTGAATGCAGGACTCACCAGCAAGTGCTGACCACAGTTGACACTAATTGGTCCCTTGGCTGCCAACCTCACACAGCAGGGAATTAGACACTGAGGAGAGGGGAGGAGCAACAGGCTTGCTGAAACCACTTTTGAGGTAGATTCAGGGACCATCACCATTGGTCAGGAAGGGAATTCCCATAGGCACAAGCTAAGGATCAGATTTGAGAATGTCACCTTGGCTTTTTCTCCTTCAGAGAGTTGGTGAACTTCAAGATCCAGGGCATTTTTATTGTGGTTGATATATTTTCAGTGCATGCATGTACACGTGCGCACACACTCAGAGACCACAGAGGAATGAAACATCTCTGTTAGAGAGGCAGGACTAACCTATTTAATTAATCTTCCACCTTTTGGGGTGTGGTAAGTATTCAGGAGACCAGTCCATTTTAGGAATCTTCCTGTAAAAAAAAAAAAGAATTCTTGCCCCTATACCTTAATAACTAGGGCAGGTGAAAAGATGTGAACACCCATTTGTTCAGTCCTAGCTTTCATGGCAGAAGTTTTGTGTTGGATTCTCATAGCACTGTGGAGCCTTACTAACTCTCAGACCAAGGGACTGATTCCTTTTTTCATGCTCAGGATTGTATAGGCCACTCTGAGACTAGAAAATATTAATATAAACAACAGATCTCAAAAAAGACTATGAAATCTATTAAAATCAGAATTCTGGGTGTATCACTGATTTTCTTTATACTTTGCTTCCTCCTTGAGATCCTGAATGGAAAAATCCAATATTTTGATTCAAAAATTTCTCAATTTTGTAGATGGTGAAACTGAGGCTTTAGAGAGTAAAACCTTATACAAGTTCTGAGCATTGGAAAGAGGCAAAGCAATGACATGTTTTAGTTCTTTTGACTCTAAATTTAATAACTTTTCTGCAATGTAGCTTCCTCTATAATTTTTGTTCTACTATAGACTTCACCATAGTAGACTATACACACTTTCAGCATTCTCTGCCTTGTCTCAAAATAGTTTTGGTCAAATTTCTACATGTGCTTGATATGTAGACATTACAGGGTACACACATGCCCTATAGAAACACAAAGTAAATCAAAAACAATTGAGAGGTGGTTAACCTTATCCCCAGACAGCACACTAGCTCACTCTGCAGGGAGACATCCCAAGAAGTTTGTGTCTGTAACACCTTCTCTGCGGCCCTGAGAAAAGCAAAGAAAGCATTGTGGCTGCCATTTCCCCCGTCAATCTACAAAGGCTTAATGGACTAGACTTTAGGAGTAACATATGTCCTGTGAAATGAGGGATACATTCCTGAGATTAGAGAAATACCATGACAGTTCCTTTACAGATTGTTTTCGACTACTTCTTCATCCATAACTTAGTATTGAGCAATGCATATTTAAAAGTACTTCTCGAGCCGGGACCGGAGCTGCTTGCCGGGTCCAGAGTCGCCATTCTACAGCTTCCCTGGCGGAGAGATGCCATCCTCAGCTATCTGAGCCCTCAGACCTAAGCCAACCCCTTCCCTCGGGGACACGGCGCTGCGGCTCCGGGTGAGATTTGGCCAGGAGCAGAGCTGCTTGCTGGGTCCAGCGGTGCCATTCTACAGCTTCCCTGGCGGAGAGGCGCCATCTTCAGCTATCTGAGTCCTCAGACCTAAGCTCAGCCCTTCCCGCGGGGACACGGTGCTGCGGCTCCAGGGCCACGGTACTGTGTCTCCTGGTTGCCTCTGCCCAGAAGCATTGATAATTCCCAACCGGGAGGTTGTGAGACAGCAGCTATCTTGGGTCACCACTTGATCAAGCACCTCTCAAACATCTGGTGAGTTACTGGAAATCTGCAGGGACGCCCTAAGTCTTTACAGGGAAATTGCAATCCCTCTGATTTGCACTACTAGAGGGGAAGATACATGAGCAGCATGAGAAAACACGGGAAGAAAGTGTCCCAAACAAACCTAGATGATACATCAAGAGATCCCAAAGACAGCATGGTAGAAGGAATGACAGAAATGGAGTTCAGAATGTTCATAATTAAAATGATCCGAGAAGAGAATGAGGTGACGAGAGTGCAGATTCAGGCTATGAATAACCAGCTAATAGAGCAATTTCAGGAAGCAAAAAATCATTTCAATAAAGAGATAGAAGTTCTGAGAAAAAAACAAACAGAAATCCTTGAAGGAAACAAGGAAATGAAGGAAACAATCAACCAAGTTAAAAACTCAATAGAAAGCATAATTAAAAGAATAGATCACTTGGAAGACAGAACCTCAGACAATGAAGACAAAATATTTAATCTTGAAAACAAAGTTGAACAAACAGAGAAGATGGTTAGGAATCATGAATGAAACCTCCAAGAAATATGGGACATCATGAAAAGACCAAATTTAAGAGTTATTGGGATTGAGGAAGGTACAGAGATACAAACCAAGGGTATGAACAATCTGTTCAATGAAATAATATCAGAAAATTTCCCAAATATGATGAATGAGATGGAAAATCAATTACAAGAGGTCTACAGGACACCAAACGCACAGAATTTCAATAGATCCACACCAAGGCACATTATAATGAAAATACCTAACATACAAAACAAAGATAGAATTTTAAAGGCTGCGAGAGAAAAGCAGCAGATTACCTACAGGGGGAAACCAATACGGATATCAGCAGATTTCTCAGCCCAGACCCTAAAAGCAAGAAGGGCCTGGAACAACATATTTCAAGCTCTGAAAGAAAACGGATGTCAACCAAGAATCTTATACCCAGCAAAACTTACCTTCAGATTTGATGATGAAATAAAATCCTTCCATGATAAACAAAAGCTTAAAGAATTCACAAAGGGAAAGCCTGCCCTACAGAACATTCTCAACAAAATATTCGAAGAGGAAGAAATGAAAAATAACAATCTTGGTCACCATGGGGAGGAACTACCCTAAAGAAAGAGTCAATCAAAGGAGAAACAAAGTTAAGCTAAAAACCCCCAAAAAGCTAAAATGACAGGAAATACAAGTCATATCTCAATAATAACCCTGAATGTAAATGGCCTAAACTCATCAATCAAAAGACATAGACTTGCAGACTGGATTAAAAAGAAAGACCCAACAATATGCTGCCTTCAAGAGACTCATCTCATAGAAAAACATGCCCACAGACTAAAGGTGAAAGGTTGGGAAAAAACATACCATGCACATGGACTGAATAAAAAAGCTGGGGTTTCCATTCTCATTTCAGATAAAGCAGACTTCAAGCCAAAGTTAGTCAGGAGGGATAAAGAAGGACATTTCATACTGCTTAAAGGAAGCATAAATCAGCAAGACATAACAATCATAAATATTTATGCACCAAACAATGGCGCATCCATGTATGTCAATCAGATCCTTCTCAATTTCAGGAATCAAATAGACCAAAACACAATAATACTCGGAGACTTTAACACTCCTCTCTCACGGTTGGACAGATCCTCCAAACAAAAATTGAACAAAGAAACCATAGGACTCAATGACACAATCGCTAATTTGGACTTAACATACATATATAGAATATTCCATCCATCAAAAAGCGAATACACTTTCTTCTCAGCAGCTCATGGGTCCTTCTCTAAAATAGACCATATGTTATACCACAAAGCTACTCTTAACAAATACAAAAACATAGAGATACTACCTTGTATACTATCAGATCATAATGGAATGAAATTAGACATCAACGAGAAAGTTAGAAACAGAAACTACTCCAAGACGTGGAGATTAAATAATATGCTATTGAATGATACATGGATAACAGAAGACATTAGGGGAGAAATTAAGATTCTTAGAGGTCAACGAGAATAAAGATACAACATATCGAAATCTCTGGGATACTATGAAAGCAGTGCTAAGAGGAAAGTTCATTGCAGGGAGTGCATTTAATAAAAGAATGAAAAGTCAACAAATCAATGACCTCACATTACAGCTCAAAGCCCTAGAAAAAGAGGAACAGATCATCACCAAAAGTAGTAGAAGACAGGAAATAATCAAAATCAGAGCTGAAATCAACGAAATTGAAACAAAAGAAACAATTCAAAAAATTGACGAAACAAAAAGTTGGTTCTTTGAAAAATAAACAAAATTGATAAACCCTTAGCCACGCTAACGAAAAGAAGGAGAGAGAAACTCCAAATTACTAAAATCCGTGATGGGAATGGAAATATTACAACAGACACAATTGAAATACAAAACATAATAAGAAGCTACTTTGAGAATTTATACTCCAACAAAATAGAAAACATGGAAGACATCAACAGGTTCCTAGAGGCACATGAGCCACCCAAACTGAATCTGGAGGACATACACAACTTAAATAGATCAATTTCAAGCAATGAAATAGAGGAAGTCATCAAAAGCCTACCAACAAAGAAAAGTCCAGGACCAGATGGATTCACAGCCGAGTTCTACAAGACCTTCAAAGAAGAGCTCATTCCAATACTCCTCAAAGTATTTCACGAAATAGAGGAGGAGGGAACCCTTCCAAACTCATTCTATGAAGCTAATATCACCCTGATACCAAAACCAGAGAAGGACACATCAAAGAAAGAAAATTTCACCCATATCTCTAATGAACATAGATGCAAAAATTCTTAACAAAATTTTAGCAAATCGCATACAAAAGCATATTAAAAAGATAGTGCACCATGATCAAGTGGGTTTCATCCCGGGGATGCAAGGTTGGTTCAACATCCGGAAATCAATAAATGTAATTCACCACATCGACAGACTTAAAGTCAAGAACCACATGATTATTTCAATAGATGCAGAGAAAGCATTTGATAAAATACAGCACCCATTCATGCTCAAAACACTAGAAAAAATAGGGATAGTGGGGACATTCCTTAACATTGTAAAGGCTATCTATGCTAAGCCCACAGCTAACATCATTCTAAATGGAGAAAAATTGAAAGCATTCCCCCTGAGGACTGGAACAAGGCAGGGATGCCCTCTTTCGCCACTATTATTCAACATTGTTCTTGAAACTCTAGCCAGAGCAATTAGACAGACCAAAGAAATTAGAGGAATACAATAGGTAAAGAAGAGATCAAACTATCCCTATTTGCAGATGACATGATTCTCTATTTAGAAGATCCTAAGAATTCCACCAAAAAACTTCTGGAACTCATTAATGAATTCAGTAAAGTAGCAGGATATAAAATTAATGCTCATAAATCTAATGAATTTTTATTCGTAAGTGATGCATCCTCTGAGAGAGAAATTAGGAAAACTACCCCATTCACATTAATCTCAAAATAAATAAAATACTTGGGAATCAATCTAACAAAAGATGTGAAAGACCTCTGCACTGAGAACTACAGAACGCTAAAGAAAGAAGTTAAAGAGCATCTGAGAAGATGGAAAGATCTCCCATGTTCTTGGATAGGCAGAATTAATATTGTCAAAATGGCCATACTTCCAAAAATGCTATACAAATTCAATGCAATTCCAATTAAAATCCCAATGATGGACCTCATAGAAATAGTGCAAGCAATCATGAAATTCATTTGGAGGAATAAGAGACCCAGAATAGCTAAAGCAATCCTTAGGAAGAAGAGCGAAGCAGGGGGTTTCACAATACCAGACCTTCAACTATACTACAGAGCAATAGTAACAAAAACAGCATGGTAATGGTACCAAAATAGACAGGTAGATCAATGGTACAGAATAGAGGACACAGAGATAAACCCGCATAAATACAGGTATCTCATACTTGACAAAGGAGGCAAAAACATGCAATGGAGAAAAGACAGCCTCTTCAACAAATGGTGCTAGGAAAACTGGAAATCCATATGCAGCAAAATGAAACTAAACCCTTATCTCTCACCCTGTACAAAACTCAACTCAAAGTGGATCAAGGACCTAGAAAACAGACCAGAGATTCTGCACCTAATAGAAGAGAAAATAGGTCCAAATCTTCATCATGTTGGCCTAGGACCAGATTTCCTTAACATGACTCCCAAAGCGCAAGAAATAAAAGCTGGAATCAATGATTGGGATAGAGTCAAACTAAAAAGCTTTTTCTCAGCAAAGGAAACAATCAGCAATGTGAAGAGAGAGCCTTCAGAGTGGGAGAAAATCTTTGCCACACACACTTCAGATAGAGCACTAATCTCCA
>JAJEJO010005158.1:178638-224532 GCA_020662805.1 Glaucomys volans | reverse complement strand
GCATAGAGGGAAGGGAGGGGTGGGGGCGGGGTGTGGGGTAAAAATAATAACACAATGTGTGACAGATACCATTGCCCTGTGTACATGCATGAACGCACAGATGGTGTGACTCTACTTTGTGTACAACCATTGAAACAATAGCTGTACTCCATTTGTGTTCAATGAATCAATAAGTAAATAAAAAATAAAGAAAGAAAGAAAGAAAAAAAGAAAAAAAATAAAACACCAAAGCTGCTGATGCTGCTGATACCAAAAAAAAAAAAAATTAAAAAATTTAAAAATTTAAAAAAAATAAAAAATAAAAATGGGAAAAAAATAAAAATAAAAAAAATAAAAGTACTTCTCTTTAAATCACTCTATACATCTTTCATTCTATCTGCCTTTCAGGAATTCTGACAAAGGAGAAGAAGCATGCTTTTGTTGTTGCTGCTGTTGGAACTTGAAACAAATGTTAAAAGTCTGGATTCACAAGCAGTGGTAATTTTTTTAAATTGTATAAAGCTCTTTCTTCTATGGATTTAGTAAATTCACGTATTTCTGAGGAGGACATTGTTACTCTCCTTAAGCCTAGTCTGGGGAGTTTGAATTGGAATGTAGTGTATTTTGGTTTCCTGATCTGTTCCAGGTGGCTTAACCCATTCTCTTGCTACTTCTTAATGTCCTTTAGTCACTGGTATAGCTGGCCTTGTGGTGGTTCCTCCTGAAACTTTCCAATTGATTGCACTGAGGCCCTTCTCTTCTTCCTCCACCATTAGCCGAGGGTACAATCTCATCCCTGGGGCCTGCGTCAGGGCACGCTTCCTCTGCTTTGGACTTGGCTGTCTGAGGATAGAGCACTGAGTGGGTGAGATTTCTCTGTCTTCTAACTCTGAGAAAAGTATATTAAGTGGGTTTGTTTTGAGAAGGAAAAGGATTCACTCAGTGAGCTCACTGACATTTTGACACCATGTCTGCCAGGCACTAGGGCCCTCTGCACTGCAGCCTTTGTCTTGATTTATTCTTAAGCAATGCCATCTTATTTTCTCAGGTCAAAGTGACTTCTTGCAGTGGGACTGGTGGTCTTTGCATTCAGGAGGAGCAGTGTCTCTGACTTTCAGGAGTGCCATCTTGGGTGAGCAAGGACATCTTTCCCTCCCTGGGGCTCACTGGCCAGCATGGCCTGTTGTAGAAGCATTTCTGAGCTGCTTTCAACACTGATGCATAAGGGCTATTACGAATGAGATTTGCTAGCTTGGGGAAAGGAAAGGAAAATACTTCTCATTTTTAAAGGGAGTAAAACAAGTTTTATTATTTGAATAGCAATTAAATATTTCTTGTGATTACTTTTTAGTGTTACTTTTTGCCTCAATCAATAGTTGTTTTTAAAAGGTTTTTTAAAATACACTCATTCAACAGACACTTAATATGCCCCTTCTATTTTTTTAATGATAATAACAAAGATTAAATTGTTACTTTGTGCCAGGGCTGTGCTATCTTACAAGCAGTATATTATTTGAGATTCTCCAAAATTCTATGAAGAAGGCATTATTATCAATCCCATTCATTAAATGAGGAAAGAGACCCTTAAGAGGTTAAAGAAAAGTAAAGGCAAATAGCTAAGTGTTATGGGAGATGTTAAAAAGACGCAATCCTTGCCTTAGAAGAGAAAGATGTCAGAATGAGAAGGAACCTTAGAGATCTCTCACAATACCATCTCATTTTAGAGGTAAAGCCCATCACTTGCCCAGGTATCCACAGTCAGTAGAGGAAGAGCCTGGGTGGGAACCCAGGCCCTCATCCCAGTGCATGTGCCAATATGTGCTTCCTTCCTCCAAGATTTCAGTGTTGCTAGGCATACCACCCCCACCTCTACCTTCCTCTACCTTCCAGCATCATAACTCTGGAAGTAGGCATGTTCTCAATGCATGAATGAAGGCTGCAGACGATAAGTTCTATAAGCGCTGAGAAGAGGAGATCTTTTGGAGGCTGCTGGTTTGATACAGCAGCAAACCTTCTGTTCCTGGAAGGTTCGATACAGAAGGGAACCTTTAGCTCAATCCCAAAGGGTATGAAAGATCTGAACCCATAGAAGGAGAAGAAAATAGATGTTTCAAGAAACTTCCTGAACAAAAGCTTTGAGTTTCAAGAGACTTGTCTGGTAGGCAGAGGATTCCTGTTAAGGGGGTAATGGGAGACAAAGAAGCAGGTTATTCTGAGCTTTGCTTGCCAGATATATGAGGGACAGATGTAGGCAGAACCAGAAGTGGTTACTTGAAATAATCTAGATGTGAATTGATGAGATCCTGAACAAAAGTGGAGACCAAAGAGGAAAGAAAATTATCATGTTGCAACAAGACTAAGGACATTGCAGGGTCTAAATATACATTCAGATAAAGAGGCCATTGCTGTAGGGAGGAGGTGAAGATGAGCAAGAGAAGCTCTCTCAGGGAAGCAGGAATGATGTGGTTCAATTCTGGGGTCACATGGAGGTGCAAGGCTATAGGCTTGAATGCAGTTGATTTGCACCCTATTGATTTTCCTGAGCAGACCATTTTCACCCCATCGATTTTCTTGGTTGATTGGGCTATGTTTTCTTGTTGGTGAGAGGTCACTTTGTTCCTTTTAGCTTAATTTTTAGCCTCTTGCTACTTCTCTAGTTAGTGTGTGCTGCTCCAGTAATGACTGGCAGCAGTTGACCAAATACAACATTTCCACTTGGTAGTTTTATTGTTTGGTGAAAAGTGGAATATGCCCCAGGAAGTTGAACTTGCAAAGGAGTTTGGGCTTAGCTCAGCCATCTGTAAAGAGGGGTCACCATAGCTATCAAGGCGAGACTAGGATTATAGAAAGCTACATTGTTCACTTATGGTAGATGCTTGGGTAGAAACTTCTAGGAGGGCCTGGAGGTGCCTGCTCCTGCTTCTGGTACCCCTCATCACAGCGGAGCCAAGCTTGTGAAAGACGGCCTTGAAATACCCTGGGGAAATTCCTTCATTATCCTGGGCTCCATTTTCTTTCCTCCTCTGTAAAATTAGAAGTTGTCTCTGATGCATGAGGATTTCATGAGCAAAAGTCAGGATTTACAGTCAGAAGACTTAAGTTTTGCATCTCAGCTCTATCTTTGGCATGTCTCTGGTCATACCAGTATTCCTTATTTGTAAAGTAAGGATGCAGATATCTGCCCAACCTACTTCAGTGGATGAGATAATGTGTCTGGCAATGCTGGACACACTTTTAAAGCTCAGTTCCAGTCCATCTATTCAGCCACAGGACTGCCCCAAAGCAAACCCCACTCTTCCCAGCAATTCAAGGGGGTTAGTGACGCAGGGGGAGCCAGCCTGGACTTGTGTCAGTGGAATCTCTGAGGGCACAAACACTGGCCTTAACCAAAGGCCAGGAGATAGAAAAGGTTGAATCAAAAGCCTGGCCTACACCTAGAAACCCTGTACTTCTTGTTTTATTTACAAAGCTTATCGCCAAATGCTAAACAAAATAAATTGATTTCCATCTTTACTGATGTGTTGAAATTGCTGCAACACCTCATATTACGAAATAGATTTACTGTATAAATTGGAACATAATTGGTACTTCAGGCAGGTCACAAATCTACTTTGGCAGGAGCGTATCGCTCACAGTACATTGATTATAAAAATTAGTTAATTCAAGACAAACATTGCATTCTCTGATTCCTGGCACAAATCCTTCCAAATCTTCCATGCATTACTGCTATAGAGCTAAAAGATAGATATCTATCAGGTCACTGATTCTCTGCAGGCCTGATTTAGATGGTACTTTATGCTAGTGCATCCACCAAGAAGAGATAGATCTCATTTATTAAATCTGCCAGGCGGGAGCTTAAATGATGGGATTTAGTAATATTGTACTAATCTGTTGCTTTTATTTACTGCTTCCTGTCTTACTGGTGTAAATCTTCTCATGGAAGAGTGTCTCCTAATTCATTCAATTTGACTTTCCTCATGAGGAATAGGGGCAAGGTATATCCTCATGGGAACTAGCATTTTCTGAGTGTCTCTGTGTAGATAATATTGGTACTTCTCCACCCAGATTCCCTTCAATAATGTTGTAATAGTGTGGTGGGGCAAAAGGGGCAGCAGCCTGAGCTTTTATGTGTGCATGTCCTGTAGCCAGAACCTGCAGCTCTTTTTGAGGAGCTGCCTTCAGGGTACCTCCTTCAAGCTACTAGAAATTGCTTTCCACACAGAGAAGCAGAAGTGCCTGGGCATCTGTGTTTCCCAGGGTGGCCCATAAGTAATGACTGGAGTGTAAAAACCCAGTTCCCTTCCCATAGGTGTAACTTGCACTCCAGAATTCTCCTGCAGGAGCATGCTAAAGCCAGTCTCTATGAACTTGACCTGAAACTGCATCTTTGTGTGGCTTCTTCCCTTTCCATGCCTATATTCCCCATACCTTTAGTGGACCCCCTGTAAGGGTACTTCCTCGATAAATCATGTAGTATAGGAATCCCTGTCTCAGGTTTGGCTTCTGGGGGATTTGAGACACCGAATGCTAGATAAAGGCTGAACACTTCAAGTCTATGAATCTCATTTAATTCTCATGATAAACTGATTAAGTTCAGATCTAATATCTCATTTAATCCTTGTCATGAACCCTAGGAGTCAAGTATTATTATCGTGCTAATTTTGCAGGGGAGTACCAAGGATTGAACTCAGGGGCACTTGACCACTGAGCCACATCCCCAGCCCTATTTTGTATTTTATTTAGAGACAGGGTCTCACTGAGTTGCTTAGCACCTTGCTTTTGCTGAGGCTGGCTTTGACCTTGTAATCCTCCTGCCTCAGCCTCCCAAGAGACTGGGATTACAGGCGGGCACCACTGCCCCTGGCATCACTCTCATTTTATACATGAGGATATGGAACTCAAGGAAGCTTAAAGAATTTGACCACTGGTGTTCCAGTTATCTATTGCTGCATAGCAAACTACACCCAAACTTAGTGACTTGGAGCAGCAACCTTTATTTTGCTCACATATCTGCAGTTTGGGCAGGAATAGTGGGTCAGCTCATCTAAGTGTCACTTGGAGCAGCTCCATTGGGACTGGATGATCTACTTCTAGCATGGCTCACCCACACAGTTGTCAAGTGGATGCTAGTTCTTGACTTCTTTGCTCTCTGTGGGGTGGCTTACCCAATTGAAAGTGATAAATACATCCATTGCCTCCAAAAGGTTTCTTGTGGCCCTTTGAGGTTTTGTTTTGGTTTGGTTTGGTTGTTCCTCTGGTAAGAATACTTAACGTGAGATCTACCCTCTCAACAAAATTTAAAGTGAGCAATACAGTGTTGTTAACTATAGGCAGCTCTCTAGAACTCATTCATCTTGTATAAATGAAACTCTATACCCACTGTGCTAGTCAGTTTTCTGTTACTGTAACAAATACCTGAGATAAACTTTTAAGGAGGAAGAGTTTATTTTGGCTCATGATTTCAGAGGTTTTAGTTCATGGTCACTTGGCTCCATTGTCTTTGGGTCTGTATTGAGGCAAAGCATCAAGGCTAGGAACATGTGGTAGAGGAAACTGCTCACCTCATGGTGGCCAGGAAGTGGGTGGAGAGAAGATGTCAGGGTCATAATACCTCCTTCAAGGGCCTGTTCCCAGTGAACTCACTTCCTTCCATTGGGCCCCACAACCTAAAGGTTCCACCACTTCCCAAGAGTACCATGGGCTGGGGACCTAGCCTTTAACACAGAGGCCTTTGGAGAAGACTCCAGATCCAAATATAGTACCTATTAAGCAACACTCCCCATTTCTTCCTCCCTTGAATTCCTGAAAACAATCATTCTACTTTGCCCCTATGAATTTGATTATTTCAGATACTTCATAAAAGTGGAATTATATAATATTTTTCTGCCTGTGTCTGACCTACTTCACTTACCCTAATATCCTCCAGACTCTTCCACGTTGTCACAACTGGCAGGATTTCCTTCTTTGTAAAGGCTACGTGATATTCTTTTGAGTGTACATACCACATTCTTTATCCATTTATCTATCAATAGAGGTTGTTTCCATATCTTGATTATTGTGAATAATGCTTTAATGAACAGGATTTTGAACAGGCCTTGATTCTAATACTTTTGGATATCTGCTCAGAAGTAGGGAGGAGGAGGGATACTTTAATTGCCATAGTGGTGGGCTAGTAAGCAGTGGAGACAGGATTCAAGTCCAGGCCTGCCTAATCCATAGCCAATTCTTTGACTTCTAAATGCTCTTAGCACTTAACATTTATTCCTTCTACTTGATGGCTTAGCTCCTCTCTTGTGTGATGCTTTGCCCTTCATAGAACATACACTTTAAGAGAATCACCTAGCACCTTAAAGATAGTCTACACTGATGCATAGAATTCAATAAGTCACCTCATTATGGCTAGAAAAGGGGATAAATAAATTTGTAACTGGAAATTATAACCCAATTTGTGATGTTAAAATGTTTTAATGGTAAAGATTCACTTTTAAAATTTGTGTTAAGTAATCAATAGTCAGAAAGGGGTTAGCTGTGATTAGGTGGCAGACAGGAATGTGTGAACAGAATATGTTTGGGTTCTGGAGAAGGGATAAGCCTGAAACCTGGGGCTGGCTAATACCACAGCCCCATAATTATGTGACTTCTTTATTGAGAAAGAAACAGCAGGGCATGGTGGTAGTCAAGTGCAGACATCTGGAAGCTGGCAGCCATTTGTGGAAAAAAGAGAAAAAAGGGATATATTGGGGAACAACATTATTCTTTGGCTCCTTAATAGTAAATACAGGGACCTGGTCCTGAGGTTGTAATACCAGACAGGTATTGGTAATGAGGTAAGAGATAAGTGGATAAAATTAGGCTATGTGGTCAGAAAGAGACTAGAGAGTGAGTTGGTTGATGATGGACCATTAAACCCTTGTCTTGAAGACTTCCTAAATTCACCAGGTCCAGGATGGCACTAGTTTTGGAGCACTGGTATGACCACAACAGGAAGGAGGTATATATAAGTCATTGTTTCAGGGGTTCTGGTGATATGACAGACATAGGTTTTAGATAAAAATAAATTTTATTTAAAAAATCAGCCCCATCACATTTGCTGTGTGATCTTAGGCATCTTATTTTAAAATTCTTATCCTTAGTTTAGCAATCTGTAAAATGGGGATAATAATAGATATTTTGTAATATTTTTGAAAATAATATCAATATGCATAGCAAATTCTCTGAACATTTCAGGTGCTACTGTAGTAGTTAATCTGAATAGTCAAGGATAGCAGGAATAAATTTCATGGGAGTGAAAAGGATGGAGCAAAAAATGAACTTGGACATCTGTGTTAGAAGGAACCAAGCTGTGCCTTGCCTGTTTTAGTCAGCTATTTTGCTGCTGTGACTAAATGATCTGACTAGCATAACTGTAAAGGAGGAAGGGTTTATTTGAGGGCTCACAGTTTCAGAGGTTTTAGTTCATAGAAGTCTGGCTCCATTCTTCAGGGCTGAGGTGATCCTGAACATCATGGCGGAAGAATGTGGTAGAGGGAAGCAGCTGATATCATCAGGAAGCAGAAGGATAGAGACTCCACTCTCCAGATACAAAATATATGCCCCATAGCCACACCGAAATTCCCACCTCCTCCAGACATACCCTACTACTTCAATTAGCCCCATCAGGGATTAATTCCCTGATTGGTTTAAGACTCTTACAACCCAATCCTTCTCCTCTGAACTTTCCTGCATGGTCTCACATGTGAGATTTTGGGGGACACCTCACATCCAAACCAACTTCCAAAATGATCTCCTGGGCAAGATTTTGTGCTCTGAGATTGCTTATTTGCAGTAGACTTGTCCTTGTTGTGTAATCAATAGGTTCTAGGTAGTATGACCTGGATGTCTTAGTGTGGGTGCAAACACCATGGACTAACTTTTGGGGATAGAATTATAAAATTTTAGAGCTAAAAGGAATCTGATATGGTACCATCATAGATAGTTGAGACCTAAGAAGGAAAAATTCTTACTTAAATTCACCCAGCTAGTTGGTGGAAGAAGAAGAACTGTAACCTGGTGGTTGACTCTCAGTTATCTATGGTGGCTTTTCAGTTAGTACTACTGATACAAAGCCATTTCATGTTTCAATAGTAATAATAATAACAATAAAACTATAGTGATAATTTTTATTATTCATAATATCTATTGAATGTTTATTATGAATCATACTGTTTATAGTGCTTTATATTTATATTTCATTAAATCCTCACAACTTTATGAGGTGGATACTGTGATTATCTCCATTTGTTGGTAAGAAAACTGAGGAACAGACAACCTGGAATGGATCCACCTTTGACCCAGTTATCCAACTCCTCAGTTTATACCCAAAGGACTTAAAATCAGCATACTATAGTAACACAGCCACATCAATGTTTATAGCACTTCAATTCACGGTAGCTAGATTGTGGAATCAACCTAGATGCCCTTCAATAGATGATTGGAAAAAGAAACTGTGGTATATATACACAATGGAATATTATTCACCCATAAAGAAGAATAAAATTATGGCATTTGCGGGTAAATGGACGGAATTGTAGAATGTCATGCTAAGTGAAATAAGCCAATCCCAAACAACCAAAGGTCAAACATTTTCTCTGATAAGTGGATGATGATACATAATGGGTTGGAGGGAGGATAAGAGAAGAATGGAGGAACTTTTGATTGTGTAGAGAGAAATGAAAGAGGGGAGGGGGCAGGGGTAGGAAAGATAGTGGAATGAGACAGACATCATTACCTTATGTACATGTATGATTACACAAATGGTGTGACTCTACTTCGTGTACAACCATAGAAATGAAAAGTTGTATACCATTTGTGTACAATAAATGCAGCCTGTAAAAATCAAAAATAAAAAAAGAAAGCTGAGGAAAACTGTACAAGGAACTTGTCTAAGATCATGGAGTTAGGAAGTGGTAGCTGCAGGGTGTGTCTCCAGACCCCCTGCTCTTGATCCTAGGCCACACTGCTTCCTATGCATTTCAGTGACTGGGAGATAATGACTATGCAGGATGGAAGGTGACTAGTGGGTGTTTAGTCCTGGGTAGTGGCCTTCTTGTTCTTGTTTACTATTGTTTCTGGGTCCTGTCTGACCTGGAGGGATTACTTCCACTGCTCTTTAGAATAATTGTGATAGTCTTTTGTTGCTACTTACTGCATTTTGGATCTTGAATGTTCCCACAAATGCCCATGTGTTAAAGGATTGATCTCTAGCCTGTGGTACTATTAGGAAGTGGTGGAACCGTCAGGAGGTGGGGCACAGTGGGAGGAAGTTTGATCACTGGGGGAATGCCCTTGGAGAGGACATTGGGACCCTGGCCTCTTCCTGTCTATCTCTTTGATGCCTCACCACCATGGGGTAGACAGGCGTGTGCTCTCACCTTGATGTACTGTGCTTCCACAGGCCCAAAGCAGCAGAACCAAGTGACAACAGAGTGAAACCTCTGAAACCATGATCCAAAATAAGCCTTTCCTTCTTTCAAGTTGATTACCTTGACTATTTTGTCACAGCATCTGACTTGTCCATTGATCCTATTCAAGTTACTGTTTCAGATCCTTCAGCTATACATGAACAGTTTTACCTAATTTTACATAAGGTTATTGTAACTAAAGTCTTTGATGTTTAAATCCTCCAGCTATACACTAACACAGTTTTCTTTTAATTTTACATAATGTTATTATAACTAAAGCCTTTGCTGTCAGGGCATACCATTATCTTTCAATAAAAAGGAAAGGTCAATAACAACTGAGAAATTGAGAGCCACCAGTTCAAGTTTTTCCTCTTAGTTCTATGAGTTCAGGTTGAATACCATGAACTATCTCTGTAGTGAGCAGAATGAAGGACTTCTTAAAAAAATTGTTCTGGACAGAGAAAAAGAAAAGAAAGGAAAAATGAAATTGATAACAACAACAACAGGAAAATAGAGTAGCCAGACACATGAAAACTAGTACTCAATTTCCCAGCATTCCTTGCAGTTAGAGGTGATCTTGTGAACTACTTCAACCAATAAGGCAAAGGAGTAAGTCTTCTCAAGGTATCTGATAGAAGGTATAGGCAGGGGAAGAGAATATCTATCTCCTTAAACTTGTCTATGATGCCAGGGGTGGTTCTAATCTTGTGACCATAACAGAATGCATGAAGATGACAAGATGCTGAGATTAGTGGAGCAGAATTACAGGATGACACTGAGTCCTTGATAACATTTTTTTTTTTTTTTTTTTGGAACCAGGGATTGAACTCAGGGACACTCAGCCACTGAGCCACATCCCCAGCCCTATTTTGTATTTTATTTAGAGACAGGGTCTCACTGAGTTACTTAGAGTCTCGCTAAGTTGCTGAGGCTGGCTTTGAACTCGCAATCCTCCTGACTCAGTCTCCCAAGTCACTTGGCTTGATAACATTTTTGAACAGTTAAAACCATATCAGCAATAACCTACCTGTGACCTTCTTGTCATGCAAGAAAAATAAAACCCTACTTGTTAACAACAACAACAACAACAACAACAACAAAGTGCTGTGATGTTTCCTAAGTGAAAAGAAAAAAAAAAAAAAAAAATTCAAAGAGATTTGCAAAAATGAGGGAAAGAATGAATTAGTTGTAAAGATAATCAGATGCTAACAACTCTGATTGAAAAGGCAGTGGCAAGCTACAGGGAGAATCTGAAGAATGCAGTCAGTTGGACAGCTGGATTTCATGTTGAACTTGTTTCTGTTTCTGGAATTCCAAATTGGAAGTCTCAAACAAACCATTGCTCACTCCTCTGGGGACCAGTTTAAAAAAATAAAAACACCAGCAAGATAGGTTCTGTGAACATTGTCCCTGGATTTTCTGCAGTGCACAGTGAGAGTTCTCCACTGCTTTGCTGAGAGGCAGATTCTAACTTAATTTTTAGAAACTGACTTTGGAAAGCACTACCCTGTGCACAGCTCCCTCACTGCACACACCAATCTGCATTGGAATGTGCTGTTGTGTACCTGACACCTTCTGCAGGGTAAGATGCTAGAGGACCTGATGTGATCCATATTTGGAGCTCTGGAGCATCAGCATAGCGGCAGGCATGTGGGTGGCACTTGAATCAGTAGGGTCCTGGCAGAGAGCAAACAGTGCACTCAAATTCAGTTTACTGAAATGGCTCTTTACAAAGGTGTGAGCAGGATGTAGGGAACTAGAAGGTATGGAGCAGCATCCTGGGTTAGTGAGAGTGTGGAGCTATTGTCACCCCAAGTCTAAAGGATGCTTAGGGAAGAGGTTGCTGTAACCCCCAAACACAGGCAGCTATGTGCATAGTAATCCTACCTTCAGGGCTGCATCCTGCTCATGGCAACCCCTTAGTGAGGAATCTGGAAGAGCCAGCTCTGATCTTGTTTCCTCCCTCCTTTGATCCACTGCTGATGCTTCCCAGTAACTGACTCAAAATGGGTGCCAGGGGACAAGGGTACCCAATTGATGCAGTTGGTAGAGTTTGGCTTCCTGAGACCCAGTGCTGGATGGACAAGGGCGAAGAATGGATATAGAGAGGTGAAAGGAAGATCTCCTGCCACCACTCATAAATATCTGTTGAGTGAGTGACTGGTATGTTTTCTTAACATGCTCCCTAAGGAGTGGGTCTTATGCTGAACACATTCCTCCCTCCCTCCTTCCTTCCTCTATTTGCATCTCTTTCACTCACTCACTCACTCACTCACCCAATAATTAATACTTGCTTTGTACCATATGCCAAACCACAGTGCTAAGCATCAGGGATATAAACAATAGAATCCATTGTTAGAAAGAACATATTGGGGTAAGATTATGACAGTTCTATGATAACATTTGATCAGAAGCACAGAAATATCCATTCTCTGTGCTTCTCCAACCAGACTTCCCTGCAAGGTTCCTGAAAGAAATACATGTGTGGAGAATGGAGTGATATAAAGCAAAGTCTCATTGTTGGCGGAGACTGGGAAATTGTGCAGGAAAATGTGAAGGGTCTCTTCTTGCCTTGCCAGGAAGGCCCAAGTATCTTAAGCCAGAGAAGGCCAAAGGCCTTTCTTTTCCACCAAGAACTCCAAACCTAAATTGTGACATAATCATTCTTACTGGAGTCAAAGCTGCTTAATTCTTTCTACCCTGGAATTCAGCCTGTTCCTTGCTTAGGGACTTTTCCTTCTGTACCACTGAGGAGTTTTAGTACCACTAAAAGGCCATCTTGTTTCTTCCCATACCAAGAGCATCGGTAGAAAGATGAGAAGATAATCTGTATTCTTTTATAATAATAATAATAATAATAATTTGTTATTATTATTATTATTTTATGGTGCTGGGGATTGAACCCAGGGCCTTATGCTTGCAAGACAGGCACTCTACCAACTAAGGTATATCCCCAGTCCAGATAATCTGTATTGGTGCGATTTTAGGAGGGATCAAGACTTCTTGATCCCAGCTATCAAAACTTCTTTCACCTTGTAGCTGATACCTGAAACTCCATCTTCATTGCTCATTTCCTTGGGTTGACTTTGTTTAGAAGGCAATACCAGCAAGGAAGAAGAGAAGGGACTGGGGGGTAACAATATAAGGCTAAGCACAGGAAGCACTCTGCCAATGCAAAGTTGGCTCTCCTTCTGGTCTGACTGAGGTGCTATTCTATGACCCTGATGACTCCAGAGTTTGCCTTTGCCTCCCTCCCTCCCTCCCTTCCTTTTTCATTTCTTTTTTGTAGTTCTGTGACTTTAAATGCAGGAATAGGTTTGTGTAACTACCACTGTGATCAAGATTTAGGCCGATTCCTTCATTCCTCAAAACTCCTTTGCTCTACTCATTAATTCTTTATTTTTTTAAAATTATTTTTAATTTTTTTTATTTTTACAGACTTCATTTTGATTCATTGTACACATATGGGGTGCTCTACCCCTTTATAGTCCTACTTATCCCAAACCCTTGTAGCTGGGAACCACTGATCTGTTCTCCATCACTATCATTTTTGTCTTTCCAAAAATGACATATAAATGGAATCATACTGTGTGTAACCTTCTGAAATTGGCTTCTTTCACTCAGCACAATACCTCTGAAATTCATCCAAGCTGATGTGTGTTAAACCACCCGGTTTTGTTCTCTCAGGAACTGGATCTGTCCTCATGCAACCGCACATTGCCTGCCCTCTAGAGATTAGATCATTGTTCTGTCTGTTACTCAACTCTTATTAAAAGTCTGTGTTTTAATCAGGCTCATTTGTTTGCAAGGAATACTCATTCAGCTTTCCCCAAGAAAATGGGAGTTTATCATAAAAATTCAGGACTCCCCTGGGAATCCAAAAAAAGAAGCTTTTATTATGGTCAGATTTGGAAGTGGGAGGTGGTTTTGGATCCAAGACTGCTTTTGGGGAGAGTTTGTGACCACTGTATCTCCCTTAAAAGATGCTTGGATTTCCTCCCACACTGTTTCTCCCTTTGGGTCTTTGTGCTCTGTTCTCACTCTTCTCCTGATTATATGCTGTACTTCCCTCTTTTTTACAATCAGCACATGGTCCACCTTTGTCCTATGATTATTTGATAGCTGTCCCTGCATCAAGCTGGGACTTTAGAGTTAAATTCCTGAGATTCAACTATCTGATTGACTCTGCTTACCTTTTGAGTCAGGTATCTTTTGTGTCTATGGCCTTGTAATAGTCTCTGGCCTGCTTGGTTCTAACCACCTGTGTCCAGTTCAGGTGGGGTCATGGTGGCCTGGTAGAGTAGATTCTTTAGTTGAGGGTGGAATGGGCAATGGTTCATAGTTCTAGTATTTTCCACTAAGAAAATACTCTTTATGGAGGATTTTTGAAAGATCTGTTCCTTTCTCAGATATTCTGTTGCTTATTTGATCAAATTAGATCATAGGAAAAGTATATTTGGGCCATCTTGGTTACCCTCCAGCATACTGCTTTCACTAAGCTGTGTTTTATTACCCTGCTGACTCTTACCAAGAGAAATTACAAGAAAGAATCTTACTGAAATTGTAACCTCATTTTCTGTTTTAAGGGCATTATCTATGTAGTGCTTCTAACAGGGATCTCCATGTGAGAAATTTGTTTTAGGTATAAACTTAAGGACACACTGCTTTCTTTAATGAATTGGCATGTTTCCTTTCTCTTGAACAAGCAATACTGCATAATTAATTCAGTTTACCTCTATTAGTGCTCAGAAAACTCATTCCCAATAAACCAAACTTCAGTTACAGCAGCTGCCCAACTTCTTATTGTCTGCATATCTATGTTCTTGGCCTTGTCTTGACATTTTCTCATTTTTCTTGATCTTTAATTTTAAATGTATGTCTTTTTCTGTGACACATTACATAAATTTTAAAGACACTGATAAATAAATAAATAAAACCATACCAGAGAGAGCATTGGGATATGAAGTCTAGTTCTTGGACCCAGGCTGCCATTTTGACTTGTTCCATTAGGTCTTTTCCAATGACAAATGTCCACTGAGATAATAATAGTCATAGACTTTTTGAGGTAGAGAAAACCTAGCATATCATGAAATATATTGGGAATTATACCAAGAGTTCTAAGAACTTACTTGTTTCATTTCATCTAATACTCACAATTCTTATAAGAGGTGGATATTAGGGTAGGTAATGATGAACTTAAAATTTTGTCTTCTCCTGTAGCCTTTGGTTGGCTTCCCATGTCTTACAAGTGATGTCAGTATTGAGTTTTCAAACTAGGTATTTTCTTAGTGTCTTGGTTCTCTCATCTATAAGTGCTTGACTTATTTAACTATGACCAGGGCAGGAATGGTGCCTAACTCCTTTACCTAGTGGAAAGAATAGAAAGATAATTCCTAGGAAATTAATTTTTATAATAAAGATGAAATTTTACCTATGGAAATTTGTGCTCACCTTTGGAGCTGGGCATTGATTAAGGAAAGGCTTGTTTTCTGCCGAAATGTAGGTCTGGGTCTGGTAGACCATTTGGTTTTCTTTTGAGAGGATGGGACTTGAGAAGGGAGCTATGCTTGAAGTGGCTCTGAAGTCATTATTACTGACCCGACCTGCAGACATCCATGAAGGGACTCACCCATGCTCCTCTGATAGGAACTGCTCCTTGTACCGTGGGACAGTTGGGAGCCATTAGGCCTTGGCTGAGACTTTATAATCTTTATTATAATCTACCATGAGGCCCATAAATATTTAGCCAGAGAGACTGCCCTTGAGCACCAGTGACAGAGCAGGTCAATAGCAGGTCAACTGTTTTATAAAGCCACAAGGGGCTGCTTAACATAGTAGTACTTGACAAGGCATCACTGCCAGGCAGATTTTAAAATGACACTGTGATCCTCTGTGTACAGAGCTCAGTGCAGGGAGTCAAATAGAGTCTTGGGTACTACCTTTGTCTCACCTCTACCTGCAACCCCTTGAAAGAGACACAATTTTTCATTGAGAGAACCAAAGAGAATATTTATGCAAAGTCCAAGAGATTTCACTTATATTTCACATCCCTTTAATAGACTGTGGCTTCGAGGAACAATGCTTTCTCATTATTAATAATTTTCTGGATGCTATTCCAAACTGAGCTGTCCTCAGACCAGGCTGATAGGAAAAACTTGAATACTATATTTTGAGTTTTCACCCAGATGATTTAGAATTAAAGGTCTTAGTCAAACGTTTTCACCAACCTTCATCTCAGACACTGAATGACTGAAAATCTGATAAAGCAGGGAACTTCATTTTCTGGTCAATGACTTTGACTTCAAATTTTGAATTACACAGACAGTCAGACATTGTGTACACAAGAGGATCAGGAAAAGCCAACAACAGGAAATCTGCCTAGGAAGGCTCCAGAATCATGGAATTCCATCCAGCCAGTTTGTCTTACCTTCTTAAATTTGAACTAGTAGCAGAGGGGGCATCCCTTCTTTGGGGACAATGGTTTAGAGCAATAGGTTAGACACCTTAGTTCTCAATTCCCTTTCCAAACTTTTATTTCTTGTATGATTTTAGATGATTTCTCTTAGACAGCAATCTTGGGAAACTAAATGCCACCCCCACTTCCCTCAAAATAGGCCTCTTCCAGAAGAACCTTATTTGAAGACTTAGGACATATATATATTAGTCACCTCCCTGCAAGGAGAGGGTGGAAGAGCCAGAGATGTAAGTAATTGCAGCCCTGTCCCTCCCAGAAAATGACACTATTGTCCCTGGTCTCTAGGGCCTTCAGTACCATCCTAACTAGACTTTCAACATTGTTTTTTCCCTTTCAGGAAACCAGATGCCATAAGCTTAGCATGCCTTGCAATTCTATTCAACACCTTGATACCTTCCCTTCCTTCAGAATGCCCATCTGTGACAGTCACCAGAAGCCTCCCCAAGAAAAGCTGATGCTAGGCAAGAGAGAAAGGGAAGGAAGGGATAAGAACTTCTGGTCTAAGGGGATGGACACCGAAGGGGAAGGAGAAGGTCTAACCACAACCAAAACAAACAACAAAAGCAGTGAACATCTAGGAACTATACTAAAACTTCATTATACTTTATCATGTGAAGCTCTAGTTTTAAGTTGGACTTCAGTCACATTTGACTGTGTCCCCTAGTAAGAAATAAATTTTATATTATCAGTGGGTACACATACATAGCTTGACAAACATCATTCACCCTTAACTAAAAAGGGATATATACTGACTTTTCCCCCCTATTTTATCTTACTCCATTTTATCTTACTTTATCTTCCTTTAATCTATTTAAGCCTTTCCTGTTCTATTTCATTAAAAATGGGGAACAGTGGCTACCCATTAAATTAATTTCATGATTCACTAATAGAACATAACTGGCAATTTAAAAATAGGTTTGTTAAAATTCATGAATACAGACTTCTGGATTCCTAGACATTCAGAACTGTGGATCATCCATTTCTAAGGTAACCTCATTTTATAAGTGAAGACACTGAGCCTTTTTAGAGAGGATATAATTCATCCTGGATCATACAGCTGGTGAATGGCAAGACCTGTGTTCTTTCCTGAAATCACATGATGATGCCAGAGGGAGTGTGGTGTGGGGCATAGAGCTGGGGTGGGTTTGAGGACGTTGTCTGTTTAGAGCTCTGTGACCTTATGCACACCACTAAAACCATTTAACCTCAGTTTCCTGTGAAGTGGACTGTTGTGAGGACCAATTAAGTCAAGACACGGGAGAGCCTGCGGTGAAGTTCACAGGCAAAGACCACCTCCTTCTTTTCCCTGTCTGTCTCTGACAGCCTGCCATGCATGTGCTGTATGTATTCCTCAGCGTCAGTGCTACAGTAGAGACCCCTGCCTATTCTGGAGCCTCCCACAGGCAGAACAGGAAGGGAAAAAGTTGGTGTGGTAATCAGCCTCTTCTCTTCACCATCCAGAGACCCCCTACCCCACAATTCCCCTACTCAACCCTCTCCTTTTTTTCCTGATTCGCTTTTACTTTTTGGTTTATCTTATCATTTCTTGCCAGTTTTTTCAAAAAGAGATTTTTATCAACGTGTCTTGATTTTAGGGACCTCTTAAATTAGTCAAGGCCAATGTATGGATAGACATAAGCAGGCCACAGAGAGATGATAAACACGCTCAAAAGTGCCTGTATGGGTCTACACCAACCTGTAGACCCCAGTGTGAGTGAAGTCCTGGTGTAGGAAATCAGAAGGGAGCACATTTGACATCTGGAAATTCACCTAAGATGTTCCACCTGGATCTTAAGAGGATGATATTCCACAAAGTCAGACATGGAGAATTTGTCCTCAGTTATCCCTTGGGGCATCCAGATTCATGAGATTTTCTGTGATCTGAATGTTAGCAAAAGTGAATAGTCTCATGCCAGGAGAACCCATTCTCTCACATGAGGACTTCAGATGGCATATGAAGGACAGTTTCATACATAGGTGGTTTTGTCAAGAGGGAGGTTCAGTTGGCATCAACCACATGCAGTGCTTTCAGAAATGTAAATGAACTTGATGTGTTTTTTTTTAGTCATCCTGATACCATTTCTTTCTCTGTGTTGGAAGGGGTTTAAAGAACTGGAGTTCATTTCTCCAAGGACCTTCATATGTTTTAGAACCATAGGAAAAATTTGCATGGAAAACATTTAAATAACGCCATCTGCTTTTTCCTCCTGTTTTTTATTTGAAAGATAAAGCAAGGGTAAGGCTCATTTTGTTTTTTCTCTTATCAACATAAATTCTGCTCAAATATCTGGTTCAGTTTCCTTAGTAATTTATGCATTCTCAGCTCAGTGATTTTCTGCAGAACCAGCCTTTTATGAGAAACTAGAATTTTCCCGGGGAGAAAATTGCCTTCTCTGTCACTGTACTCTATATTTAGTGCAAAACCACCTGTGTGACATGACCTGAGTTTCCACATCTAAAATGAAGAAGCTGCACCTAGAGAGGACATCTTTTGTGATGGTTAAGAGCATAGATTTGGGAGCCAGGCTGCCTGGGTTGATCTTGACTTTTCTACTTATTGGTGATGTGACCTTGGGAAAATTACTTAACCCATCTGTGTTTTGACTTTTTCACCTATAAATTGAGATGATAATAATAGTATCTGTATCATGAAAATTACGAGTTAATGTGGTGCCCAGTTTTAGTAACTGCTCATGAGATTTAGTGTTTTTCTCACTGAAATGAATTGTAAGGTACCCAATAGTTTTTTTTTAATTAAAATTTTTTGTAGTTGTAGATGAACATCATGTCTTCATTTTTATTTGTTTATTCTTTTATGTGGTCCTAAGGATTGAACCTAGTGCCTAACACATGCTAGGCAAGCACTCTGCCACTGAGCTACAGCCCCAGCCTTTCCCTATAGTTTTAAAAGTGGATGATGAAATTATAATAATGATATTTTACATTAGAATAGCTATTTATTGTTTATTAGACTTGGCTTCATATATTATCCTCCAGATGAGGAAATCAAGAACAAAAAGTTAAATGAGTTGAATACGGTCCTATTTTTAAGAAGAGCCCCTCAGTCTAGAGCTAAGCCCTCTGACTCTCAATTTTCAGCACTTGCCTCACACGATGATGCCATGCAACTAATGTTTCCCTCTTAGATGGTCCTCCTCTTGAAACTTTTCATTCCATGAAAGTAGTGCTGCCTTTCTCCAGAGAGCTGGACGCTACCATAAACTGGAAGCATCTGTGACTTTCCCTGTCCCTTTCTGCTTTAACTAAGAAATTATTTGTTCTGATGGGCAAACACAGAATCTTAGTAGATGGTCACAATAGCAATTCATGTCTTATTCACGTAAAGGGCTATATCAGTGTTTTCAAGTTGGTAGGGTACCATTCAAGAACTCAGGCTTTTTTCTCTTTCAGGACCCTAGAGTTCTTTCTTTCTAGGTGGTGGATGGAAAAAAAGACCATGAAGATTTTCACCCAAGTTTTAACCACATTGATCCAGAAGCAACACACATCACTTCCTTTCGTATTTCAATAGCAAAAGCTAACTGCATAGGGCAAGATGGGGCTGGAAAATGTGGTCCTCAGCAGGGCAGTCATTTCTTGACAATCTAGGAGACCATGAACTTTTGGTCACCAGTTGCCATTCCTACCATACTAATTCACCCCCACAGCAATCACCTGCCAAGCTGTACTTATTATCTCTCAACATTTTCTCTTGTATTGCCCTCTACTTCCATTCCCATAACTACCATACTGGTTTAATCCCTTCTAATCTCATAGTAGCATATTGTCATGCTAGTATCCCCTGCCTCCTGTCCTTTAAAAAATGTTAATGGTCTTTTGTGGAAGATTCAATTCTCAGGTTTATGGTTACTGGGAGCAAGGCTAGTATCTTTGAGATCGAGTGATTTCTGCTTAGAGTTCTCTGGATGACTTTCTAAACTGAGGTTAGAACTAAAAAATCATAAATGAGGTATTGAACTATGTATGGTCATTTACCTCTGCATATGTTTATCTCCTTTTGAAAAAATAGAAGTCAAAGAATTTCTAATTATATTTTTGCTTAACAGGGATTACGTATTAAATGTTAACTTTGCACCAGTCAGAATGATTATGCCAGAAGGGTTTTCTTGCATATTAAAATTAAAAAAAATGGTAAAATAGAAATTAGACCCTGAATCCTTCCTTTGGGATTTCAGGAAGAAATAAGTCAATGAATTGTACATTCCTCCATACCCCTCCATCCCATACCCTGAACCCTACTTCTGAAATAATAGCCTTAGAGAACAGAATCAATTGAAAGTAGACTGTGCCATAATGAACAGAAGTTTGGAAATTCAGCATAAATGTTGGAGCCCTGTGTAATAACCGGAAGTGCTATGGTTGGAAGTATCAGGAGATGCCTGAAGGCCCATCTCTATGTGCCTGGGTATCACAAAATAAAAAGCATGAGGATGTGCTAAGTCATGCCATGGTTTAGATGGAATGATTAAAATCATGCTACTATAAGCCAATTCCATCCTACGAGGAAGAACCCTGAATTGTGAGCATCTTCTATTCTTGAGCCAGGGGTGGGGGTGGTTGCATGCACTTAATAAGTGGGATTCTTTTCATTTATAAGTGTTCCGTGCTAAAGAGTGCTTACTTCAGTTGAGTCATACAGTGGGCTTAGTCAGCAAAGGGCCATTTTTGGAAACATTAAAACAAAAGTTATATGGCCTCATGTCAGTGATGTTATAGAGGGAGTTCCTAAGCTGAACAGAAGACAAGAAGGCTTTAGGAGAAGGGGGACTTTGAATATCCCTCTGGGTACCCAAAAGATCCAAATTTCTGACTTGCCATGTATGTCCTCTACTATGCTTAGGAACTTCGGACTTCAGCGTCTGAAATAACTATACTTTAATCCCAAATCTGCCATTTCATCTGGAAACATTGTACAAGTTACTTTTCTATGCCTTGGTTTACTTGGCTGTAAAGTGGGGATATACTATTAATATGTCAACTATTGATCCCTCAAAAGATTCAACTAAAAATCCTGTTGATCAAACATGGCTAAGTTTATTAGACTTGCAGTTATAAAGGATAGATCATTACTTGCAAATGTCTTTAGAGTGACTCAGAAGAGGGAAGTCATGAGAGGGTATTTATACCATCATTCTTAAATTCTTCCAAAAATAGAAGAGCATATTTCCAAACCCTTTTATGAAGCCAGCATCTTTCTGAAACCCAAGTCAGAAAAACACCATAATAAAAGAAAACTCTAGACCTGTATCCCTGATGTACATGTATGCAAAACTCCTTAGCAAAATATTAACAATGCAAATTCAATGGCACATTTATAGGATAATATACCCATGACTGAGTGTGATTTATCCCTGGGATACAAAGATGATTCAACATATACAAATCAGTTGATTTAATATGCCACATTGATAAAATAAAAGATAAAATCACATAAATATTTCAATAGATGGCAGAAAAAAAGCATTTGACAAAAATCTGATATCCTGACATGATAAAACTCTCAAATCAAGTATAGAAGGACCTTGTCTTAACACAATAAAAGTCATGTATGAAAAATACAGAGCTAGCCTCATATCCAGTGATGAAAAACTAGAGCCTTTTCCTCTAAGATCTGGAGCAAGATAAGGCAAGGATGTCCAGTCACACCTCTTCTGTTCATCTTAGTATCAGAAGAACTAGCCAGAGTGATAAGGCAAGAAAAATAAATAAAAGGTATCCAAATCAGAAAGGAAGAAGTAAAATTATGTTTTCAGAGGACATGATCTTATAAGTATAAACTCCCTTAAAACTACGCAAAAACTGTTAGAACTAATAAATTAATGAGGCCAAATTGCAGGGTACAAAAGTCAGTTGCATTTCTCTGTGCTAACAACAAATTATTCAAAAAGGAAATTTTGAAAAACTTTATTTACAATAGCACCCAAAAGAATAAAATATGAAGGGATAGCCTTAACCAAAGAGGTGAAAGACATGTACACAGAACACTGCAAAGCACTGATGAAAGAAATTAAAGCAGACAAAAATAAAATATTCTTTGTTTATAAGTTGGAAGAATTAATATTTTTAGAATGCCTGTATTATCCAAAGTGACCTAACAGATTCAATGAAACCCCTATCAAAATTCCATTGGTATTCTTTACAGAAAAAGGAAAAAGAATCCTAAAAGTCATATGAAACTACAAAAGACCCCAAAGGGCCAAAGCAGTTTTGAGCAAAAGGAATAAGCTGGAGGCATCACATTTCCTGATATAAAAACAGATTATAAAATTACATAATTAAAACAATATGGTATGGGCATAAAAATGATATGTAGGCCACTGGAATAGCTTTCAGAACCCAGAAACAAACTCATGCACATACATGTCATCAACTGACCTTCAACAAAGTTGCCAGAAATACACGAATGGGAAAGTGAAGTTTCTCCAGTGAATGTTACTGGGAAAACTGAATATCCACATACAAAAGAATGATTTTAGATCTTTATCTTACAGTATACATTAAAAAAATCAACTTAAAATGAACCTAATAACTGAAAACATAAAACTGCTAAAAGAAAATTTCAGGAAAAATCTTCTTGATTTGCCTCAGCAATAATTTCTTAGATATGACACCGAAGGAACAGGTAACAAAAGTAAAAATAGAAAAGTGGAACTACTTTATGGCTGAGTAATCTTCCATTGTGTACATGTACCACAATTTCTTTATCCATTCATCTGTTGTTGGGCATCTCAGTTGGTTATTCACTTAGCTATTGTGAATTGTGTTGCTATAAACATTGATGCAGCTTCATAAAAAGAAGGATCTGGAGACTAACACCCTAAGTGAAATAAGCCAATTCTCAAAAACCAAAGGTTTTGCTGATATAAAATAAAGGGGGAGAGAGGAAGATGAGAAGTTCAATAGATTAGACAAAGGGGAACAAAAGGAAGAGAGGAGAGAGAGGAATAGGAAAGACAGTAAATAAATTTAACATAATTTTCCTATGTACACATATGAAAATATCTAAGTGAATCCCACCATCATGCCCACCCATAAGAATGGGGTTCTAATTAGAATAAGATATATTCCATGCTTGTATAATTTCATCAAAATGGATTTTACTTTCATATATAAGGAGAATAAATAAAAAATATAAAGTGGGACTACATCAAACTAAAAAGCTTTTGCATAGCAAAGGAAACAACCAGCAGAGTGAAAGGCAGCCTTCAAAATGGGAGAAAATATTTATAAACCATGTGTCTAATAAGGGGTTAATATATAAAGTATGAAAGAATTCATACAAGTCAATGGCATAAAAGCAAACAATTGGATTAAAAATGGGTAAAAGATATAAACAGACATTTCTCCAGAGAAGACACACAAATGTCCAATACGTATACGAAAAGGTGCTCAATATCACCAAATCAAAACTATAAAGTAGTGATATCTCACACTCATAGGATGGTTATTATGTAAAAAACAACAAGTGTTAGTGAGGATGCGGGGAAGTTGAAATCCTTTTACACTTTTGATAAGGAATATAAAATAGTACAGCTGCTATGGCAAGCTGTGCATGGAAGTGCCTCAAAAAATTAAAAATAGAACAACCATATGATCCAGCAGATGATCCATAGTTATGTGCATTAGGTATTATTTCTCCTTTTAGATCATGCTTTTCTACTCTTATAGTCCCCCTGAATGCTCAGCCCAAGTCTGGTACCTGGAGTGATTCTCTAAGTGCTTAATGATTGTGGTCCCTGTGTAAAATTGAAGACCTTAGACAAGAACTGTACCTCAAGACAAAGGCTGGGTCTTTTTGAATGTTTTGCACACAGTTGGTCAAACTACTGCTTTGTGCTGTTTATAAATATGGCTGGATGATTCAGGAACATATGCCTAGGTGATAAACTGGAAGAGGACAGTGTGTGGAAATAGTTAATAGGCAATGACATTTCCTGCAGGAAATGGTGGTAAGAGGATCTAAAAAGGCAGTGGGCAAGGTTGAAAATTTGGTCAAAAGAGACCATTTCAAATGTGAATCATTAGATATAATTTATGGCTAAAACTATCAGGAAAGACCAACCAGCAAATTCATAAACTCACTATTTCTCAGGAAGAATGAAGAAACTTTGGATTATGCAGAGGGGAGTGAAAAGAGGGGTGCAGTGGTGGGGATGGAAAGGACAGTAGAATGAGACAGACATTATTACCCTATGTAAGTGTATGCTTACACTACTGCTGTGACTCAGCACCATGTACAGCCAGAGGAATGAGAAGTTATGCTCCGTTTGTGTACAGTGTGTTAAAATGCATTCTACTGTCATATATGACCAATTAGAACAAATAAAAAAATTAAAGAAGAAATGCAAATGGCCAACAAATACATGAAAAAATGTTCATCATCTTTAATAATTAGGGAAATGGAAATCAAAACTACACTGAGATTTCATCTCACTCCAGTTAGAATGGCAGTCAAGAATATAAACAACAAATGCCGGGGAGGATGTGAAGGGAAAGGAACTCTTTTACACTGTTGGTGAGAGTGTAAATTAGTACAATCACTATGGAAAGCAGTATAGAGGTTCCTCAAAAAAGTAGGAAAGGAACCACCATATGAGCCAGCTGTACCACTCCTCAGTATTTGTCCTAAAGAGTGAAAGTTATTATACTGCGGTGATACATGCATGCCCATATTTATAGCAGCACAATTTGCAATAGCCAAATTATGGAACCTAGCAGAATTCATAATAGCCAAATTATGGAACCTGTCATTGGATAATGAAAAAAGAAAATGTGGTATATATACACAATGAGTTTTATTCAGCCATAAATAAGAATTTCCAGGCACTGTGGTACACACCTGTAATCCCAGCAACTCAGGAGGCTGAGGCAGAAAGTTCCCAAATTCAAGTCCAGCCTCAGCAATTTAGTGAGACTCTAAGTAACATAACAAGACCCTGTATCAAAATTTATAAAAATCCAAATCAGTGTTTCTGTTAGGTTGTGATCACTGCTTGTTAGTTTTTTTTTTTTTTTTTTTTTTTTGGGTACTGGGGATTGAACCCAGGGGCACTCGACCACTGAAGCCACATCCCCAGCCCTATTTTGTATTTTATTTAGAGACAGGGTCTCACTGAGTTCTTAGGGCCTCGCTAAGTTGCTGAGGCTGGCTTTGAACTCGAGATCCTCCTGCCTCAGCCTCCCAGGTGCTGGGATTAGAGGCGTGCCCACCATGCCCGGCTGGTTCCACATCATTTTTGAAGTTAACCTTGGAAATAGAAACCTAAGTTTTCAAGTTAGAAACTTAGGTTAATTTACTATTTATTAAAACTTTCATACATAAGTAATTAAACATTTTAATAAAATATATCACATTATTTCATAATAGCTATCATTTTATAAATATGCTTTATTTTGCATGATTAACTCATATAACACATTAACCTTATGAGGTGAGATTGCTTTTTTTTTTTTTCATTCTCACTCTTTTTGGGAGGAAACTGAATTTTAAGAGGAGCTGGGTAAGTAACTTGCTCCACCCCTCTTAGCTAAAAGTGGTAGGGACAAAATCTGAGCTTAGGTTTGCTTTACTTCAAAGTCATATATTCAACCACAGGAATAACTGAATATAGAGATCTTAAATAAGATTTTCATCTAAAAGTAAGATTTTTAATACATGAAGCTGATTGAGAGGGATCAGGAGAAAGATTATGAAAGAGTTAATATATAAATACTACATAAAAACAAGTTTTTCTAAGAAACTTACATGGGTTAAAGTAGACATACATATAAACCACTAATTATAAATATGAATAAAATATATATTTCTATTAAATTTTCTCAAAGGTAACTAACTTGAAAATTTTTATACTCTTACATGTTATTGTTAAAAGATATATATATATCACATATATCTTGTAATTACATATATATGACAATATATATTTATATTTGCAGGGGTAATTGAATAGTTAAGAAATATCTAACTCAAACTTTATTGCTTCATTTATTTACATAAACTAATAAGTAATAAGTGAGCACAGGGATCTCAGTTCAGGCCTTCAGTGGACTCAAATTTTTATATTTAAAATTGTTTTTCCAGCCGGGCGGGCGTGGTGGCGCACACCTGTAATCCAAGTGACTTGGGAGGCTGAGTCAGGAGGATCGCGAGGTCAGAGCCAGCCTCAGCAACTTAGTGAGGCCCTAAGCAACTCAGTGAGACCCTGTCTCTAAATAAAATACAAAATAGGGCTGGGGATGTGGCTCAGTGGCCGAGTGTCCCTGAGTTCAATCCCTGGTTCCAATAAATAAATAAATAAATAAATAAATAAATAAAATTGTTTTTCCAGTTCTACTTTTCCTGCCAAGACATTAAGCACAATTCGTTTGTTCATATAATAACATATGAAAGTGGCCCAGGGTGAAAAAACTAACACCTGACTTTGCATTTCATCTTTAAATGGGATAATGTCTGTCTTTTCAAATGACTCTTCTCTCCCTAGAATCATAAAATAGAGGATCCTTCCTCAAAAATTAGCTGGAACCATTTCCAAATAGGCATTATTTCTGAGTGATGGTACTTCTAATGTTTCCTGTGTGTTTTCTTTTCTTTCCTTTTTCATCAGTGGGGAAGGACACACCAGTTTCTGGTGGGCACTGCTTCTACCTCCCAGGGTGACTTGCCCAGAGCCTGGTTCTGCTTTCTGCTCTTGGGTTGAATCACATTTCTTTGGTGGAGTACATTTCTTCCTTTCAGCGTGTTTGCACGATCACCTCCCAGAAGTACAAGAGGCACACAAACTGTCCTTGCTGTTGTGAAACAATTATTTGTAATCCACCCCTGCTCTCTTCACTATGTTGATCTCACAGAATTTTCGAACAGGCTGAGAGCTGAGAGATCATCTGGTGTCCCTTTTCATTTTATTGATTGGGAAACTGAGGCCCACGTAGGCCCTGTGGTTCCCAAAGTGTGGCCCTTGGGCCAGTGGCATCAACTTCCCTTGGGAAGTTGTTAGAAATGCACTTTCTCAGGTCCTACTCTACACCTAGGGAATCTGAACTGTTGGGCTGGGCCAGCCCTCTAGAAAGTTCCAGGTCATGCTACAGTTGAAAAATACTGTGTTGAGCCATTTGTCCAAGGTCCTGTAGCTGCTGGCAGAATGATCCCAGGTTTCCTGACACGTGTTTAGAGCCCTGGTGCTCCATCACTTTGCATCTGTCCCTGCCTGAGCTTACACTTGCTGTGCCCTTTTTCTTTTTAGCATTCTTCTGGAAGCTGATATTTTTTCATTTAGTTTTAATGAGGTCTGGTCTAGCTGCTTTTTTCTTCCTCTCGACTTGCTTAGAGATTTAAGTTCAGGGGCTATTACCTAATTATATTAATTTCATGTCTGGAGATTTTTAACAACAATTTCTTCAAATCGAAGTCTTAATTTGACCACAAATCCTCACCCTGAGCAGTGAGGTACAGTTAGTTCTCCACGTTCCTAGATTTTTCTTTGCTTTTCAAGCAAAGTTCAGCAACCAAGCAGATGCGTTTGCTTTTATTCTTCTGGGTAGACAAGAAAGGCTGATGCCCTTTCATAAGCAATTTTCTTTTTCTAGTGACAGTTTCATCCTATTCTGACAAAACCACACATCAGGATTACCCCTTTCATCTTCATTCTCAAAGCTCCAGCTTCAGTGCCACTTAATCAATGCCCCTTGTTGAAAGAACACGGCCCTCGGAAACTTCTGAGGTTCTCCTTTGCCTCAGAAGACCCCTGCAAGACAGACAGCCTTGTCTGCTCGTCCTTGACTGTTCTTCAGTTGCAGACTCCACGTGGTTGAGCTTCCAAGAGCCATCCACCTTTTAATCTCCCTTCTCTTAGGTTTCCTTTGGGCTTCCATTCTCCAGCTAGAGGCCTGTTGTGGTCACAAGGTCCTGGCAGGAAGCTGTGGTTTTAGTGACTTTTTTCTTCAATTCAATGGCTTGAATGAGGGTTGAAACTTTTGAGCTCAACTGCCCCTGCTTATTGGAAGGCTCAGCTTGGCCCCAAGAAACTCCGAGGGCCTTAGGAGTTGATGCTTCTTTCCTTAGTCTCTCCTCCTTCTCCTCCCCTACTTCTTTCCAGGGAAGTTTCTGCCAGAGGTCTGAGCCAGACCACACCAATCTGGAGAATTCTCAGGTGGCTGGGGCTCCAGGGCTGAACTCTGGAATGAAGTGTACTCCTGGTGGGCCCTCAGCCAACACTCAAACCCATCCTGATTAGGCCCAGAGGACAAAGAGTTGACTTTGCCTCCCATTGTTCACTTGGGGTGGGGCTCTCAGTGAGAACTGACCAAAACCCAATGAACTGCAGGGAGAGAGAGGTGAAGATTTCAGGTAATTTCTCCTAGATATTTTCATTCGTCACATTTGCCTACTGGAGATTGGATTTTCAGTACTGAAAACTATAAATATTAATTATTTTTGTGACTCTAGGTTTAAGTGTCTATCTTTGCATGGTGATTATATTTACATATGAATTTGTTGTGGCTTCCCGTGATACACAAAAAATGACAAAGATAATAATAATACTAATTACTATCATGGAATATACGCTCCAGTTTCCTCTAGTAGGCACGTTATAGACATTGCCACTAATTCTTCTACCCTCCTTGTCCAGGTGAGGAGACAGGGACAGATGCTCTCAATTACTCAAAATAAGACACTAAGTAAGGAAATTTAGTGTCTGTTTTCTTCTTTTGTGAGGACTTAGTATAGGGGTTAAACAGATTGGCTCTGAAGTCAAACTGCCGAGTATAGATATTACTTCACTGCAAAGTGTTATAAGACCTAGTTACACTCAATTCTCCCTGTTCCTGGTCCTCAGTTTCCCTATTCGTGAAGTAGGCATAATGGCATCTACTTCTAAGGTTGATATGAAGGCTTAAAGAATTAGTATACATTAAGTACTTAATTCCTGACAAAAATAATCTATGAACATGAGTTATTAAGAAAATGCAATGCTGAAAGAAAAAGGCACTATTTCACATTATTTGCCAAACAAACTAATCCTTTACAGTAGCATTTCCAAAAGTTTAATACTCATTTGTGTCTCTTTTCAGGGGTTGATAATGAAATAATTCAGGAGTTGGTAAGAAAGACCAGGAGGGGAAATGTAATTTTTACTTAGAACAAATAATCCATTCATGTCTCACCTCACCCCCTCTTGCCCTCCTTTCAGAGCCCTCCCTGGGTTCCCTGCACCTTTGTAATTCATGTGGCTGCAAATCACACAGCAGCCAGTGCTGAATCCCATTTGCAGTACAAAAAGCCTGGCAGGGAGGAATGGGCTTAATTAGTTAGAGATGTTCAAGGTAAAGCCTTTACAAAAGAGCTAACTGCGCTGTGTTAAAGGGAAGAAACAGGATGAAAGCCACCATTACCCAGGCAGGGATGATGCATATATTTCCTTAGCTTTTTCTTGCCACATCACATCTGCTCAGATGTCACAGCTCCAATTTCAGGGATAGTTCAAAGCTGAGGTTTCTGACTAGGAAACCACAGAACTATGCAAGAGCCTTGAAGCTGATGCCATCAGATGTGTAACCACTCTGGCCAATTAACATGCCAACTTGGGAATATGAAGGTGAAGAAAACAGGGACTTAGCTCCCAGAGCTATGTGTGAGAAACAGACATGGAAATAGCTAATCACAAATGCAATGACAGATTTCTAAGTCTAAGCCTGGAAATAAAAGCACTGTGGGACACAATGTTATCTGAGAGATAAAACTGGATGATGAGATAGAAACAGCTAAACAGAGGCAGGGACAGCAAGAACATGGACTTGGCCAGTTTGCCAGATAAAAGGGAAGAAGGACACAAACAAAGTGATACAAAGACTTGTAACGTTGGCTTTGGCATTTGCCAGTTTTGTGATGTCAGGTGTGTCTCTACAACTGTGGGCTCTAGGTCTCTAAGGTCTTGCCCATTATTGTTAATAACCTCCACATATTCATTGAGTCCCATCTAAGGGCTTACAGAAGGGACAGAAATCTTCTCCAATAAATTGCTATAATTTCCAGAGAAACTGGTTGGAAATAGGGCCCATATTTATTTGACTTACACAGAATCTTTGCTTCTCCTTAATTCACATATCCTACCCAGCAGTGGGTGGGCATCTCAAAATTTCTAGATTATTACAGAAAAAAGTTTTCAAACCACAAATGAGATGGTTGTTAACCACCCCCTGGCTTTATCTGTGGTCATTAGTAAGGCTTTCATGTTGTTTCTAGAATTGATTTTCTGTGAGTTTAGAGGGAACTTTCATCACACTAGATGTGAAAACTCTTTTCGGAGCATTCTAGGATTAGAATAATGGTGTGAGTATACTCAAGGCTGTGTGATATTGAGATGATATGTAATGAATGATCAAGCAAACCTGATCATTCATTCAGCAGATATTTAAGGAGCCTTGACTAGGTTCCAGGCACTATACTAGGTGCTGGAGAGATGGCAGAGACCATGACAGTCCCCATTAAAACAGAGTTGAAAATCTCCCATGTGACAAGTAGTTACCTACACATTTTTAATAGGACACAGTTTCATGTTAGAAGAAGTGTCAGAATCCTGCAGGAGACTTTGGAACTCACTTATCTGTCTGCTTTTCTACATTCCTTAGCCCCCTTGCACCTAGTAGGGTTGTGTGATTCCTTTTCACCAAGGGCATGTGCGTGCAGGTGATGTGTTTTACCTTCATTCATGGTGTACCTTCTCCACACTGACTCAAGGCCTACCTGGGCAAGTTTGAAGTCCACATATTCCATAGAATATAGCTGTGAGATCAAGGAGGACTGTCTGGTCTGTCTCAGACTGTGATGTGAGATAAAAGCTTTAAATGTCAACATCATAAAAGACAAAGATGGTGGCAATGCTCTAGATTTAAAAAGGCTTGAAGAGACATGACAACTAAATGCAATATCTGTCCCTAGACTGGATCCTATACTGGAAAGGGAAAAATGCTACAAAGAACATAATTAAATCTGCTGAAAAAAATCAGGCTATGGACGTCAGGTTAGATAAAACAAGTATTCTATCAGTGTTAACCTGTGAAGACGACAATTGTTCTATGCCTATGTAAAAGACCTTTCTAGTCTTGGGAGATACACACTTGAAGTGTCTAGGGGCAAAGGGCCATAAGTTATGTAATTTGCCCTCAAATATTAAAGTAGATGGGGTAAAATGTTGACAAATCTGAGTAAAGCCTATATAGATGTTCCTTTTACTATTTTTAGTATTGCAATCTTTTCTAAGAGTGAATTTATATCCAAATTAAAAAAAATATAAAACATTTACTGTTAAGTCACCGAGGTTTGGGAATTTATTGTTGCCATAACATAATGCATACTGTCTTGACTATTGGAGAAGGAATTGGGAACACATCTCAGGGTAAATAGCTTCATTTAGTGGGCCAGAGAGGACTTTCAAGAAGAAAATGATTTGAAAAATAAGTAGAAGCTAGCCAAGTGAATGAGGAGAATTTCAAACAGAGGAACTAAATTTTTGGAGGCCTAGTGGGAAGAGTATAGTACTTAAACAAAACAATAAGAATTAAACATGGTGGGATGAAAGACATGAGGGGTGAATGTAGATGGGGCCAGGTCCCAAGGGGCCACATAAGCCATATTAAGACATTTGGACTTTATACTAAGGACAATGGAAAGCCAGGAAGGGTTTTAAGCATGACTGATGTGATAAGATTTACATTTAAAAAAATTATCTCGGGCACAGAATGGATTGGAACAGAATGGCTAAAATGTTAGGAAAAGATGGATGGGGTGATGGCCATTGAGGTGGAGAGCTGTAGGGGATCTGAGAGCTAGTTAGGTGAGGGAGTCCTCTGACTTGGTTGACTGATGAGTGTGCCATGGGAGGAATGAATGACAACTCCCAGTTCCTGCTGGGGGAAAGGGTAGGTGGTGCTGCTACTACCTGAACTAAGAAGCCCAGAAAGAACATCAGGTTTGTTGAGGGACAATAATGATTTGGATTTGGACATTTTAGTTGGGATATCTGATAGAGACGTGTTCAGGAGATAGTTGCATGAATGGGCAGGGAGCTGGATAGGGATGTGGGAGCTCTGGGCACCTTTGTGGGAGGAATGAGGTCACCAGGCAGAGCATAGTATGGAGAAGAGGGACCAGGGCAGAAGCCAAAGACCTACTAGGACTACAGATGGGTAGAGATTTGCTGATGAGCCTGGATTCAGTACAGTGTAGCTAGTTATCCCCATTCTTGCAATGCAGTTTCTCCTTTTGAAAATATGTCTTACCTTCTTGGGGGTAGAAAAGCTCTGTTAGATGAGGGCTTATTAGATTTAGAAACTTCAATGTAGCATATGTTCCTATTTAGTAGGACTCTCTGCACTATAAAGTGATTAAAGTTACTGGGCAATATGTTGACATCCCATTTTACAAATAGGGGCCGTAGGGTTCAAGAAGTTTTAAGTGTTTTACTTCTTGTTTCTCTGGGATTTGGCTGACAGGCTGGGGATGGGGTGCCAAGATTTTGGCTTCTGTTCTTAGTACAATTTCCAAATGAGTTATTCAGAGGTCAAGACATGTTACTTATGGCTATTAATCTTCCTTTCTAAGTCGTAATCCTCAGTTTCATCTCTGGTTCAATCAGTGGATGCTCTTTTTTTCAATGATATGCTTTTTGGAAGGCTACATGGAAGCACACATGTTTGGTTGATTAACTGATCACTGGCCTTCAACTCCTATTCATGCTTCAAGACTTATTCAGGTGTGCCCCAGGAGCAGGGACCATACTTCTTCTCTAGGCTGGGCTAACTGCCCATGGATGAACATTCAGCATTCAGCAGACAGGTCTGTGTTTGTGGTTTTCTCCCCTAGCTGTGACCACTGTGAGGGCCAGGCACATTCATTTGTGAATCTCCAGCACTGTGAGCAGGTCTCATAAACCATGCTCCACCTCAGAACTAGGGAGAGGATATTGAGGAGATCTACGTGGTGGGTGTGATTCCATGGTGGGTCTGTGGTTGGTCGTGTCAAGGCTGCAGACTTCTCCCTTATCGCTCGTTGGCCTCTCCTGCAATTGTCGGCAGCTTTCAGGGTCAGCCATGGACCACAAACCTCTCTTCTCTGCCAGTTTCTCCTTTCTGTACCCTCACCATCCCATACAGTAATTTGACTTTTGGCAGAGAAGAATTTGGTCTTGACAGCAATTTATTGGGTTTTATAGGACACAGGTGGCTAGTCATCTTTTATAAAACTTGCATCTAGCAGGCATCTAATTAATGACCATAGTGGCCATAATGTAAGGACAATTGCATTAGACACATTCTGTTAGTATTGTGTCTGGTAGGAACTGTGGCCCTGCCTCTTTTTGGGTCAGTGTCTTTGTCTTTGTATTTTAAGATGATGTGTGTGTTGTGGAGATGAACATCCAGGGGGCCAGCATCCCCGATGGGCTGATAAGGCTGGAGTAGCTAGAAATGAATGCTTCATGAGAAGGTAGGAGGGAGGGAGAGAAAGAGAGAGGAAGAGGAAGGGGTAGGAATTCAGAAATTTGGAATGTATGGGTCTACAAGAGTAACAGTAATATTTTTGACTTTATAAGTCATTTAATTCTCAAAACAAACCCCCAAGGTAAATATTGTCTTCCTTTTAAAGGTGAGAAAACCAAAGCCCAGAGAGGTAAAATAACTTATCTAAGATTATCCTTGTAAGTGACAGAACTAGGATTCGAACAAGGTCTGAGTGACTCAAACCCTTGATCTGGGCCCACAGCACCCCTATCTCACTTCCCAGGACAGCAATGCTCAATAGATAGTTTGATCACTTGGGAAGGACAGGAGAGATCTTGTGGGTCATTCTTTCCACCTGAAATAAAAAATACTAGGACATGGTACCTCATGGGACCACCTTGTGCCCACTGTGTAGTTAAAGCAGAGTTTGACTTAGGATTCACCTGAGGTAGACAGAGCCTTCGGTAATCACCACACAGCTGCTCATGGTGTAGCTGTAGCCTGTCTCCTTTGAGAATATTCTTTCTTGCTTGGACATATTTAGCATGGCTCTATTTGAATTGCTGAAGTTACAGCATCTGGTATTTTGTATGCATTTTCTCTGAAATTAAAAAAATAAAAATGTCTATTATTGTTCTCCCTGCAGCAAAGTCCCTGTCTTTGTGCCTCCACTACCCACTTTTTAATTTTAAAACATTTCTTCGGCACAGTCTCCTCTCCTGATTGTGTCCGCCTTGATGGAATTTGGGTTTCAAGACATCTGCACTGGTTCCAGCAGGATTTTGAGGACTTTTAAATTTATCTGCCAGTCCTCTTAAGCAACAGGCTATCCTTTCAATAATTAAAGGAAAAACCCCACAGCCACTCACAACCTGCCCTTCCTCCGCTTCCTTTCACACTAGTTCTAGCATTTATGACTAACATTTCTGTTGGAAAAATTAGGAAACAAAATCTCTGTGGGTGACCAGGCAAAACTTATTAATCATATAACCCTAGCAGACAACACAGCCCTAATACAAATATTTGTGCTTCTGTCACGGCACTCATCTGATCGCTGCCAAATAGTGACAGATTTTAAGGACAATCACATTAAGTATTAATCAGGCTTGAAAGATGCAGCCACGCAGAGGCATACTAACGAGTAGGCATCTCCTTCCTGAGTTCTGCGCTAACAGCTTCCCAGGCCAGTGTAGTGTTGAAACTCTTCTTTTCCTTCATAGAACATGGCTTTCAGCGTGCCAAAACGTCTAAAAACCGTGTTGACTGACTGGGTGACCTTGAGCCACTGACACAGCTCCTCCTAGATGGTGCCACGGGCTCTGACCATACCCACATTCCTTACTCTAGCTTCTCTCTTGCTGCTGGGTGTGAGCAAGGGCTGGATGTTCAGTGTGGGAATTGGTGATAATAGCTGAGAATTGGTGATAATAGTTGGGGGTTAGAAAAGGGGAGCAGACCATGGAGAAGACAGCCTGGAGATGGGTTCAGTCTGGGCCTAGAAGAAAGAAGATGGCTGCAGGAAAGGGACCTGAGTAAGGCTGGAAACATAAGGTTGCCTTATCTGGGTATCTGTGAGGGCAAAGTTGCCAGTCTATATTCTAAGTGGAGTCAGTCCCACAGAGAAGGGAATTAGTTGGAGACTGAGGCTACTCAAATGGACAGTCCTAGGGTGATGGGTGTCCAGAGGCTACAGAGAAGAAGAATCAAAACTCCAGTCCCACCATTGCTCTTCCTGAGTTGCCTGGTCCTTACCCACAGCAGGAGATTAGAGATTCCAGAGCTATTCAGAGTTCCTGGGTATAAATGTTGAAGACAAGAATAGACAGAGTTGCCAGAGAGCAAAATAGACTAGCAGCTTAGTCAGGGCCCTGTGGGCCCTTAACCAGCTGGGGCTGGCTTTTAAGTTCTGTGGTGTGAGAGACGTGAATTGATCTGTTCTGAGATGTCCAGATTTAGGGAACTGATTCACATGTAAGTGGAAGAACCCCAGTTTCTTATTTATAATGAGAAAATGTAATTATTGAGGTAAGGCAGAGGGGTGTGTGTGTGTATGTGTGTGTGTGAGCAAAAAAGAAAGAATATTGAATTGACTGGTTGGTGCCTTCTCTCTTTATAGGCAAAGTTATAATTTAGAAAATTGTTAAGTACAAGTTCGCTTAAATGATATATTATCTTCTGGATGGTGCCACAAACATTCCAGCAAATTCTTGTTACTTGATCTGTATTTTCCTAGACTCTTTGAAGAATGCTTGCCCTCAATCTTTTTTTTTTATTTTTTGTTTGTTATAATTGGTTGTGCATGACAGTAGAATGCATTTTGACACATTCTACACAAATTCTCATTCCTCTGGCTGTACATAGTGCTGAGTCACACCAGTAGAGTAATCATACATGTACATAGGTTATCTCATTCTACTTTTATAAGTAAATTTAATAAGCCTCTAAGTCATTTCTTGGAGAATAAAGCTCCTCCAGTTAAGATTTTCCTAGTGGGCAGGGAAGGAGTTAGAGGCCTGTAGGGAAAAATGAGAAGAGAAAGTCAGAAGATAATGATCTCTTGGCCCCTCTCTTAGTGATCTATCGAAGCTCCTAATATTCCATTCTTTCCTCATGAATGGGAAAAATAGTAGAAGCAAAGAAGTGCTGGAGTTGGTGGAGGGCATGATCTAATCCAGCTCCACAGGGTACAGTTTTGCCTCTTAGGTAAGACATCTTGTCACCTGCCTTGGAGGAAGTAAGTGAGAGATAGAACGAAGGGCAGAAGTTCTTTCCATGGGAGCTCCCCAAAGGCAGATACTCCTACTGTGGGTTCAAGGTCAGAATACTGGCAAAAAATTAGTTCCCTATGAGCCATCTTTGCTCCTGACTCTTTACGCTTCACCCGTTCCTACCTCTCGACTTTACCCCCACCCAAGGGTCATCTGACCTTCTCCATCCCCATGCTCCTGCTGGGGCTGGGACCTGGCCTCACAGTGCCCTTTTTTTTCTGCAGTGCCACTGTCTTTGCCTCCAGTGTCAGCACACCCTCCTAGGAGGCCCTGCCCAGAGCCCCACGGCATGACCACAGGAGTGCAGGGCCCCCTCACTCATCTTTGCCCCTGCATTTGGCAGGGGGTCCAGCCTAGGGTGACAACTCAACAGGTGTTTGTTAATTGGAATTAAAATGTGGGACTGTGAATGGAGCTTTGGAGTTCTTTCTGCAGCTTTCCTCTTTTTTGTTCCTCAGAAAGGATGAGTATTTTGGGTATCATCATCTCTCTACCCCGAAGAAGAAACAAAGTGCCCTCAGCATCACTTATTCACATAGTAGGAGCTGAATTTTCATCAGTCCTCTAAATCCCCAGGTAGTGCCCCATGGGAGATAAAATACAAAGTCCAAGGTTATTGGGGCATCCTAATTTCACAGACTGATGAGATAAAATGTCACACCTGAGCTTCTCTCAGTTTTGGACTTTCAGCCCTTCCTGTCTTTTAAAGGTTAAATGCTATACACAAAGCCCTTGCCAGCCTATCGAGATGTCCTAGGGGGCCGCCCAGGGATCCCTTTGCAGGTGTTGATGGATACTGGTTTGGTCCTGGGGGTGTGGTAAGACAGATTATTTGCTGGGACTTATGAAACTTGTCCAGGAGTCAGCTCTATTAGCATGTCCGGAACCAGTTCCCAACCCCTTTTCATGTTCTGCCACAAATTTCCAATGGTTCAAGAAGAATCAAGTTCATTTCCCCTGAATTACTTCCTTTCCATTATTTTAATATCAACCTCATCTTGGTTTCTCACTCACATCCTGACTAGCAATGAGGAAGAAAATATTGATCATTACCCAGGAAGCTGTGTCAAGTGTTTGTTGAGGGCGTCAAACACTTGGTTTTTGGATGGGGTCAATAAATCAGAAAACTCTTGCAGCTTCTAGATATTTTTGTTGCATAGAATCTTTGGTATCATAGCCTGAAATAGATGATGCAGACCGTGCCAGGCACAGGGTCACTCTTGATCCCTTTGACCACAACTGTGTCTTCTCTCCCACATTGGTACATATTTGCTTCCATCAGCTTCCCCATCTCCCTGCCCTTGGAGGACTGCCCCAACCATGAGAGGCCCTCTGCCCAGACACACAGAGCTGTCAGTCCCTGGGAGTTTATGACCCTAGGGACAGCCTCCTTAGCCAGTGACGGACAAGCCTGGGGAATGAAGGGCCAGCTGCCTCTGGGACCCACTGAAGCATAATTTATACACCAGAATTTCCCTGTGGTATGAGGCAGAGGCAACTCTCCCTGGGGCTTTAGCTGAAATTGCACCTTTGCTATGCTTCTTGGCTTCTGTTTCTTTCTGTACTGCCTTCTTCACTTCCTTACCTGTTTCTCCTGGGAGTCTATCTGTCTGTATTTTTTTTTTTTTTTTTTTTTTTTTTTTTTGTGGTCCTGGGGATTGAACCGAAAACCTTGTGTGTGCTAAGACTGGGAGCACTTCTGAATAAATCCCTTGTTCATGAGTCCTCATCTCAGGCCTGTTTCTGGGGAACCTGACCTCAGACTACAATGCTGCATTGAATTCTCACAGCCACCTTGTGGCAATTGTATTAAAATAGTACTTCCATTATTCTCATTTACAGATAAAGAATGAGATGCCTAGTTATCAAGTGATTTCCTTAGGACCATACAAGTACTAAGGTGCAGAGTTGTGGATTTCAGAACCTCCAACTTCAAATCTTGGACCTGGTTAATTTACTGTTCTCTACTGTAGAATCCCCTTCCAGATCATATGAAGGCTGGTAGCTTGGGTCAGTGAATATATAGAAAATATCTACTCCATATCACATCTGATGGACAAAATAGTAATGAATTAATTTATAAATATATAATTATAAATCATGATTAAAGATATAAAGTAATACTATGCCCGGTTTAGATTGGGTAATTTGTATGTGGGTGTGGGGAGTATTCAGAAGAAATTTTGGTTTGGAAAAAGATAGGTTTGCATGAAAAAAACAAAGGAACAACTCACTCATTTGCCTGAAATGCAATGGCATGCAACTGAATAAAATTAAGTTTGATTTTGTATTTTCTGTTGAGGTAGGTTTAATTTTGTAAGCTTCCTGTGGTCTGGAGCTGTGTTTTTGTAGCTTGCTGTCGCTAGCTGTCAGCAACATGAAAGAAGTCTATCTACACACAGCTCACTGCCTCCCTTACACAAGCCCCAAGACCTTGGCAAGCCTCCTTGGTGCCAATCAGCAGCCCTTAATAATGAAAAAAGTGGTGGTCGCTATGACTTTGCATCGCAGAGTTCCTCATTAAAATCTGTGCTTGGTGGAGCAGTTGGTCCCAGATCACAGATTCTGTGCTTGTGCTGGGGCACTCGAAGGACAGCGACAATAAATGCACACCTCTTGTTAATGACACTATCAGAAGATGGGGTTCCCTCCTGGATATTTTTAGAGACATTTGGGCCACTTATCATACACACAGATGTTTATTCACTCATTCCTAAGCTCTCACATTCTTTCTCAATAATGAAAGAGATATTAATAAGCACAACTTTTCAAAAAAATTTTTTTTATTTCTCTGATTGGTAATTATAAAAGAAAGAGGGGCTAGAATCTGAGCTGTCATTGAACAGACCCAGTTTAAGTGACAGGGGAAAATCTAAGAAGCATAAGATCCTTCTCTGCCCTTAAGAGAACCACTGTGATTTAATTATTATCAAGGGTAACAACAATACTTATGACAATTGTTATATTCATCCCTGAGCTGCTATTTTACAGTTGACAAAGAATTTTCAACTTTATTAACTCATTTTTCCCACGATCCCTTCCTTGGAGTGGAAACTCAGCAGTTTTCCCCCACTGATTCACCAACAATAAAGAGAAAACTGGTTCTGCTACTACTGATCCAATCAAAGTTTCCAGGGTTGTCACCTGTGAGTGACTCAGACCCCAAATTACATTTTTAAAAAAATCAATCTATCTGTCTATCTTCAGAAGTTGCGAAGTTGGAATCAGAAAAGTCTAAAACAGCATCTATGGGTACTAATTCCCCCAAGATCTACTTTAATGAACTTCTGATAGAATCATATTTCTAGCTTCAGAAATGTCCATACATACCCAGAACCTCAAAAGTCAGGGTTGGAAGATTTTTGCTTCATAGACACTAGATAGTGTATGATGATTTTTTTAAAAAAATTGTTGTAACTAAATTTTTTAATTGTTGTAACTAAATTGTTGTAACTAACTAAATTCTCATAATACTAGTGATAATGACAATGGTTTATATGTTTTGAATTCCTACCATATTCTGGGAACTTTGCTAAGCACTAAGAAGTCAAAGAGGTATGGGATGGGGTCCAGGCCTTCAAGCAGTTCGTATTCAAGTTGGGAAGATTCGCTTAGACTAACTGGTTGATGATTGGTATGGAGAAGTTTAGTGGACAGAGATATTACTATGGTCTGAAACAGAGATGACATAGAGAGGAAATAGAGCAATGTAAAGACCTTAAATGAGAGCATATTTAGATAATGAAGTGGCGTGGGAAGAACGCTCTAGGCAGGGGTGGCAAAAAGAACTAGTATGTAAAGCTGGAAATGTGAGAGTTACGAGTGGTATTTAGAAGACAATGAAAAGACTAATACAACTGGAGTGAAATGTAAGAACAGAGGGCAGAAACATAAGTCTAGAAATCTAGGAGAAGCCTGAATCCCGAACTAGAATATTGGTGACAGTTACTATATATTGGATGGTAATTAAATATGGCAAATATAACAGCAATAGTGATTGATGCCATCATTAAATGTCTAATATTTACCTGTTCCTGCCATATTTACTGTTCTTTCTCATTAAATCGCTCTTTAAATCAGTAAGTTTTCATTGCCTACTATAATTCTCACAAGAATCCAAAATACTTGTTATTACTTCCATTTTAAAATGAAAATACTGAGGTTCGATAGACTAAGTAATGTATGCAGTCACACAGCTCATTAATGGAGAAGCCATGATTTGGCCCCATGTCTGTTGGACACAGCCTGCAGTTTTTCCACATGCTATCCCTCAGGCTTCTGAGTCTTTACAGGGATAGGCATATAGAAGTTGTTTGGAAAGGTGTCATAACAGAGAGAATCTTGGAGGCGGGGCCACTATTGCAATAGGCCAGAAACTATAGTGGTAGCTTGTGGTGTGAGGAGAAAAATGAGAAAGAGGTTTGGGGTGAAAGTCAAAGTAAATTCTTCCCATTTTCCATTAGGAAAAGATGAATTCCCAAAATATAATGAGGGAATGAGAATATTCAGAAGTTTGAGTAGAGGTAGAAAAAAAGGTAGGATCAGAGATTCACACCCGAACTTGATCATGCTCGTGACTATGATAATGAAGATTGTTTTCCTAAATGTGTTAGAGTATGTGCCTCTAAAAGACAGGGTCCTTCAGATTGGCCAGGGGACGTTGGCCTTGTTCTGACAATGCTGCCGTTGCTCAAAAGGATTGAGAACTCTCCTTAAGGACTGTCTTCAACCACAGGTCTCCTAACTTTAGCTACCTTGTCATTACTCAGCCTGATGACCCATCTAATTTTCCAAGCATAGTTTTTACTCACTTGTTTTAGAAAATGAAAACTGTTAAGAGACAAAGCATGGCCACTCTTGAGGGCATGCTCAGGTTGTTCTCACACCTAGGGGGACAGTTTGGACAATGTGGACACCAGAAGTCTTGGTTTTGAAGCCTGACTCAACCAGTTCCTTGGCCAAATTATTTAACCCTGCACTCTTCAGGTCCTTGAGCTGTAAAATGTATATTGTGATTCTGTTCCTAGAGTGTTATAGTTTTAATTAGGATGCTTTCAGCAGCAAATAACAGAGAAGTCAACTCAAATTGACTTAAACGATGTGGAAATTTATTTGCTCACCTAGGGATAAATCCAGAGGTAAAGTGGGTCCCAGGCAGAATACAGCTGCAGCTCAGACTTCAGTTCTCTGCAGTTCTCTTGGCTCTGTCCTCTTCTGATGTCCAGCTTTGTCATCTGGCTGGTCCCCTTTGCACTTGTATAGTCATTAAAAGCAACTAGAGCAGTATACTTTCTTCTTTATTTCTAATCTATAAGAAATAAAAATCTCTTTCTTTAGAGTTGAATATTTACACTTTCCTTTCATTTGTTGGGACCATCTTAGGACACATGCCCACCCAGGGACCACTGCTCATCAGTGAAGGGCCATGTGTAAATTGGTTTAGCACAGGGTAGACTGGGTGTTAAGAAGGAATCATATAATTCATAGGCATTTGGTCCATCACTAACAGTCAATGAAAGTTGGTTATTTTTGCTAATAATGAAGAGAGTATTCTTTGGGTAAATTACACATACATACCTGACTATATATATGGAATGTTCTCTCTCTGTTTATCTTCACTCCCTCCTTTGATCCAGGACCACACTTTTTCTTCTCAGCAGAAGAGACTACAGGACAGTGCACAAGCCAAGATGATGGCCCTGGGCTTACTAATGTGTGGGGAAAAAACAAAAACAAAAACAAAAACAAACTCAAACAGCTCTTGTTGTAAATGGAGACAGAAATTGGAACATACCACCAGGAATGGAGTGCTGAGTAGGGGCTGGGAAAGAGGAGGAATCAGGAGAGGAGGCACCAAAATCATATTGATTTTGCTTTTGCTCTATTCCTTCCAGCTCTGCTCCTGGTGCTCTCTCTGTCTTCACATTAACTCATCGGGGCAAGGTGCTGGGGTGATGTTGGTGACTCTTACCTGCAATTTGAGGGAAGTTTTAAACAGCTCATCTATCCAGGCATATTTAGGCTCCATTTCATCTTTATGTATTTGGCAAGTAGCTGGAAAAGACCAGAACTGAGCCTTTTACACCTATTTAGCACCTGGTTAAGCATCACTTGGCACCTGCCAAATGGGTCTCCACCATTTGGGGGGAATTTGCACTGATTACTGTACTAATTAAGCAGAAGTCATTGCTACTTGCAATCATTAGGCTAAATTGGTTTCTGGGGAAAAGTCTTGATAAGCAGCTGCCCAGTTGAAGTGGATTTGAAGGCGCCCCATGCACACAACTCACACACCAGCAGTTGCTCTCCTGCTGTTGGTCAGCACAACCTGGATTCTTATGACCAGGTCCTTAATGTGACTGAACTGAGGGATAATTGACAGCCTCAATGCTGGGTGGCATAGGTTGAGGAGTCTTAAAAGGTGAGATGCTCAAACTTAATTGAGGTAAATGAAACTAAGTACTAAGCATAAAGGGCATGTCCAGCAGCAAGCAGATATTTCACACATGCTTAGGCCTGAAATTATCTTCTTTGTCATCTTTGCCTGCCCTGATTTTCTCCCTGTCCCAGTGACCTTCAACATTACCCTTTAGGTTACTGGGAGCATTTTATAGACTTGTTTTGTGCCTGGGGCATAGTACTCCCTGAAATTTGATACTTAGGATTTATGGGAATTTTTGCTGAATTTTCAGGGAGGTGCCTTGTGTGTGGGGGGGGATTAGGGGGAGGGCATACAGCAATAGCTTTGATTTCAAAAATGTTGGGAATGCTTGTGAACATCTGAGGACTTGTCCATGGGCAACGGATTCTCATAAGAGACCAAGAACCTCTCAAATAACATCAGATGCTCTGCCTGAAGACAAGCAGTTTTGAATCAGGCACAAACTGCATCTGAAGACTTATTCTTCTATCTTTTTTAATAGCACAACTACTGAGTTTTATAGAATATTGTGTGGAAGTTAGAGAAATGCTGAACTGGATGGGTATTGTGAAAAATACAATGTGGCATAGACCTTATCTATATTTGTGTACAAAATTTACTACTTTGAGATAAACTTGAGACATTGAACTGGCTATTTTTGAGATGCTAATGTCAGTAAATTTTCCTAAAGTTGTCTGTTTTCACAAGAGTTTCCTGGAACCCTAAGGGAGATAATTTCTTTTGGAGGAGGAGGTAGATAGCTCCACATTATTAAAAATTGTGATGATGTTTGGGGGCAATTGCATCTCACTTTCTGGAAGGTTGGAGAAAAGGAATTCAATTTGAAGCCAATGGAAAATTTCAAACATGGGTGCAATCCCATATAGCAAATGCCATTGTAATGAACATCTCCACATCCCAGTGATTCCCAGTGGCCTATTTGTATCAGGCAGTATTCAATGAGGAAAAACTGCTCTAAATAAAAATGTGAATAATCCCTTGAAGTTTATTCTAATGGGAAACTATTGTCCCAAATCTTCAGGGGGCAGGGCTGAGAGTGATGAAGAGAGCAGCCTCTGCCAGATAGTTTCTAAGGGGGTTGGTTATTTGAGAGTTTAGTGGGGAGGGAAAACCGATAGAGAGAGGAAGGACCATGAGGACATGAGCCCTTTCAGAAACATTCAGAAAGCTTGACATTTAATGAAGGTAGAAAAGGTCTATCCATCTAATTTTTCACATTGAAGAGAAGGGTAATTTGGGAATGCTGGAGAATTCAATATCATTATGCTAGGGGCTCCCTTCCTATTAGTGCAGTACCTGGTGCCTGCCAAGTATACATAAATAACTATTGTACATTTAAAGTGAGAATGAACACAAAGGTGTCCTATAAATAGTGAAGTGCTACACAAAAGTTAGATACCATAGCTAATTATGTTAATGATTTATCAGGCTCATTTCTAGGGAGGAGATGGGATGGGATGTGGATGAGAGATGATGCTAAAAATCAGAAAGACCACAGAGATGGTAAGGGAGGGACACTGAAGACTTCTATCCTTATCATAGACTGATGCCTCTTGATTTTGAAAAAGGAAAACAATTTCATTTTTTGACTAGCCCTTTTTGGGGTCTGGGAGTATGGTAGTGAACTTCTGTGTCCAATCCAAAGAGCCACATACCCCTGCAGTCTTGTTTTTTCACATAGATAGCCCAGGAGCTCATTTTCTCCTGCTTCTGGCACCTTCAAAGAGTGCTGGCTCAGTTCTGATTCAGCTCAATGGAGAAGCAGGCCACAGGGATTTGAAGGCCCCACCCCTAACAAGGCTGTTGGACACCAGGAAGCTCCTGGTATTCTGCAGTCACAAAGCTGTTCCCTGGCCCTGTAAAGATGAGAGAGCTTCTAGGTGGGCCTGTCAATGGGAACCTTGCCATGGAGCTTGTGGCTATCTGTGCTTGACCAGAGCTATGGAATGGAGAGAGCTCTGTGGGTTACATGTGCTCTACTGCTTCTCTGCAAGTCAATCTCCCTGCAAAAAGCCATCTTGCATCTGTACTGCATGATCCCTTTGATCCTTGGGATTGAGGTTCTTTTTGAAATGAGGTTAGGTTTTGAGGCACCTGAAATGGCAGGGATACAATTCCCCTGCCATCAGGGATTAATTATAAAGAGAACTTTTCCCTTGGAGTAGATAGACATGGCCGGTTAGCAGAAAGGGTGGGAAGAAAAAAAGGGAAGAAAAGTAGATGAAACTTTCTTAATGCTGAAAAGAAGCCCCATTCCAGTCTGTCCCTTGACAGGAATGCCATTGACTGTATCTGATACTTCCTTCCCACTTCCAGAAGCTTCCTAGAGTTGCCAGGCTGCTCAGAGCCGACTTGTTTTCTGCTTATTGCCAGGGAAAATGAAGATGGGGTTGCTGAAGGAAAAAAGATGCTCCCTGGCTTCTAAATGAGGACATGATGAAAGATGTCCCTGGAGGGAAGAGCAGGCTGGTGGAGTACAGAAAGGCCCAAGACAGAGCTGTGGACACAGAGGCTGGAGCAACAGACTAATTTTCAAAAAGTGCTCCAGGGAGCCCGCCTAAGGCCTGTGGACAGATGGCCTCCCGGCCTACTGCTGGGGAAGCTCCTTATTCTTGTTGGGTGATGCGGCTGGGCTGTCTCAGGAGGATTACCTAAAGTAACTACAGAAGGAATTGATTTATTTTACTGCTGAAATTCAGCCTTCCTGCAGATGGAAGGTGGCAGCTCTTGATCCAATATTATCGATTTGCTGCAGCTGGTCTGCTCAAGTTGTAGAAAAACTCCACACAATTGGCTACCTAAGGAAGTGGAGAGGTGGCTCAGCCAGGCAGACTCAGTCGGGATAGGTCAGGTGTGGGCTGAGCAGGTAGGTCTTCAGTTAACTCAAGAAAGGAGATCTTTCTCCCTGGGTTTGGCCCCTGTCTGCACTGGCACTGTGGTTCAGATTTCAGCTTGGGCGTCAGACAGCCTCAGTTTCCAATTTTCCTTTTTTTACTCACTGTATGCACTTGATTGGGTACTTAACCTCTTTTTCATTTATTTTTGAATTAAAAAAATTAATGAGCACCTTAGAATTCTCTGCATCTTTATAAACCAGTGAAGTAGGTTTGACCCCATTTTTATCCTGGATATGTGAAAAGAGTCAAAGGTACTGATGCGACAAGGTCACCTGACTTTCTTCTCTAGCCATTTGATTGGGAAAGTTGAACCCAAGGTGTCCTAGAGTGTTCTATGAAATTGTTATTTCATCTTTCCTCAAAAGGAGTCTGAGCCAGG
>JAJEJO010005158.1:74551-178538 GCA_020662805.1 Glaucomys volans | reverse complement strand
GATGTGGCTCAGTGATCGAGTACCTCTGAGTTCAATCCTTGCACCAAAAAGTGTGTGTGTAGGGTGTCTAGAAATAGCTAGATGCTCTGCCTAGAACAGTGAGATGGTTGTCACTTGAGAGAGGCCCCAGAATAAATGGCAGCACCAGGTAAGGGAGCAGGTCCAGAGCTTTAGGGCACTCTTGGTTTTGATCAATCAACAACCTGTCAGGAAACTGGGTTGGGTTTCCTCCACCTCTGCCTCCCAATCAGCTTAGCCACTTCAAATAGAAATAAAGGGCAGCTCTGGACACCTGAAGGTAGCCCTTTAAACCTCTCTTCATCCATGCCTGCCTTTCCAGGGTACTGGTTTGCTGAACTGTTTGCTTGTTAGCATTGTCCTCCTGTCATGTCCCTTCCTAGGCAGCCAAAGGCCATGGTTGCACTGTGCCAAGGTTCCAGACACACTCCAAAATCATAGTTACAGACATGCACCTCATAACAATGTTTTGGTCAACGATAGACTGACTGCGTATCTGATGAGAGTTCCATAAGATTATATCTCCTAGTGATGCCGTAGCTGTCTTAATTTGTGTAACTACATTCTATGATGTTGGCACAATAATGAAATTGGCTAATGATGCATTTCTCAGAATGTATGCCCATCATTAAGAAATGCATAACTGTACTTCCAGTTAAAAATGACAGTTAAACCCATTCCACTCTTCTTCCTGAAACCTCATGAAAATGACTGCCAAGGAATAAAAACCACATGGATAGAGGAAATGTGGGACACTATGAAAGAGGTCAAGCCATTTTTGGAGGATAGAAAGCAGATGAAGGAGGGGCTACTGATTCAGAGGGGGTAGATGTGACTCAGGGTTCACAAGGAAGAATAGGGATGAGAAGCAAGCTGATGGATGGCCTGAGAGGTCCAGCAGTTGGGCTTGACACCTGGGCTCAGGCCAGCCTTTGTTCGAAGCCTGTGGAGGTTCAGTGAGAACCCCAGGTCCCTCTCCTGACCTCTGCAGAGGTGATAACTGTCCTCCTCCCCTCTATTTAGAAATTCGATCTGGAGAGGCTAGGTTCAGTACATGAGGACATCATACACCAGAAGTGATGGGGGTAACAGACTGGCTGTGGGGTTTTTGAGAGTGGGGGTTTCCACCTAACCTCCTCTGCACTGCTGTCCACATGCTGACAGCCAGGAACTGAGCCCAAGAGAAGAGGTGGCTTCTACTCCAAGGAGACTGAATAGGAACTTGTTATAGATTCTGATGTTTGCGAACCCCCTTAAACCTTAGAAATTGATATGCCATGCTGAAGCATTCTTTATTTCTCTTTCATTTAAAAATTATCAGGAATTTAACTTGTCTGAACTCAACTCAAACTGCATCTCTCCTGTGGTGGGTAGAGACTGAAATCTTGGTTCAATTTTTCAGGCTTAGCCGAGCTATTTAAGAGTCTGCCCTGCTCATGCATAGTTTAGGAGGCAGCTAGAGATCAGGTGGGAGTTTATTCATAGAATATAGGGCTTTCCCTTTCTGGCACTTTCCTTTCTGGATAAAGTATTTCACAGTTTTCTCTTGCCCAGTACTCAAAATATTCAAGGCAATAAGCCTATAGATGTCTGTTAGAATGTTTACCCTCTGCTTGGAACTGAATGGAACTTGTTTTCAGGCTAGAAGCTGTTAAAAAAAATAAATAAATAAAAGGGAAAAAGAAAGGAGAAATGACCCAGTGCTTCCAAATGTCCCCTTGTCTCTAACCTCCAGATACTTTTGGTCTTCGGTGCCTTCAGGAAGTTCTGTGGGGTTTTTTTTGTTTTTTTTTTTTTAAAGTTCAGAAGCATATAGTTTTTGGAGTGGGATAGGGTGGGAGGTTGGTCTGGTAAGAGTTGATTGGAGCTAATTTTTGGTAGCCATTACTTTTTTTAACTTATATTCTCTCATCACCTTTCTCCATTTTTAAATATGAAAGAACAGTAAAAGTTTGAGGAAAACATGCAATATAAGAGACAGGGAAATAAAACAAAATGTAAAAATGGGGGAGAGTTCTGGAGAGGGATGCTCAGATGAAACGGAGATGCTGTCAAAGCAGAATAAAGTACGAAAATCAACCCTCCACAATAATATATGCTGAAAGACAATAAATATTTTACCAGTACATCAAAAGCAGGCTGCTGTTTAAAAATAGATTTGGAGAACCAGAAATGTCTTATAAATTAAAAAATTGGATCAAACAAATACTAAATAGTGGAAGAAATTGACTAGAAAGTAAAAAAAAAAAAAGATAGACATGGACAATAAGAAAGAAAATAGAAGAAGCTAAGAGGGCTAACATCTGACTAAATGAAAATCTAGAAAGGGAGAATAGAGAACTGGGAGAAGAAGTTGTTATCAAGGAAATAACACAAGAATGTATCCCCGAAGGAAGTACCCTAAGATGTAGACACTAGATCAGAGTTGGTAAACCCTAACTCATAGGCCTGTTTGGTAAATAAAGTTTTATTGTAACATAACCATGCTAATTTTTTCCTATATAGTTCATGGCTGCTTTGCTAAAGTGGTAGAGTTGAAAAATTAAAAGTAGAGACTGTATGGCCTACAAAGCATAAAATATTTACTGTCTGGTCCTTTATAGAAAAAGGTGGCTGACTCCTGGTCTGAATGATGAGACCCTTTATTGACCAACACCATGAATAAAGAAGTCTCAGATAAAGGACATTATCATGAGTTTTCAATATACCACGGATAAAGAGAAAATCTTGAGACTCCAGAAAGAAAAGAGGGTCACATAGAAAGGATCAGATATCAGAATGGGATTGAATTTCTCAAAAGCAATAGTGGAGGTAATAAGAAAGTAGAGTGAGTGATACCTTCAGGATTCAGCAGGAAATAAAAAATTTTCAATCTGGAACTTAATCCAGTATAAAGATGAAATAAAGGTGTTTTAAGACAGCCACATCTCCAAAACTGTACTTTTAGTCTTTTTCAGAGGATATGCTTCAGCACAATGAGGGAGTAAGCCCAGAAAGGACGACGTGGAAGCCTGTGGCAGGACAGTGGTAGGAGAGCCTGAGGACGCTGGCTGGGTCTAGGCCCAGAGAGCAATGGGTTCAGGCTAGAGGGCTGAGGGGTGGGTGGTCATCTGGGAAAAATACAGGGAACTGATGGTGCTTCTCCGTGTGCTGGACCAAATAGAAGAGAACACTGACCTTGTTTGGGAGCATTTGGTGCTGGTTATATGACAAACAGAACACCCAAAGTGCAATTATTTCATGAAAAAAATTGTATGATAAAGTGTAACTGCAGCACTGACTCAACAGTGAGGAATATTTTACATCATCTGCCTTGTGGCTGAGATGTCCCCCTCCTGCTTTGTGATCTGAGAACTCCTGCATCCCACTACTCCCTTCAGCCCTGGGGGAGGCGGGAACCAGAGTGACTGGTCTGTTTGTTCTTTCAGCAATTCTAACACTTTCTACCTATACCCTATATTAAATTTCCTTCCATTGAATTATCTGGCATGGGTTTGTGGAGTCTGACTGTAAAGTCAATTAATAATCTCTAAAATTGGTAAAGCAAGAAATAGCTGTGGTAGGCATTATGTTAGAAAGATGGAAGTAAATGCCAAGGGTCAAAAAAGACATTGAAAAGAGTTGAAAGTCTGCTATTGAGGAAAACAACTTGGGGATGGGAGATGAGCGGGATGCATTAGGGAAATGCTGTTTTGTGATGTCTTTTATGGCATTATTTGACTTAAAACTAAATACGGACATTATTTTGAAAAAAAATAAAAGTTCACTGATACATTTGTCAACCTCAAAACCAGGCTAGTCACCAGGTCTCATATTCCCACAGATGAAGCTATGAGCAAGTTAAAGATTTAGGTGGGTGTGGAATCCTCCCAGTCAACTAGAAGGGTGTTAGGAGGAGACAGAAATTGCCCATCTGATATAGGTGGCTGGGGCATCTGGTCATCAGTACAGGCGTGCCTCACCCCAAACCAAACTCAGCCCAAGGAAAAGGACTGGAGTGCCCATCCTCAGAAGGGGTCATGGTGGTGTTGAAGCATGTGGACCATCCTAGTTACAACTACAGACAAGGACACTGGGCAGGATTAAAGCAACATCAGTCTAAAGTTGAGAGACTTCCTTTAGAGGCAATTCCCTTAGCTTTCCTTATGCAGTCTGGATCTTGTTTCATCATTCACAGTTTTACTTTTTCCTCTGAGGACCAGAGATGTCTTATTAAAAAGTATCACCTTTCCAGCTGGGCACAGTGGTGCACACCTGTAATCCCAGTGGCTGGGGAGGCTGAAGCAGGATGATTGGAAGTTCAAAGCCAACCTCAGCAATGGCTAGGCACTGAGCAACTCAGTGAGACCCTGTCTCTAAAGAAAATACAAAATAGGGCTGGGGATGTACCTCAGTGGTCGAGTGTCCCTGAGTTCAATCCCCAGTACTGTTCCTCCAAAGTATCATCTTTCCAAATGAATATTCCTTTCTTCTTTCCTCCTCTTTTTTTCCCCTCTAGATCAAGACCCTCAGCTCTTTCCTGTATCCTGGTTTTGAAACAAGTTCCAGGAAAGTTTCCAAATAGAGGCTACTCAAAGATTCTGTTTGCAGCTAAGTCTTTAATAAAACTCCAAGGAATTATGGCATTAGAGTGAACCCCACACCTTTGTTTTCCATATAAGGGGCTCAATGGAAAGATCAGTGCTCTAGAGTCAAACACACACACACACAGTTGCTCCATGGATATGTCCTTTCAGTCCCTCTGCCCTGCAGCAGCACTTTTCAACTCTGTCACAGATAGAATTATATCAGCACAGTGAGCAAAGACCTTGAGGCACAAGAGCTGATGGGATAATTTCTGGAAATTCAATTTATCCTCTGTAGAGTGAAAAGAACAGAAAAGGCATGGCTCTTGTGGTTTGTTCTGGAAAGGGAAGAGGGCTATAGATTCTACAGAATTTTCAAGTACTCTATTTAGGGTCTTGGGTTTTGAGTTTTGCTTGAGAATTGGTAAGGGGCCTTAGGAAGCTCTTGGAGGAAAAGCTTCCACTGGTTCTTGGTATAACTACAGGGTCAGGGAGATGAAGAAGAGGGTGTTGGCTACTTTAAGAGGCAAGTTACTGGATTTTTGTTTTAAAAGACAAGGCTTTGGTATAGCTTGGAAGAGAAAGATCATGACGAAGGATCCCACCTGCTCTGCTCCAGCAGAATTTAATTCCCTCACCTAATTCTGCCACCCCTAATCTGTCAGAGTGAGAACCAAGACCAGGAGTGGCCAGAACTCCAAGGAGAGGACAGATGGAAGAACCAGTCTCAAGCACCTGAAAGGATATTAGAGTTTGGGAGGGAACTGTCCAGAGTGGAACTTCTGTGGCAGGAATGGTCTAGAGACTCAATTTCCAAGGGGAATATTTTCCTGACCGGGCTTTAATCCTCTTCTGCTGTTAAGATAAGTCAGCTTCACACAGCAGCCCTGTATTTGAGATGTTAGAGGGGCTAAGAGAAGTAGGGCCAACATCCATCTTGGTAAACAAAGAGCAAGAGAGAAGTGGACAGAGTGGTGGCCACTGGCTCTGGATCTCTGAGCCTATGATCTTCACTGTGAAAATGGAAGCACCTTCTCCCCCAAGCGCTTAGAAACATCAGGGAGGGAGATGGATGCATTGCTGTTTGTTCTTTCATTGCTCCAACAAACATTTATGGAATGACTTGTGTGTACCAGGTACTGTCTGGTCCCTGGAGACACTGAAGGAAACAAGAATATGACTCCCAGAAATATGAAGAATTGTAGAGCTGGAGACAACTACCAAGCAGGGCAGCTCTTTGCCTTCCCTCTATTTTTGCCTGAAAGCAAGATGGATTTACAAAGACAGAAGATCTTGCTACACCCCCCTCTCCCTCATGAAGGACAGGATATAAATTCTTTTACAACTCTCATCAGCCCTGAGATGGCACCAGAGGAATCAGGGAGGAGCCTTGACTCCTTCCCACCCTTTCCTGCCTTTGGAAACCCGGGACTATTTTTACTTGGTCTTATCACCTCTCTAAAATGTATTGTTCTTTGTCAGACATATTGAGCACTGCCTGCATTAATAAATTTGCTTGTTTTTCTCTTGTTAATCTCTTTTGTTCCAAAAGTCTATCCTGACTATGAATTGATGAGCATTGAAAAGAGAACAAGCACTTATTTTTTTTTCTCTTCACATAGGAGTAATCAAATCAAATCCTTGCACTCATTCATTTTTCTCAAATTGATTACTGTATCCTTTGTTTTATCATCCCTTCTTTAAAAGATACCCTTTTTTCTAAATTAACCCCACAGGCTAGACTCAGGCTGCTAACCCTCATAAGGTCATAGGAGCCAGAGATACTTCTGGTGGCCTCATCAATGATGACCATTTATTATTGGGTGCTATATGCCAAGCATCTTATTAAACTTCTTATGTATCTAATTCACATGTGACAGTGTAGGGAAAGAAAAATAATATTTTCTTTAACCCTCAGAAGTTCTTAGTTGAAATAGACTCTTGTAACAAAACACAGATTAACAAGAGAGATAAACAAAGAGAGATAAAGAGAAATTTTTAATATGTATATTTCATATACACCTGGGAGGGACCCAGGGAATGAGTAGTTCTCAAAAAGGTGGCTTTGATTTCTAGTACATCTTTCAACAAAGAACAGTAAATTTTTAGAGAAGTGATAAGATAAAAGGAAAAGACTGAGTCTCTTGGGGAAGCAACTTATGGGAAGGCAAATAAATGTCAGATAAAGGATAGTTAGGAAAGTATATTAATGTTGATTCTCTGGTACCCACTCCAGGCAGATAAAGTTGCCTGCAGTGGTTAACCTTTGTTCTTCCTGGTAGAAAGGGGTCAGGAAACCGCCTGACTTTGGAAACCAATGTCCTTCTTCTAGGGAGGGCAGAGAGCTTCCCTGCCTCTGTTTCTTATCTTCAACTCAGCAATTCATGTATTTGAGTGGCATATTCTGGTCCTTATAATGACTTTTCTGTTTGCATGACTCCAAAGCCCTTTGCTGGACCATGTTACCATCACTCAGATTCGAGCACCTTAAAATCTTAACTGACTTTCCAATTTAAGCACTTCTGACCCAGTTGGTAGAGGGTATTTTAGAATTCACATCTTTGAGATTAGGGACCTTTAAAAAAATCCTATCTCCCAGGGAAATTTTTTGGTTGTCTTAGATTTGGTACATCTAGGCTTAAAAAGCATCTTGCTAAATCATTCAATTTCAAATGTTAAGAAACACCCTTTCAAACTCTAATCTCCTGTTTATCCATCTCTAGAAAGTGCTTTCTGGACTGGTACCAACATTTAACATGTTAATACACAAGAGAGTACATCTTCAAACACAGAAAATGAAATTCCATTCCCCACAGAGCCTCCTGAAGGTCAGTGGAGGAGGTGGAATCTGACATGGCCTAAAAATCTCATGAAAAATGTCCCCATGCTTATTAGGATATAACTAAGGCCATCTCCAGGGACCATTCCAGAGAAATCCCTGGAAGAAAGAAAAATGCTAATTTCTTATTCCAATTACCAGTATGCTCTTTAATTCAAATGAAATGCCCCCAGTGCGCTACATGCTTTATGAGATCTATCAAAAGACATGCCCTGACCCTCAAGGGACTTCCATCAAGAAAAGATTTGACACATGCTGGGGCTATAAAGGGTCAGACAAATAATATGAAGGTAAAGGAGAGGGACACTTAAACTTTTTTTCCTATAGCAGAGTCCAAAGAGACTGAACCCTGATTAGCCTTTCTTCTCCTTTATGGAATCTCTTGCTGTGGCTGGAGAAACAGAATGGATGGAATAGGAGTTTTGCTTCTTTTATTTTAGGGTAACAAATTCACCCTGAAATCAAGCCTTCAATTTTCAGTGCCTTCGAGATAAGTAAAAGCCACATTAGACTCAAGTTTTTATTATAGCCAATTTCCCCTCCTACCAAAGTGTCTCAGAAATTTATGAGGAAACTAATTCCTTTTGAGTAACTGACCTGGCTCATTCTCTGCCACAGGGGTTGAAGAAAAGGGAGAAAGTAATGTGTGGTAAGCCCAGAGGATACTGGTTTGATCAAGGTCTGCTAGAAGGAGTTGTTTCACCTGGTTTGTTTTTGTGGTGGTGGCTTTAGCTATTGCCTAGGTTCCAGTAGTAGATTCAGGATATACTTCAAAAACGTAGCACCCCAACACATTCCATATTTAAAGCTGAAGCAATTTGAGAAATGGCAGGTCTAGGAAGAATTCTGCAAACTTTCCCTGAAACAGATCATAAGATGCTCACATAAAAGAGACTTCCTCTGCCTGAAGGAAAGGATTCTTAAATCCAAAGATGGAGGGATGCCAAGAGGAATCTGGGAGGCCAGGCCTTGCCAAGCACCCCCCAGCTCACACTCCTTTGTCCTATCACAGTTTCCTGTGACTTTACTCTTCATCAAACCTAGTATAAACACACTCAGGCTTTGCCACTTCTTCAGGTCTTCATTTCCTTATGAATGCTTTTGTGCTATCAAATGTATATTAAACAACTCTGTTTTTTATCTGCGTATGTCTGTTTATCTGTCTTTTGTTATAGGGGCCCCAGCTGAGAACCTGGAAAAGTGGAAGGAAAAGATACTTCTTTCTTCCCTATAGTGTCTGGTGACTGCAAAAGATAACAAAGGGCTGGGATACTCCATTTACCCCAGAAACTGCAGTTGAGGTTTGGGACAACTGACAAAAAATCAGCAGAAGGTAAGAATTCTTACTATGTCAGCTTCCTGGATCTCTGTAGCACCAGGTTGAGAGAGAAAAGCAAAAATTTCTCCTTTTCAAATTTAGATTAGTAGGAGGAATATGTTTATAAGAATTAGTTCTTTCGTATTGTGACTTTGGTAAACTTGGTTTTGGTTACCTATTGGTTATTGAAGGAAAAGATTTTTTTCCCCTTTGCACCAATTTACTTGAATAAAGTCATATTAGGTATAAATGTGTCAATTGATATTACATATTTTAATAAGGCTACAAATAATGTAAAACCCCTTTTAAAGAAGAAAATATTTTAAAAGGGGTAAAATTATGACTTTTATACAAATACAGAATGAACACATGCCAAAGATTTTATTTAACTCATTAATTAAAGAGAAAACTAGTAAGATATTACAATTGATTCAGAGAGCAATCCAAAAAAACCCATGGATATATATAGGTAATTAGGAATACTAAAATGAATTTGCTTAGTAGAGCAAAACTGTGGAAGAACAGTTGCACCTCTGCCAGATGGAATTCATTTGCATGTTTATGGACAAGAGTCATTTGCATTGCTGGCAGTTACATATAATTTACACAGTTGTAAAATAACTCAACAGCACTGAAAGGTGCAAAGACCCCATAGAATCAGATAGCCTAGAAGAGTGTACTAGAAAATACCTAGTTTTCCACTGGAGACAATTGGTTGTTTTAAAGTCTTTCAAATAATTTTCCATTTATTCTACAGTGGTTTAAACCAGTAAGTTAATCTTTCTCATGTTCCAGGAAGTCTAGAGATAGAATGATATCGAGACTCATTATATGATAATATATATAATATCTTTTTGTATGCCTACAAGATAGTTGATGGCTGGGATGGCTGGTGAACTTTCAGCAGGACCATTAACCTCTGACCTCCCACCTCTGTGAAGGGGAGTAGGCTTTTGGTCAAGTTGATCACCAGTGGCCCATGATTAAAGCATTCATACCTATATAAGACCTCCATAAACCCCCCAAAGGACAGAGTTTAAAGAGCTTCTGGATTGCTGAATACATGCAGGTATCTGGAAGGTGGTATGCCTGGAGAGGGCCTGGAGACTCTGCATGCCTCGTTCTGTGCATCTCTCCATGGGGCTCTTCATTTGTTTCCTATGCAGTCTATTTCATAAGTGGGTAATCATAAGTAAAGCTTCCTCTGCATACTTGGAGCTACTTTAGAAAATCACTTGGTATATGTGTGTGTGTGTGGGGGGGGGATGGTAGGTAGATCATGGGAACCCTGATTTACGACCAGTCCATCAGAAGTACAGGTCACAGTTGGGACTTATTGGCATCTGAAGGCTGCAGTTGTGTGGGACTAAGCCCTTAGCCTGGTGTGATCTCTAGGTAGATGTGTCAGAATTGAATTGAATTATAGGACATCCAGCTGATGTCCACTGGAGAATTAGGCGTCAGAAGTGCTGTGTTGAGTTAATGTATGAGAGTAGAGTAGGAAAAGCATTTTTTTTCTCTATACCTTTCAAGTAGTGCAAGGCTGGCTCCAAGACAGCAGACCCAATGGCATCAGACCCAGTCTATTTCTATGCTGCTTTCCATCCTTCGTTTCATTCCCTGGGCTGTGTGATGGCTGCTCTGCCTCAGGCAGCTCTTTCCAAATTCCAGGCAGGAAGGATGGGAAAGCACCCTAGTTCCTCTTTTGAGTTCTTCTTTTGAGATATTTCTCTTTTTATTTAGGAAGGGAAAACCTCCTTGAGAATCATATGGCTACCTCTAGCTGTAAAGGATAATAGGAAGGTGATATTCTGGCTCTCCTCTATAGTAGAAGAAAATAAAGAGGGAACTCCAGTAGTTTTTAGGAAGCCAGTTTATATTTACAAGAGTATACCAAATCCCTTATTTTAAGGTGGGGGTTCTAAAAACAATTTCTTTACTTTGTACTATAGATAAACTTACTTATGATTCTAAAGACATTTAAATTGGGTATATGCAACTAATTACATGTATAATGATCAGGCTACAAAATGCAGAGCTTAAATATAAAAACCCAACCTGCTACTGGGAGGATTCTGAACCAAAGCTTCAGGTTCAGAAAATTCCTCTGACATTCTGTTATTTGGAAAGAAAGGTACAAGAAGTTGAACTGAGACATGGAAGGAAATTTTTTTCTTCACATTTTTTTTTTTAAGGAGTAAAAATTGAGTCTGAAAATATGACAGCTAGAAGCTTTGTGACTGTAGGTAGAATTTGTAGCAATGGAATATTTGAAGTATTATGTTTGATCCAGGAGGGTTATTCTATCATGCCTTTTCTCTTAGATTTTCCATTCTTTTTGATAAGAAAACAGGCCCAGATATGTGAGCTATATGTTCCTAGATAGTGCTTAGGAAAGCCTTACCAGCTGTTTGGAGAAGCTCCCCACTCCCTTTGGGAGCAGAAAGGCTCAATCCCATTTACATGTGTCAGTGCAATTTTCTACTTCCAAATTTCTATACTGCTCCTTCCTCCTTGAGAACCAGTTTCAGTAGTGTTAGCCTACTTACCATCCCAAGACAACGTCTCAAATGACATTTGGAGAGGTGTTATTGGATCCAACTTGTCTGCTCACCACTCCAAAGTCAATACTTGGGATCCAAGAGTTGGTGGGAAGGAAATCAAGTTTATTCAAGGGCTGACCCTGAGAAGATGGAGGGGGCTTCAGAGCTCCATCTTGAGAAACTCAGGTACACAAAAGGACTTTTATAGAGAAGGAAAGGAGGTACAGGGGGACAGTGCACAGGAAGGCTGTGTGCTGAATGGAGTCTAGGTCACACAGGACTCACAACCAGAATGGACCTTGACCTCCTGGCGCTGGTTGAAAACACACTACTTTTCAGCAAGTTAAACATCATATCATGCTTTTTGTTTGTTGATGCACAGAATTAATGAATAAGGAGGGATGTAACACATTCTGATGTTTTCTGAAGGTCACCAGATGTTCTGTGTTCGGTAAATCTGAAGAAAGATTATTTAGCAGTTAACATCTTAATCATTTAGGTGCAGCTTTTCTTTTGAATTTAGAATGCCAAGCAAAGGGAGGGGAGCTATCTCTGTAAAAGGCAACTCCCAAGGGAGCAAACACTGTTACAGGGAGATTATAACTATGATTTACTGGGTGTTACTATTTAGGTATCTAGAAGCAATTCCACATGTTTTACATCAGTCGATTTACTCAAGAAAGTACTGAGGATTGTCTGACCATGGAAGGTTAGATGTGCAGCTCTTTCTGTCTGGAGGGCTGAACCATCATCCTTGTGTGGTGTGGACCATGATGTTGCTGATGGTCTTTCCTATGGAACAACTAGAATCTTCCATAGCTCCTTTGTCCCCGATTCTCTTCCTGCTATGTGAATCCATCAGCTCCCAGTTGTAGTTTTTATATTTCTAATTTCCCCCTGTTCTCTGCAGCAGTTTTCTTTCCCTTTTGCTGTATGAGAGGAAAGACAAAGTCAAAACCTTTTCCTTTTACACATCTATGTCCTTGACTGGGTCTCTGTAACAAAGGGCAGATTAACAAGAGAAGAACAAACAGCAGTTTATTAACATGAATATCTCATATTTATGTGGGAGAAACTCAGAAATGAGTAATTCAAAGGAGTGGTCAAAACTTGGGTTTAGATTTCAACGAAGAATAGGATCTTTGGGGCTTCTGGGTAGGGGAGGCAAATTACGGGAAGGTAACCTGGAAAAGTATGATAAACAAGAGTAAGTTTCATTATGCAGATTTAAGATTCTTTTTCATTAGTAGGAGTACCCTAGTACTGAAAGAGGAACACCCTTATGAATGGAGATTTCCTTTAAATGTGAAATGTCCTTTTAAAAGCTCTGCTACCAGAACTTTTCCTGTATCTGCTCAAAATAACATTTCTTAAATAATCAGCTCAAAATATCCTTATTAGCAAATATCCATATTTTACAGTGGCATATTCTGGTCTCCTACATTCCTGTGCCTTTTCTTGTTTTAGTATTATTTTCTCTCTCTTTTTTTTTTAAGCTCTGCTCCCTTTTTCCGGCTTCCCTCTTCTTTCCTCTCAAAGTGAAATCAGGAGAACAATCTCCTCAGGAAACAGACTCCCTGTTTCTGGGAATTCCTGCTTTTTAGAAGCAAAACCAAAACTTTACTTCAAAACATCTATAGTCACAGCTAGTGGCAGAGGGCCTGCAGGGATCTGAACTGCTGCAGTTCAAAGGCTGTCTGCTGATTAGCACCCTGAAGAGAGCAGGGAAAATATCCCTCAAGGCTTTTAACCTTCTATGTGGGCACCATAATCCAAATTGTCCATTTACATTTTGATGAATAATGTGGAGCAACAGAACCCTTAGCTCTCTGAGGAATGTCAGTGACAGTGTTAAAAGGATTAAGAGGAGTTGCTGATTGGAGAAGTTTTTGGGCTCCTCCACTGCCACAGCCACAATGAACATAGGTTATGGCCAACAGTTGTCCCAAGGCACCCACAAGCAAATGGGGACTAAAAGAGAGTTCAGTGAGAACAGTGAATCCTGATTATTCTCTTCCAAATGTGAATGAGGGGAAAAGCCCTGAACTCAAAACTAAGAGCTTGAGTTCTAGCCTTTGCTTTGCCTCTGATTACATACGTGGATCTTTCTATCAACTCTCTGAGCTTTATTTTTTAAAAAAATAAAATAAATTTGCAATCTTCAAGATTATTTCCAACTCCAAACATTGGATTTTTTAATATGCTAGAGGTTTTTATTCTCAGTTTATTATACCAGCAGAACCCCACTGAAGAGCGAGGATGTTCTTTGAAGGACTAAGGTGTGTTTAGCAGAATAGGCATTGAAAATGCAGTGCAGACGTTGAATTAAGAAGTAGCAGTGCTTTGGAGCTGGCCTCAAAGAAGGGATTTTATTATTAAATCAGACTAGAACATCCCATGCTGTGTCTCTTGCATCCCAGGAATGATGGATTCAAAGAGCTTAAGCAACTTCAGAAAAGAAACTTCAAAGGATGTAGGAGCAGAGACAGCACAGGGGCTTTATCTCCCATCTTTTATCCACTGCCCCCAACCCCAATTAAAAAGCAGAAGCTTGACTCTCAGATAGCAGACACATGGTTGAAACAAAGATATTAGACCATCGAGAATAAGTACCTTCACATCATAGACCAGTTGAGGGAAAGGTCCACGAACAGAAAGGCCAGTGAGCTGACATTGTGATCGTGGACTTGTTGGGGCAGAGAAAATGGAAATGTGACTTTAAACTACAAGATAACAAAGAATCACTCCTCTTCAACCCAAACCCTGCTTGAATTCCAGATAAAAAGAGCAATAATACAATTACTAGTCAAGATATTCTAAGTGCTGCTGGCTAGATACAGTGTTTAGTGCTTTCCTTGGTTGTGTTTCACAATGGCCCCATGAGTAGGAAGGATTATAAATGAAGGAACCATGGTTCAGAGAATTTATTTATTCAAGTTCTCAAACTGAGCAGGTCAGTGTCAGGATTTGTATGCACATCTGTGGGTGGAATCTGTAGAAACGGAATACTTGAAATGTGTCTGATCCAGGAGGATTATTCTTTTGTGCTTTACCTGTCTCTGGAGACTGTGCTGTCATGTCTCTAAGGCTCGTCAGGAGGCTACAGCCTCGCTCAGCACAATTACTGTCATTGCCACTGTAGAAGACCAGAGCATGGAACCCCCAAGTATGCCACTTCGGCATAAACAGTATTTTGAACTTCGGATAATTGAGAAGAAGCAGATGTAAGAAAAACTCTCTGCCCTCTCCAATTTGCCTAAAAACAAGACATAAATTTATAAAGGCAGAATTTCCCTTCCTCCCTTCTCTATCAGGAACAAATGACCCCTGGGCAACTTTTGACCCTTTAGAATCTGAAGTGACACCAGAAGAATCCATATGCCCCAAATCCCATGTGATTGTGTTGCAAAAGTCCTTTTTCTTGTCATTTTTCTAAAAATTTACTCTGCTTTGTTGAAATTTCTATACAAGCTGTCTTTCTAAGCCACCTCTTTGAGAATTACCATTACTTGGGCATCTGCCAAGTATGCATGAAGTATACATGTCAATAAACTTCTTTGTGCTTTTCTCTTGTTAATCTGTCTTTTGTTAGAGGACTCCCTCCGAGCTAAGAAGGAGGAAGGGCAGAGAGAAAATGGCTTTTCTTTTCCTCAACTACTTTAATTTCTAGTGCAGCACTTTCTAAATGCTTCTTCTAGAACCTCAGGGTTTCATGGAGATGCACCAAGGTTCTGTGGAGTCACTTTTCAAATGGCGATATCCTGTAGGTGACTTTATGAAAACATTGTCTTCCTCCAAACCCTATTTCATGTTTGCGAATAGTTCATTTTTCCCCATAGAATTCAAGTCCTCTTTCTTTCCTTCTCCAAACTACACCTGCATCTTTATTTCTAATGCAATTAGAATCTGTTCCAGAAAGCTAAATCTGTAATGTTTCTGGCTAAAGCAGAAAATTCATTATATTTGTTTAATTATAACCCAAATAGGAAACAACACGAGGATGAGATTTTTATTACAATTCCCATCCAACCTACATCTCTAATCCCATTGACCTATTTTTCTACCAACACTCTGGTTATACAAAGCTCCCTCAGGGGGGCCTGGAGAGGGCAGGCAGAAGGGTCTCATGTGATTGCTTGGTTGTGACTTGGGTATCCCTGTGTCCTCGGTTATGGCCCCATCATAACATTGTCCTTAATTTGTAGAAGTGGAGGGTTGATAACGGTGCCCCTGTGGTTTTTTCCATCTTGAATGGAAAATTTGTAGCAACAAAGGAGGAAGAAGCATGCTCCTCTCGCATTTATCCTTAGAGTTATGTTTTAAATTTGAGTGTACAAAAGGATGTGGTATGTACCAGCCAGACTCTCAAAATTAAGTTTAAAACTAAAAGGTCCATAAAGAACAATCAGATGACATAACCAAACTGCAGTGCACTGAAGCAGGGAATGGGAAGGAATGGGTGAGCACTTGTGGAGAGGCTTGTGTCCCTGCTGAAGGGCTGCCCGCACTGGGCCCTATCTGATTATTGCCACCTGGCATTGGAGGTTCAACATAACTGTCTTTCAATTTTTCAAGAGGATCTAGACATTTAGAAAATTACATAATACCTTTCAGTTGTTTTAAACGTTGGCAACTAATTTTTCGAAGTGTAAAACACTATGTAAGGTAAAACAGATTTGGTACTGTAGGCTGCTATTTTTCAGCTTCTACTCTAGAACTTCATTGAGCAAAGGTAGAACCAGGACTTGGGTAAAAATAAAAGGAAATCTTTAGACGTTTTGAAACTTTGGAAGGTACTGGGTGATGTTCTGGAGAGTCAGACTTCCTTCACAATCAGCTGTGTGAAGTCAGAACTGAAGGGGATCTAAGCAGTGATGTTGGAGACAGAACTCCTATTTGATATGTACTGGAATTTGGCTTTCTTCTACTTTCAAACTTCGTAATTTTATGCAACCAAGAAATAAGTGCTGTGAGATTTAAATGCAGAAACAAGTTACTTCCAGCCACATAAATCAAGACTCATCATAGCGGCACAATTGCTCTTTAAGATTTCTTTGAAAGGAAGGTAGAGGGTGATTTGCTAGAGACTAGCCTGCTGGGTACTGTTTCTAAGAGGAAACTAACCATTGCAAGAAAAACTACACAATTGACATCATGCTATTGCATTTAAACCATGGCATAAAAGAATAGGAAGACTTTGGACAAAAAATGTTTGAATGGAAAACAAGGAAAAAAACCAACAACCTAGTAATCTGGGAGGAAGTGGCAGTGGGAGTAAAGTCACAGAGATGAGATGTGCCTACCAAGTTCAGGCAGCCTCTGGTCATTAGATTTGACTATTTCTTTTCTTCGATTTATTCAACACACACTAGAATAGTTTCTAAGGGCTTTAACAAATATTAATTCACTTAAGTTTTATGTGATTACTATGAGGTACTTATAATCAATGATACTAATTATATTCATTTTATAGATGAGAAAACTAGCTATTCTATTATCTAAACACGTGCTAGGTTCTCATGATGGTGGGACAGAACACGGTGCCCCTGGACAGATGAAGACAGAATGTTTTATTACTCACAGCTCCCAGAGAGGGAAAACTGCTTTGCAGAGTCATGCAGGGTGTTGTGCCAAGGGAAAACATAACAGCAAACTGGAACTGTAGAAGGTGCTTTTGTGTAGCAGGTAGGATAGAATTGGTTGGATTTCACAGGCTTCTTGTAGTTTGGATTTTTAAATGATTCTGCAAGCTCAGGAAAAAGGGGTTACCTTCTTAAGTGTTTGGCACCAGGCAGCTGGAACTGGATGTTGTAATCCAGCTGTGTTAGAGCCCTATGAGGGAAATAATTGAGCTAGGGGTTTAGCAAACTGTCTGCAAAGGGAAACTGAGAGCTTTTTAGCCAGAATGCCAAAACTGAGTGAAGATAGCACTTAAGAAATAATATTTTGAGGAATACCCAATAACACATTGAAGGCCACTCACTAGTAAGTCGTAGAGGCAGGAGAAAGCACCAGACAATCTCGTTCCAGAGTCCATGGGAGAATAGGTTAGAAAAGAAAGTTCAAGCTGAGATTATGGAGTTATTTGAAAGCCAAACAAAGTCACTTGGATTTTCTTTGGTCTAATGAAGCATCAGAGATAAAGAAATACAACAGAAGGACAAGGACAAGCATGTATGGTGTGATGAAGTGTCCTTGGTTTCAGAGTGGCCATCATCCTTGCCAAAGTGTCTATTTTATATATATCCACACATACATAAAAGGTTTTCTTTTAAAACCTTTTTTGTTGTTGTTGTTGTTGGCAATGTTACTGAAAACTTGATCTTTGCCCCATGCCAATCCAGGAAGGAGGACACAGTATTGAGAAAAAGTTAAAAGAAGGTTTATTGTCAAAGGAGAAACAGAGGACTCCTGTCCCAGAGGCTGTGATTCTGCCCATCAGTAAGAACAGGGGGCTTTTATAGAGGTGATTCAAAGGCTACATTCCACACATTCTCCATTGGAGTTGTAATTCACTTGTTAATTTGTGCATTTCTGAGATCTTCTGGTGTCATACCCAAAGTCTGGATTACTGTGTTCCTATGGTAGACGGATAACTGCCTAGGGTGGGGAAGAAAGGTAATCCTATTTCCCCAGTGATTAGGGAGAGGTGAGATTAGGGAGGAGCAGGGAAAGAGGAAGAGAGAATAACATGTCCCTTTTTTAAAAAGTCACAGTGGCAGAGCTGCAAGGGCTATATTCAAAGCATAAAGTGGACCACAGTTACAGTAACAGAGATAATTTGCATTTGCCCCTGATAGGTACCTGAAGACACAACCAAAAGTGGTTCTTTGGGAAAAGACTATAGCAATATGGATGCAATTTTTGTAGACAAAGGGAAAAGGACCTTTACAAATATGTCAGCATCAGTGTTTACAATTCTTATTTAGAACCCCCTGAATATATTATACTTCTAGGAAAAGATGATTGTTTAGAAATCTGGACCTCTCCTTCTGCCCATACTACTGCTATTCCTTTTTAACTCAAATTGGATTCATTGAATGGATGACTCTAAATGCCTTTTTGATTGATTCTTTCAGCTTATGCTACACTTCTATATTCATGTTGATCAAATAAAGCATTGAATGCTAAAACATCCATCTGTTGGTTTTGTCTTTGTCCTAAAATAGTTCCCTAGGTGTTGTGAGTGAGGGACACTGTGATGCTGAGAAGGGAATTCCCAGAGTTGCTCTGCCTAGGGAGGCAGATTTTGTCCCTCCTGTCTTCTTATCCTGAGGTGTTAGTTAAGCATTCGGAAGCTGATCTCCAGCTGACTGCTGGAGCAATTGTGGAGGGGGTGTTGAACTGCTGGAGACTTGTCTGCCTGGTGCTCAGGTCTCTGAAGAAACCAGCCAGCACAAAGGAAGCTGACTTGGGATCGCTTGATTCAAGCACACTGGGACTTCTTGTCATCACTCCCCAGGATGTGAATTACACCAGAAGCTTATTTCTGTCCCTTGTCAACCAGCAGGGTGGCAGCTTAGACAAGCACAAATTCTGAGAACTCTCACAGACATGCTGGGGTCCTTGTTTTCTCTGCACTCAGGGTTGAACTGGGCCGGACCCCACTTAATACTGAATGGGGTGACAGGCATTCCCCAATTCTAACAAACTTTTTTTATTATAATGTTAATTCCAAATTTTGTTTAAGGGTTTCTAATTAACTACCAAGACTTACTTACTTTGTATTGTTTGGACTCAGACAACTTTCTAGGCTGATCCTGCCCATATTGAAGTTGTTTCCTACTATTGGACCTGCCTTTAGACTTCAGCTAGCATATTCCTACTTTCTCCTGTGCCCAGCACAACTCATCTTCAAGCATTTGTGTATTGACTCTCGGTTTATAGGTCTGTCCCAGTGTTCAGTCTCATGGTTGAACTCATTAAAGGTAAGGCAGCCATGAGTGAAAATGAGTTTGATTTTGCAAATGAGCACCTGTCAGGACTACTTGCCTTCTATATTTGGCTTAAAGAGGATCTCAAATAATAGGTCTCAAAAAAAAAGAAAGTATGTTTCTTTAATGATAAAGTTTGAGATTTTATGCCTAGTTGCAATGGGAGAGATTCTATCTATCTATCTATCTATCTATCTATCTATCTATCTATCTATCTATCTATCATCTATCTATCTTCCAGTTGTACCATGGAAGCCTATTTTTCATAAAATTCTAGGAGTTGCCCTCCCACCCTCTACCAGGCATCTACTGAAGGCCTTTCTACAGTGAAGACACTGTGTTAGGTCTTTGTCTGAGATAAAGATAAAGATCCTCAGTGCTTAGCTTGAAAGGTCTATGGAAGAGGCCAAGGGGACCAGTCAATAGAATTGATAGCCTAGGAGCTGGGGAGGAAGGGGTCAGGTAAATATGTACAAATCACCTCCACACAAGACCTGGAAATTCATAACCACACGATAGAAGATAGAATGATTCAGTAAAAAGACAACAGCTACAGCCACCCCTATGTCAATGCTGAAAAATACAGAGAGAAGCATGCTCTGGGGCTGGTATTTGCATTGGAAATATCTACTAAGTTTAAAAGCCACTTATACTAAGATCAAGGGATAAGATAGGAGTCTAGATAGATAAAAGTCAAAGAACATTCCCTATTAGTGAAGTCGAACATCCCTGAAATGCAAGTGCTCAGGATGGGAAAACCTTGCTGTGTTGATGGATCATGTTGGAAGCGGGGGAGAAAAAAAGCACCAAACCTAAACAAGCTAACAACCAAACAAAAGACTTTTAAGAATTCCTAAACAATAGCTGACACAAAAGCCCCTAATTTATGATGGTTGAACTTGCAATTTTTTTAAAAATTTAGGATGATGCAGAAATGTGCACATTTTATAGAAACAGTACCTTTGATTTTTGACTTTGGATCTTTTTCCTGGACTAGCAATATGCTATAGGATTCTCTCATAATGCTGGGCAGTGGTGGTGAGCACAGCTCCCAGTCAGCTACAATCAGGAGGGCAAACAACTGTTACTCGACAGTGTTCTATGTTGCTGCAAATGATATGCAGTAGGTTAGATGTAGTAAGTACATTCTGACTTTATGATATTTTCAGCTTACAATGGTTTTTATCAGGGTACAACCTTTTTATTAGGAAAATATGAACTTGAAAAGATTCGGGGCTAGAATTTGTGTTAGTATTTGGCCTAAATTTTTTAAAATTTCATATTTATTTTCCATTCATTTAGGTACTGTAACACACACAGTTTGAAAAATTCATAAGGTAACTTTCCACGGAAGTTTTCTTCCTGGATTCATCATTAAGAAACAGATATATGATGTATTTAAATTTTGACTATTTGGGAGACACAGTATTTAAAGTAAGATTTTAATCAAAACATGAATCTTAAGATCTGTATATAATTCCACTAGTTAGCAGTATTTTCTCTCTCATGATTGGTTCAGTATCTATTACTTACTGGTAACTGCATTCTCAACTAGTGTAACTGGTCATGTACACCAACAAGAATGGGATCCAAATTGCAATGGGTTGCACTCCATGTATATATAATATGTCAAAATATATCCTACTTTCATGTATATCTAAAAACAAAATAGAAAAAGAAAGAAGAATATTTCATTAACACCCAGAGATGATAATAACCTTCTAGGAATATTTGGTGATGCATTACATTTTTTTTTAATGTGACTGATGGCCTAAATTTTTTTTAAGGCAAAATTTAAGTAGTCCTGGATTGGTTGTGTCTTCAGGTACCTATCAGGAGCAAATGCAAATAATCTCTGCAGAGTTTGACTTTGAACTTGGCCCCAACAAAATTCCACAGATCAAGTTCCTAGCAATATGAACTTAGAGGTAAAAGTCACTAGATATGAGGATACAAGCTGTGAAAGAGAGTTAATAGAAACCAGTAACCATAGAATTAGACCAGCAAAGACTGTATATATTGAAATTATCAGTGATAAAATATAAAAGAAGCATATTCAATGATTAAAGAAATCAAACAGAGGTTAATGACAGTTATGAGAAGATAATTCATTTTCATATTTGAAAAAGAATGGAATAGAACTTCTAGAAATGAAAAAAGTAATGATGAAAATTAGAAGACTATGGTTTGGTTAAAATAACATATTTGACATAGTTGAAGAGAGATTTATTAAGGAGGAAGATTAATATAAATTACTTGTAATCCATCATAGGAAGAATAAAGATGGGAAATATAAAAGAGAAGGGATATGGATATTAGTAAGGGAAGCTCCAATATATGTCCCATCACAGTTCCAGAAGTAAATTGAAGGAGTGGAGGAGAGATAATATTAGAAAGTATATTTCAGAATTAATAAATGATACTAATCCCAGATATAGCATATTTGAAGAATCCCAATTATACACTCCATTGTATCTACACCTATATGCATCTGCTGTTGTGAAATGGCAGAGCATAGTAGTGTTCTGGAAAAGATCTGAAAAAAAAATCTTTTACTGAGAGGTTACCTGCAAAGAAGGTACGGCTGATTTTGAGTAGCCACAGAATAAGTCAGAAGATGGTGAATAACACTCTTTAGTTAAAAGACAAAGTTTGACACCCTGAATTTAAAAAAAAAAAAATCCATCCAATGACTGTTTATATGAGACACACTTAAAACGTACAAACACAGACAGTTGAGAGTAAAAACATGGGAAAAATACAGGCAGGCAGATGATAACCAGAAGAAAATTGGCAGAGCTATGTATGTCATTAGATAAAATGAACTTTAAGGCAAAAGATTTTACTAGAAGTGAAGCGGGTGTCTAAATATTAAAACTTTAATTCACCAGGCATATAATGATTTTAATCTTGTAGGCACCTAATTACATAGTTTTTAATTGATGAAACTTCAAGGATAAATAGACAAAATTACAACCAAACTGGGAGATTTTAACATATATCCCTCAATAATTGATTGATTAAGCTGACAAAAAAAAATCAATAAGAACATAGAAGATTTGAACAATACAAATAGCAAATCTATTTTAATGAACATATAGGACACTTAATTCAAAAATGGATATTGTACATTTATATCAAGTTATCATGGAACATTTATAAAATGATTCTAAGTAATTAAGCAAGTCTTCAACAAAACTTGGTTTGGGTGTTAAGACCATATTTTATGACTGCAGTGCTAACAGATCAAAAGCAAAAACAGAAATATAACTTTAAAAAACTCACATTTACACATTTTATCACTTCTAAATAATTCATGTGTCAGAAATAATAGGTATTAAAAATATGGATTAAAGCAAAAAGCATTTTTGCTTTTGAATTGAGCATTAGCCAAAATTTTATTAAGGATTTATATACATCAATATATGTATACCTGTATACAAGGGATATAGTCACAAAAGTGACTTCCCAAGTATACTTGAAAAATACTTTTTATCCAAGATGGGAAAAAATAAGGTTGCTTACCAATAATGAATGAATTACAACTTTATATGGAATGAATGCTATGTTGTCTTAGCCTGTTTGGCTGCTGTATCGTATTCAGATCTTAGAAAAAGTTTATGCTCAGATCATTTATACTATTAGAACTAATTAGTATTCCATGGCTTCTTGTTTTGAAATCATTGGAAAATGTGGAAAAGATATAGATTGTAACAGAGAGTGGTTATTGTAAATTGTTAGCAATATACAGAAACTGTAAGAAGTTATAAGAATTTCTTACAGGATTCTTTTGTATCTAGAACTGAACAACAAAAAATAATAAAACTTGTGGTATTTGGTGGTACTTAAAGGGAAAATTTATGGTCTTAAATATCTGTGGTACTTAGAAGGAAATTTATAGTCTATTATGCACGTATTAAAGAAGAATGCCTGAAAATAATCTAAGCATTTAAATTATAAAGTTATAAAAATAGAATGAGCTTCCAAAACCATAGAAGAAAGAAAATAATCAAGAGAACAGAAATTAATTGTAGGGACACACCTTAAGATGGCGACCGCAACAACACCACCACCCTCGGGGCATAAGCCCCCCTCACCAGTGGTACCACCAAGGTGGTGGCCTAGGATTGGCCCATTCGACCTCTGTGAACGTGAGCAGCTCTGGCCACCATCAAATCTTAGGAGACCTTTGCCCTGCAGGCTTTGATGTGTGCTGCATGGGCTGTTTACCTTTAAGGTGATTGGCCCGCAGGTATCCCCTCTCTTTTCTTTGTTTCTTTCCCGCTCACTCGACCCCTTATATACCTGCTCTCCTCCTCCATTAAACTGAGATTCTTGCTGGACAGACTCCCGGCTGGTGTGGGTTTTTTCAGCCGTCGACACTCACTCTCCTGCTTGACCCCGTGCCCCCCTGGCTGGTCCAGGGTGGGCACCCAACCTTTGTTGTTCGGTGCGGAAGGAACAACAATTAATCAGCTAGGAAAAAAGTTACAAAGAGTAATCCACAAAACTAAAAGTATTTCTTTGAAAAGCATTAAGAAGTTGACAAATTTCTGGCAAGATTACTTTGGAAAAAAGACAGAAGCTACAAATAAACAATATCAAGAATGAAATGGGACAAAACTCTTGTTGCAAACAAATTTAAGATTATTACAAAAGACTGGTATGAATAACAACGGGAATGAAAGCAAAAGTATGAGAACTGTTCACATTTGCAGAAAGTATACATTATCATATAATATAAAAGAGAGAGAGAAAGCAGCCAGAATTCTATTCCCTCTCTGGTCTTGCCGATTGCTCTATCCCTAGCACCTGTCACATAGTCGGGTCACACTTTGAATGTGTTCCCTAAAATTCAGTATTGGAAACTTAATCCCCAGTGCAACAGTACTGAGTGGTGTGATCTTTCAGAGGCTATTACGTCTTGAGGGTAGGATGGATTAATGCTGCTGTCATGGGAGTAGGAGTGGGTTCCTGATACAACACTGAGGTCAGTGCACTGCTGTCTTCCTCTCTCTCTAGCCCTTCCACCTTCTGCCATGGGATGACAAAGCTCAAGGCCCTCAGCAGATGTGGTCCCCTTGTTCTTGGACTTTCCAGCTTCCAGAACTGTAAGAAATAAATCTCTATTCTTTATAAATTGCACAAAATAGATGTAGCAACAGTTGACATTTTAGTGTACTTATGTTTATATTTATTTTAAAACATAGTTCATTTGTACATTGATTTTTAAGCATCAATAACACAGATACTAGATGAAAAATGATTAAAAAATAAAGCACAATGACAGACAGCATCTGTTTTGTTATTCTTTAACACTTAAAAAAAAACCCTATGAATTTTAAAGGAGCTAATCTTATCTAAATTTCCCTGGCAATGAAATGAACAATATGTTCTTCATACAGCTATGCTTTTGTGAAGGAAAAAAAGCAAAGATTTTTTTTATTAGCAATTCTCTTAGGCCAACATCCTAGCTACATAAAGTTGATCATTATTAGCAAGGACTAGAACAACATTATTATTGTTTTATAATGTTATTAAACAAAATTAGCAGTTGCTGGCAAGTGGTTTAAAACACCAATTTCCTGGCACACAGAAAGGTGTGGAAACAAAAAAGGAAAATTAATGTGAAACATTGAAAAGATTCCTCTGAGCACATACTAGGACCTTTGGAGTCTAAACTGAGGGGAGTTGATCCATGAGGTCCTTATCATCTTTTGTAAATCTTTCCTTTGATGAAATAATTTTTCAAAAATCTTTTTTCAAGGAGGATACCTGGTGGTATTTTTTAAAGAGATTGTATATCTGAGCATTTTCTTCTTCTTGTTGCCTTTTCAGATAGAACATTCTCAAGCTCCCTATCTCCTCATTCTCCTGACCTAGTGCTAAGTACTTTTTCTAGGTACTTATGCACATCTATAAAGGTATAGAGAAAATTCTGGAAGAATGCATACCAAATCTTCAACAGAGATTATTTCTGTTAAAGAGGGTATTTGGAGTGTGTGTGTGCATGTGTGTGGTGTTGTGTGGTGTTGGCAGTTGTCAAAGGTGCTGTTAATGTTACCTGTAGTGTTTTAATTTTTAAAAAAATTTTAAGCAAAGAAGGAGTAAAGCATTACCCATAAAATTAAAATTAAACAATCTCTTGAATCATAACATTTTTTCTTCAAGATGTTATAGACATTATTTTATTGCCCCTAGCACTTAATTCAGTAAATTTCTTCAACCATTTTTGGATGCTGACTATGCATTGTTGTACGGGGAATACAATGATAAACAAAAATGGATTTCATGGAGCTTACAGCAAACTGGAAGACAGAGATACCAATCAAGCAATCACACAAACAACAAAAAAAGTGGTTTGAGAGGACTCTCTCACCCAGCAATGCCCTCTGTCATGTTATGATGCAGCACGAAGGCCCTCACCAGATGCTAGTGCCATGCTCTTGGGCTTCCCAGCCTCCAGAACTGTGAGCCAAATAAACTTCTACTGTGAAAATTTACCGAGCCTATGGCATGTGGTTGTAACAACACAAAACTTATACTAAAAGAATTGCCAAGAAACTATCTGGTTTGGAAAGTTAAAGTTAAAGAAGAAAGAATAATTTTGAATCAGGAAACTTTTTTCCTGCCATAAAGATGAGAAAAAAGAATAGAAGTAGATTTCAAGTAAGATTTTATTATTATCTATTCTTAATGAATATGAACAACTTGATAAGGGATTAAAATTTTTGAAGTTAAGTAAAAACGTTAATTTAGTGTGTCTAGTGGATTCCTTATTTTGAATATTAAGAATGAGGTATATAATTTTTAAATAGGGTCTCAATTTCTTCTTACTCTATAAAAACAAATATAGGACATATTGCTTGAAGGGCCTTCAAAGCATTAAGTCTCCTTGTGGGAGAGATGGAGAAAGGAAGTATAGCCTAGTGTGAGGATATTGTCATGCTTCTGGTTGGCATGGACCTGAGTCCTGAAATCAGGATGCAGGGAGAAAGAAGAGCCAACCACTAGCAATGGGTGGTGGTACACGCCTGTAATCCCAGTGGCTCAGGAGGATTGAGGCAGAAAGGTTGCAGGTTCAAAGCCAGCCTCAGCAACTTAGGCCCTAAGAACTTAGCAAGACCCTGTCTCAAAATAAAAAATAAAAAGGGATGGGGATGTGGATGTGGTTCAGTTTTTAAGCATCCCTGGTAAAAAAAAAAAAAAAAAAAGCCCCTCCTTTTTCAGGTGTTTATTTGCCAGGAAGAGAGAAATGAAGCATGAAATAGATTACTTTTCTCAGTTCATTTTTCAATAGTTAGCAAAAATTCCTCCTGTATTTTGACAACTACTATTTTATATCAATGTTTTCATTGTCATTGGAAGCTCCAGCTTATGTATCTTAGTGTAAATGTCGAGAGATGGCATAGGGACTGCTAGCTAGATGCTATTTAAATTGGAAGCCCCCTCTCTTTTGCACAAGATGATATATGGGGATGCTGATGAGGGCCAAAATTCATCTCAAGCTCTGGTGTCAAACCTGGGCTCACACAAAGGGAAATTCTGTTACTTGGCTCTCCAGAGGGGGTGACTTTCATTAACGTGCACAGAGGTATATCATGGCCTAGCAGAGACTCGGAAGGTATGCATTGTGTTTATTTATATGAGTAGATGCTGTAATAGATGATGAATGTAGCATAGACGGAGGTGAGTTCTCATGGTTATTTTCTAACTGATGTGTTGGGAGGTTTGTACTTTTTTTTAAAAATTTATTTATTTTGATTCGTTGTACACAAATGGAGTACAGCTGTTGCTTCTCTGGTTGTACACAAAGTAGAGACCCACCATCTGTGCATTCATACATGTACACAGGGCAATGATGTCTGTCTCATTCTGTTATTATTATTACACCCCCCACCCCGATCCCACCCCTCCCTTCCCTCTATGCAATCTATCCTTCCTCCATTCTTGCCTCCCTTCCACCCAGCATTATGCATCATCCTTCACTAATCAGAGAGATCATTCGGCCTTTGGATTTTTGGGATTGGCTAATCTCACTTAGCATAACATCATCCATTTACCTGCAAATGCCATAATTTTATACTTCTTTATGACTGAGTAATATTCCATTGTGTATATATACCACAGTTTCTTTAGCCATTCATCTATTGAAGGGCATCTAGGTTGTTTCCACAATCTAGCTATTGTGAATTGAGCAGCTATGAACATTGATGTGGCTGCATCACTGTAGTAATCTGCTTTTAAGTCCTTTGGGTATAGGCCAAGGAGTGGGATAGCTGGGTCAAATGGTAGATCCATTCTAAGTTTTCTAAGGAATCTCCACACTGCTTTCCAGAGTGACTGCACCAACTTGCACTCCCACCAGCAATGTATGAGTGTACCCTTTTCCCCACATCCTTACCAACACCTGTTGTTGCCTGTATTCTTAATAAAAGACATTCTACTTGGGGTAAGATGAAATCTTAAGGTGGTTTTGATTTGCATTTCTCTTATAATTAGAGATGTTGAACATTTTTTCATAAATCTGTTGATTGGTTGTAGATCTTCTTCTGTAAAGTGTCTGTTCATTTCCTTGACCCATTTATTGAATGGGTTATTAGTGTTCTTGGTGTAAAGATTTTTGAGTACTTTGTAGATTCTGGAGATTAGTGTTCAAACTATCTCTATTTGCTGATGACTTGGTTCTCTATTTAGAAGACCCTAAAAATTCCACCAGAAAACTTCTGGAACTCATAAATGAATTCAGTAAAGTAGCAGGATATAAAATTAATGCTCATAAATCGAATGCATTTTTATTTGTAAGTGATGCATCCTCTGAGAGAGAAATTAGGAAAACTATACCATTCACAATAGCATCAAAAAAAAAAAAAACCAACTTGGGAATCAATCTAACAAAAGAGGTGAAAGACCTCTACAATGAGAACCACAGAACACTAAAGAAAGAATTTAAAGAAAGTATGAGAAGATAGAAAGATCTCCCATGTTCTTGGATAGGCAGAATTAGTATTGTCAAAATGGCCATACTACCAAAAGCACTATACAAATTCGATGCAATTCCAATTAAAATTCCAATGATGAACCTCATAGAAATAGAGCAAGCAATCATGAAATTCATTTGGAGGAATAAGAGACCCAGAATAGCTAAAGCAATTCTTAGCAAGAAGAGGGAAGCAGGGAGTATCACAATACTGGACCTTCAACTATATTACAGAGCAATAGTAACGAAAACAGCATGGTTTCGGCACCAAAATAGACAGGTAGATCAATGGTACAGAATAGAGGACACAGAGACAAACCCACATAAGTACAGTTATCTCATACTTGACAAAGGAACCAAAAACATACAATGGAGAAAAGATAGCCTCTTCAACAAATGGTGCTGGGAAAACTGGAAATCCATATGCAGCAAAATGAAACTAAACCCATATCTCTCACCCTGTACAAAACTCAACTCAAAATGGATCAAGAACCTAGGAATTAGACCAGAGACCCTGCACCTAATAGAAAAGAAAATAGGTCCAAATCTTCATCATGTTGGCCTAGGACCAGATTTCCTTAACATGACTCCCAAAGCGCAAGAAATAAAAGCAGGAATCAATGATTGGGATAGAATCAAACTAAAAAGCTTTTTCTCAGCAAAGGAAACAATCAGCAATGTGAAGAGAGAGCCTTCAGAGTGGGAGAAAATCTTTGCCACACACACTTCAGATAGGGAGGTTTGTACTTGATTAACCTGCGTAGTTGAGTTTCTGTTACACACAACTAAATGTTATTCCTAGGCATATAATTTCTGTTCATTTCCTCCTCTACATTTTCCTTCAGGTTCCCTTGATCTCTTCTCCTTGCTGTGTTTATACCAATTACACATGGAATATAGTGTGTGCTCAATAAATTGTAGCCATTACTAGTTGAATAACAGGGTCAAGGATATGTAGCAAGTTTCTCTTTAAAAAGTATGCTTATCTTGAAAGATGACTACATGAAGGTTAGTGAAGAAAATGTTTATCTTCTGTTATTGCTATTTTGATTCAAAAAATGTAACCTTGGGTCAGCATTTCTTAAATGCACACACACACACACACACACACACACACACACAAAGTGTACTATATACTTTGCTGCACAAAACAAGAATAGTTTATCAACATGTAAATAAGTTCCTTCTTCTGGTAAAGCAATTTTAAGGAAAGAGAATGGAACCTGGAAAAGGTCTTGGGACTATAGCAGAAAGGTACCCTGCTCTTGGGAGCCTTTTAAGCTCAGATTGATGCCTCTGACTAACAGTAGACAGAATTACTCCTGGCACAGAGAAGTATCCTTCTTGGAAACAAAAGGTCTGTTCCAGGTAGCAGGGAGCTAACTTTGACTATCCTGTGTTGTCTAAATGAATAGGCTCTTGTTTAAACATCTGAGTGCATAGGATGCTTGCACTGAATACCCAAGGGATCAGTCAGGCTATGGAACAAGGTGCTCCCATTTCTGGGGAGCAGTTAGGCCAAATTACTCCCCCAGTTACAGGTCTATGGCTGCGGTGAGATGCCTGGGAGGCTACAGAATCCTGAGTTCAGGATTTGAAGAGCAAAACTCTAGGACTTTCTAAAACTATTCCTGGACTAGACTGAAGATGGGTAGAACCTAGAAATCAGGAAATCCTTCCTATCCAGTGTTACCTCATTGCTATTTCTATGAAAAATATCCCTCTGTCTGCTTTGATGTCTCCTTCATCAGGAAGCCCCTCTTCATGTTCCATTAGGGAAACACAACCTAGGCTCATTTAGAGTAGGAACCCATCCTTTGTGGGCCAGTTAATTTCATTTTGTTCCCCTGCATCATTGCCTGGACCACCGACACCAGTGTGAAAATGCAGTGCTGTTATAGACATAGCTGACCAAGAGAACAGGGAGGATCACTTACATTATTAAGTCTGGGAATCCAGAAAAAGTGACTTATGTAATGTTTGTGGAGGGTGATTGCTTTACATAAGCAAGCAGACCAGTTGCACAGCTAAGTTGCTGCCCCAGATCCTTCACTGGGACTTGGAGTTCAGGGACCCTGGTCTCCTCCTGGGGAAGCACCTAAGTTCCTGTGAGTTCATGATTTCCCATCTGGATTGAAGATTCCCACCATGAGGAGACAGTCAGTAGGAAGCATGGCACTGGCAGGGTCCTTCTGTGTGCCATGGGTCAGGACCAGCTTCTCTGAGAGCAGTGGTACCGGATCTATGGATGATGGAGGGGACAGAGTGAGGAACTGCCAGTGCCATCTTAATTAGCACCAAGGTACACTCTCTCCTAAGAGGCTGAAGAATGCTGAATGGATCTGTAAAAACACAAGACATGGGCTCTGGATGTTAACAAATGCTGACATGAGTCAACCCTTATTTCTTATCTCAATTAGATTCTCACTCCTTTTTGGACGCCAGCTACCCCAGCTGCTGGCAGTGTTGTCATTAGCTGGAGGCGAACAGGGTCCCTGGAACGGAGCTTATTAAGAATAAATGAACCTTGGGTTTAGACCCCTTAGGGGTTTGGTTTTCTGAAGCTAGGCACAAATAAAAACTCAGCTGTGAAGGCCTTGCATTATTATATTTTCTGGGTTATATTGATCTCTAGGGAATCTATTTTATGCATTTCTAAGTTGTTTATTTTTTTTTTCAACAGAGGAAATCAAATTTTAAACAATCCTCAATTATCAGAGCGGTCCCTTTTAAAATAGAAAGATAGCTACTTGAAAAATGCCCCTTCTTTAGTCAACACCTTGGTTCCCTGAGCCTTGCTCCTGGCTGCTGACTTAACTGTGTGTCCACAACTCCTTGCTCCAGTTAGCAAGGTCGTTGAGTCCAGCACAGCTATAGACTGAGAAATGGTTTCTAATTTTCCTACTGCCTCATCAGCGAAATTGACAGCTAAATTCCATTAGCTGAGGCTCTATTCCTTTTGAAGATATAGGAGGCAGAAAAGAGCACAGTTGGGTCCCTCATCCCAGGTGGAGTGTGCAGGACTGGAAGATAGAAGAATCATCTTTTGGCTGTTAACTGAGGACAGTTCAGTCTGAAGGTGATTGTGGGGAGATGAAAGTGGAAACCCTTGATGTTGGTTTCTGTGGCTAACTGCTTTTAGGAGAGCTTGTCAGGGTTCAGTACTTCCTTGGTTAAGTGTGAACCAGCTGCCATGGCGAGACTGGGTGGGTTGTTGTGCTCGACAGTTCATCCACTGGTGTTTATGTGTACCTCCCAGTTTCTTGAAATGCCAGTCAAGAGGCATTACTGCTCAGCCTGAGGAAGGGTGACCCAGACACAGTAGAATCCTGGTGAACTTTCTCTTTTGTGTAATTCTGTGGGCAGAGGAAGCAGTGAAAGCCTTCTAGGCTGGGATCTTTGTTGAATCCTTAGGTGATGATTTTCTGGTCACTTATTCACAGGTTTCCACTTCTTTGAATGTATATTTATCCCAGAGAAGATCCCTATTACAGCAGAAGAGCACTTGCCCAGGAAGCTCATGCCAAACCGTACTTTTCCTTCCACATGTGCCCTTACTCAAGACGGTAATTTACCAAAAGAGTGTAATTATGCAACTGAAAAGTGTTTAAATTGAATTGTCAGGGAAACGGCATGGAGTGTCTCAAAACAGGCCAGGTGTGAGTATAAAGTAATGAGACTAACATTTAACTTTTTATATAGATGTACAAAACCAAAGCAATGATTCTGAACTCCCGACTTTCCTTTTCCCCAGCTTAACTTGGGACAGTGGAAGGCAGAACCCTGGACACTGATTGTTACAGCATTGTTTTCTCATTATTGCTTTTCAAACTCTTATTCAGGGTTCCTTTTGCTTTTATTTTTTTGATTTATGGTTGACACAAATAATTGTACATATTTCTGGGGTTCAAGGTGATGTTTCGGTACATGAACACATTGTGTAATAATCAATTCAGAGCAAATAGCATATCCACATCTTAAACATTTATCATTTCTTTGTAATCAGAATATTCAAAAACCTCTCTTACAGCTATTTTGAGATAGCCATTATTGTTAAATCTGGTCATCCTTGTAAGATATGGAAAATGACAAACTCCAAAATAGCATGGCCTGGGAAGAGGGAGTGAGGAAGAAGGCAACACATCAATAACATTGATCCTTTCCCAATACATCCTTTCCCAGGGGCAAGACAATCCCTGGGAAGGAAGTATCCATCAAACCTAAAATGGCAGTCTGGGAGGAAGCCAAACCATCGACCCCTCCCTAAATAAATCCTTTCTCAGTGACAGTGCAATGGAACCCTGGAGGGAAAGAGATAAATACCGAATGCTAACCCCAGACCCTCCATTCTTCTCCAGGTAAAATATTGCCCGGTAAAAACAAATCTCAAATCTGGTTCCTGAGTGCCCAAACTGACATGGTCTGTCCATAATTAAGTCACCTCTCAGTGTACCCTATAAAAGCACAGACTCCCCCTTTGACCAGTGGCTCATTTTCCACCAGGAAGGTGGGCTCACAGAGGCATGACTCCACCACTGAATAAAGGCTGTGCTAATCTGTGTAGTTTGCACCTGACTGGGTCATTTTGTGCTAACAATCCTACAGTGCAAAAGAACACCATAATTTATATTCCTCCTGACTGTAACTTCACATCCCTTGACCAATCTCTCTCCATTCCCTCTTTTCTCTCCCTTCTCTAGACTCTAGTAAACTATTCTACTCTGTACTTCTGTGAAACCACTTTTTTACATACAATGTATGAATGAGATTATCCAGTATATGCCTTTCTGTATCTGATTTATTTCGTTTAACATAATGTCCTTCAGATTCATCTAGGCACATTACAAGATTTAGTTCTTAATGTGACTCTATTTTGTATATATAACACATTTTCTTTATCCATTCATCCATCAATGAGTGCTTAGGTTGATTCCGTATCTTGACTATTTTGAACAATTTTCCAATAAATATAGGAGGGCAGATATCTCTTTGACATACTGATTACATTTCCTTTGGATATATACCCAGTACTAGGATAGCTGGATCATATGGTATCATATCTATTTTAACTTTTTGAGGAACCTTCATAATGGTTTCCATAATGGTTTCCATGTTTTACAGTCCCACCAATATTGTTAAAGGGTCTCTTTTTCTCCACATCCTTAACAACACTTACCTTCTGATTTTTTTTTTTTTTTTTTTTTTTTTTTTGGTACCAGGGATTGAATTCAGGAGTACTTAACCACTTAGATGCATCCCTAGCACTTAACCCTTCTTATTTTTAATTTTGAGACAGGGTCTCACTAAGTTGCTTTAGCCTTCTAAATTGCTGAGACTGGCCTCAAACTAGCGATCCTCTTGTCTCAATCTCACAAGTCACTGGGATTACAGGCATACACTGGCTGATTTTTTTTATAGTGACCATTTTAACTGGAGTTAGATGATATCTCATGTAGTTTTGTTTTCCCTAATACTCAGTGGTGTTGAACACTTTTTCATGTATCTGTTGACCATTAGTATTTCTTCTTTTGAGAAATATCTGGTCAGGTCTTCTGCTCAATTTTAATTTTTATTGTTGCTATTGTTAAGTTCCTTCTGTGTTTAGGGTATCAACACCTTATTTAATGTATAGTTTATTTAATGTATAGTTTGCAAACTTATTTTTCTTCCCTGTAAATTTTTTCTTTGTTGATTATTTCCTTTGCTGTGCAGACAACTTTGTTGTAGTCCCATTTGTCTATATTTATTTTTGTTGCCTGTGCTTTTGAGCTTTTATCCAAAATATCTTTGCTTAGACCTATATCTTCTTCTGGTAGTTTCATAGTTTTGGGCCTTATATTTAAATCTGTAATCCATTTTGAGTTGATTTTTAATTTGGTGAAAGATAAGGGTCTATTTGAATTCTTCTGCATATGTATATCCAGTTTTCCCAGCACTGTTGATTGAAGAGGGTGCTGTTTCTTGTTTATTTGTTTATCATCTGTAAGGAGAAAAGATCTCTTCTGATCTAAGCCTTGTTGGTGGAGAAGGCAGAAATTGTCTTCTTGGCTCCTCTCTCTGCACACACAGTGCTTTCAGTGTCCTCTCAGCTTCTGAACTGGAACATGAAAGAGGTGCAAAGCCAACTTCTAGCATTTTGTAGTCTTGTTCTCATATTTTCCCAGAAAAGAGTGTATCTAGTCATCAACTTTCTGCTATTTTATCCAGAAATCTTTCTCTCATTTAAAATATGAGACTTCTTTATCCTACTCTGTGGCTGGTTTCTGAACAGGGAGCCAGTATGGGCCTAAAAATCTTCTAAGTCTCTTAGAGAACCTTAAGGCTCCTGAAGTAAATGAGGGCATTTTGTAACATAGGAATTTCTGTCATGTGAATTATATGTATATTTCAAGAGCCCTTTATTTCTCTTCAAAGTAATTACCTTTGGACACCATTAACTTACTCCAACAATGATGACCTTGCTCAAAATGCCCACAGATATCCTCTTCTGCAATAGTCCCCCAACCTGGTAGAAAATCATATGGGAAACCTGGATCGTTATGACTATCCATCACATTAAAACACAGCCTTACTTTTGTGGGGACCAAAATCAGTATTGCACAACTGGGTCACCTGTATTCAACTTTTATCTTTCAAAGTGGGATCCAAACAACCTCTGTTTCTCAAAATCAAATTCATTTTCAAAGGATGAATATTACCAGCCACCATTAGTGAAATTCTAGAGCAAATGCCATAGGCTATGAAAGCATTTCCTAAAATGAAGCTCTATGAATTTTTAAAATGGCAGCAGCATTTGACTTCCATAGGAACTCCCAAGGAGACTTCATTGGAACAAATAATACTTGTTTAGATGTGCAACTTCTGAGAAATTTGTTAAAAAGAGAGTCTCATTTGGTCTGGGAAATGAAACAAGCTGTTTTAAAAAGATGGTCTGGCTCCTTCTGGGATATGAGATAAATGGGTGTCAGCCCTGCAAGTGAACACAAGTGAAGTGCTTAGCGTCTCTGGCTTTCTGATTCTTCACATTAAAAATGAAAGGTTTAGATTAGATGATCTCCAAGGACTGTTTTAGTTTCAATACATTATGATTCACTTATCAAACATTTATTGGGCAACTACTGTAAGTGTTAGATACTGTTTTAGACAAAGTGATAACATAATCCCTGTTCACAAATGCTAGCCAAGGCCTATAGATGATATATAATTTTTATATCATCAATATTATCACATTCTATGCTCTCATGTGTTATGCAATATTATATGATATTTGTTGCTACACAAACTGGCTACTTGATTCACCAAATATTTTCCTTTTCTTCCTGGATCTCAGAAGCTAGCCTTCCACCTGTCCCCCACAGACTCCCTTGTAATTAATTAGGTGGGATCAAGTGATTGGAATCTGTCTAATCAGATGTGGGCAGAAGGAACATATGCTTCTTCTTGTCCTGGTTTATGATACTCTACCATGTGTAAACCTTTTCTCTTTCACTTACTGGCTGAATAAAAAAATTCTACAGAGCCAGAGGAGTATGGACCCTCAAGAGGGAAGAATCCTGGATCCTGGAATGACTCTGTGGAACATGAGAGGTCCACATATCCTGTCAGCCTGCTTTGGACTGTGATATGAGGTAAAAACAATATTTATTGTATTAATCTACTCAAATTTTGGTATTCATTGTTATAATGCTTAGGTCACCCTATCTAATATATTTACCTTATAAAAGAAACAGCTTCAAGTCCTTAGATGGCAGTAATAAAGGCAGGTAGCCAATATAAAAGAGCCTCAAGCAGACAAAGGACTAAAAGAAGCCCCAGAAGGGTACAGGGTCCATGTATAAAAGGAAAAAAGATCATGTGAGAAACAATTGCATACGTATTATAGTAGATGATGATCGTACCCCAGGATATCTCTTTTCAAAAAAATTACTTGAAAGAAATGGACTATCCAGTACTTTCAGAGAAGTAGCCAAATGATCCTAACTTTATTTCTCCAACACTTGAAGGACATTATAAATTCTTTTGAAAGCTATTCAATCAAGAGTGAAGTCTGGGTGACTAGTCAGAATGCCATCTTGCATGCTGGCTCTAAGACATGATTGTCTACTGTTTTTGCAGGCTCAGAATCTGATGTGGAGCTCCCCAGAGATTTAAAATGCTATTTGTTAGGAGTCAGGACCATGTTAACAATGCTAAAGAAAAAGAAGATGGTGCTGAATTCCAATTGGTATTAGTTTGTGATCAGCAGAATAATGGCCCCCGCCAAACATGTTCATGAGTTAATCTCCAAAGCTTATGAATGTTACCTTAGCTGACAATAGGGATTTTGCACATGTGGTTAAATTAAGGATCTTGAGATGTATTAGTTAGGTGAGCCCAATGTCACAAAGGCCCTAACAAGAGTGAGACAGGAATAGCAGGTTCTGAGAAGGAGATGCAACACCAGAAACAGAGGTCAGAGCAAAGTGAGGCCATGCACCAAGGAATGTGGGCAGCCTCTAAAAGGCAAATGATCAATGGGAGAGAATAGTAAGTTTATAAATAACCCACACATAAATATTCCTTAAAATTATTAACTATGAAGAAAATGATTGATAAACTGGATTACATAAACATAATAACTCTGTTCATCATAAGTAAAAAAGAAATCCATATAGTGGGAAAATATTTTTGTAATATATCATAGAGAGCTAAAGTCTTATTTCAAAATACTGGAAAAAGGTCAGGGAAATAGCTCAATGATAGAGCACATGCCTAGTATGCGTGAGGCCCTGGGTTTGGTCCTCAGCACTGTAAGTAAAATAAAATAAAATAAAATAAAATAAAATAAAATAAAATAAAATAAATAGTGGGAAGAAATCCTGCAAATCAATAAAACAGAAAGTCAAATTTTTTTAAATGGGAAAAAGAAAGACTTGAATAAGTACTTAAAAAAAAAGGATTTCTAAATGTCAAATAAGCATACAAAAAGTTACTTAAATTGACCATATCATTTTTTATTTTCTGTCTTTTGATGTTTGGACATCTGTGGCCTCAGATGTCCCTGGAAGGTCTGTACCTCTAAGGATTAGCTATTTGCTCAAGATAGATTGAACAATTTATATTTGAGAACACCTTTTTATGTGCAAACCAACCAATCTGGGGCTCACTCCTCAAACTCCTTCTTTGTTGATATCACATTCTGCCATTCCACTTCCCTCATCACCCTGGAGTCGGGTACCAGACAACCAGGAGCAGCCCTACACCCCACAGATCACTGGTCTGATTATTTGATCCAGTCAATCTGAAACCTGCTCACCCTATCTTGTCCATTCCTTCCCATGGAAACCACAAAAAAGTCTCTTGCCCATGTTTGCCCTTCTCTCTCTTCCTTTTGGCCACCTTGGAGCTTCCCTGGGCAATATGCTGCATGGTGTATCGTACCTCCCATTTCTAGTGAACTGTAAGTCTAAAAACCATGTCTATATGATCATACAACTTACCTATCTGAATAACTAGAATGAAAATATTGGAAAATGCCACATGTTTGCAAGACTGAAACAATGAGAGTTTTCACATACTGGATATCTTGCTGGTGGGTATGCAAATTGACACAACTGTTTTAGAAAGCAGTTTGGCAACATCTACTGATTGACAAGATACAGATACAGACCCCATGACCTACCATTTTCACTCCTAGATATATACTCAACAGAAATGTATCAAAATATATGTATATACAAGAATGATCAAAGCAAAATTATTTGTAATAATCCAAAATTAGAAACAACTCCAATGTTCATCAAGAATATGATAAATAAGTATAGGGAGTGATAGGGTATATTAACATTTTAGTCAGTTTTTTCCTGCTGTGACCTAAAGACCTGACAAGAACACTTAGAGAAGGAAAAATTTATTTTGGCTCAGGGTTTCAGAGGTTTGGTCCATAGTTGGCTGACTCCATAGCTCTGGGTCAGAGGTGAAGCAGAACAGCACGGCAGAAGGGCATGGCAGAGGAAGGCAACTCAGGACATGACAGCTAGGAAGCAGAGAGAATTCCACTCACCAGAAAATAGAAACTCAAAGTCATGCCCAAGTGATCCATCTCCTCCAACCACACCCTACCTGACTACAGTTATCAAACAGTTAATTCATATCAATATAAACCATAACAGTTAATATGATAGATTTCTATTGGGTGATGAAAATAAATTATCTACAATTATGCATAACAAACTTACAAACATACTATTAAGCAAAAGAAGTCAAAACACAAAATGTACATAGCATATGACTCTACATGAAGCTCAAAATAGGAAAAACTAGTCTTTGGTGATAGAAGTTGGGACAATAAATTCAGGGATGGGGGTCATGAGAAAGGGGGGCAATTTCTATATTAATAGTGCTGTTTCCTGTCGATGATGGTTACACAGCTGTGTTCACTTTGTGAAAATCCATAAACTGTATGTTTTAGGATTTGTGCACGCTTTGTGTGAACATTGTACTTCAACAAAAATGTTGAAAAAAATTCAATGAAGAATTCTTGTGTGCAGAAGAATCACAGCAAGGATATAAATTGTATTATTTTAAATGCTTGCAATCATTTATGAGCAAAGCTTGTTCTACTGGGGGATCACATTGCTGGAACACCTGTGAAGTGGGCTTAGAAGCTCAATTTTATTTTATGAGACTGCTTATATCAAATGCTGTCCTGGCTGATTATTGGTCATAAAACTGTCTTGGTTATTACTGAAATTGGAGGAAATTGTGTTTGGGAGGCTCCCACTTGGAGAGTTGGTAGTTTATTTAGGGTTGTGTTTCACTCTCTGTCCTTGGCTGGGTGCCGCTTACTGATGTTACTTAATCTTGGTGTGTCTTTATTTCCTTATCAGTGGAATGGGGATAATAATAGTAATTGCCTCACAGAGCTCTGTGAGAATCAATAAAACAATATCTGTGAACAGCTCAGCACAGTGTCTGGCACTCAGTAAGTGCACAGTAAATATTTGCTATTATTCTTTTCATTGTGTTTATGTCCTGGCATGTTTTCAAGATGTACAATTCAATTGTGTTTCTGTGATGTGTGGACAGGAAGTCCAGGAGGGATGTTATAATGGGGAACTTGGGCATAGCTTAACTCTCCTGCCCACTCCAGGTTAATCCACTGAAACTGAGAGCTTTGATGAGTGCCCATTGCGGGTCAGACTAACTTTAATGTAGTACACGGGGATGATTTTCTGAGTAGAGAGGTCTTGCAATGAGACTTAAGAGGTGCTCTTTCTACTCAAGGTTTTCTTTAACCTAAGTTTGCCTGAGGAGTGCTTCACATCATAGCCAGAGAACTCAGGGCCCCAAACGAATAAGAGGCCAAATTAACATGGTGTGGACCCAGAACTGAAATCCTGTGTTTATCTGCTTGTCTGAAAAATAAAGTACTCCTCAAAAATAATTGTGAATTTAGGGAAGATTTCTTAGGCCTGGGGTCAGAGCTACAGTAAAGTATGCATGTGGGGATACTTGCAGTTTGTAAAGCACAATAAAAGATCAAATGTACTTATGAAGTGTAAAAACGGTCCATAAAGCCAGATGGGGCTTCTGAGTTACCCAGGAACCTCATATCATTGTCCCTCTAGCCTTTAGCTTGTCACTCTAAATGCTTCTGTTAACTGGGCTCTAAGGCTGTCCTCTCACACTTCCCTATACTGCCCTGGGGATTCGCCAGCAGCCAGCCTCCTAAGCCAAAGTTATTATAGACTGTTTTACAAGATGTCAAAAGGCCAGCTGTGAGTTTGTTTTATATTACTCAGGAAAGACAAATGGAATAACTGACATAAAATCTTTAAGTAACACATGTAATTCTTCCTTCCACATATGTAGCCGTGGCCTGAGACATGGAGATAGAGGAAGAATCAGGATTACTGAAATTTTAGGCTGGGGTCAGGCTAAGCTGTCCACTGCTGGGTCTAAATCTGTCCTTCTGGCTGACATATTAACAGGAGACAAATGTTAAGGTTCAAGGAGAAACTAACTCACCAACCTTGGAAATTTATCCACAACTGTGTGTGTAGGAACGATTTTTCTGACTCTTCATATCAGTGCCGAAGGATTTGTTTACATTAGAAAGAAGAGGGCTTTCTAATAGCTTTTGAAGAGAAATTACTTAAAACCTGTACAAAGCAATTTAGCTTTTTCTTTTTTGTAATTGATAAGAACTTCATTAACTGGACATTCAGAGAAAGGAAGACATGAAAATCTCTTGTTCCATGTCACCCAGTTCTGAATACATTTTGATTCCTTCTAATTTTGCATAAAATTAGAAAAGAAGCAAAAATAAGATCCTTGAGGAAGAGAGCTTATTGGGGTAGGCAGAAATGAGGCAAAGTCAAATGGGCTTGTCCTTTGATCCCTGCTCTGCCACTTACTGGGTGTGTGACCTTGAGCAGGTCACTGTGGCTTCTGTTCTTCCTCTTTGAAATGAAGGTAAGAACACAGACAGATGACAGACAGAAGTCTTAGTGGTAGAATCCGAGGCCCTGCCCTCTTGCCTCTCTGTGCTGCTCCCTGTTCTCAAGATGAGTTCAGCCATGTTCCCACCTCCCATCCCCACTCATGGGCAGGTGCTCCTGGCTACTGGAAAACTCTATCTGGATGTCTCCAAGAGAATTTTAACCACATCCAGAATCAAACTCTCAACTTCCTGAAACTCGGTTCTCTTTTAGTCTTTCTTATCTGAGAGGTCTCCTCTATCACTGGTGAAAACAGACTCCCCTCTCCCATTTTTGATCCATTCCAGACTTGGCAATGTTAATTCCTGCTCTAAAGTCCATCCATTTCTACCTGGATCCACTGCTGCCATTCCCATGACACATTCCCAGCTAACTAGTCTCTCTTCTAGTTAGTTACTAGGGTTCTCCTCTGCCCAATAGCCAGACTGATCTTTTCAAAATGCTGTCTGGTCATGTCATTTACCTGCCTGGGCCTTTTGGTGACTTCTCATTGCCTCCAGGAGAAAGGCTGAAATCTTTGATCACAATCCTCAAGGACTTGTATGTATGGTTTAGCTTTTCCGTACAAGTTCAGCCTCCCCTTGTCTCACACTTCTTTGTCTACAGAACCCCATTCACTGGAATCTTCTTTCACACCTTCTTGTTCTTTTAGCCTTTAATCTGGAAGTAGTTTCAAACTTAGCAGAAATGCTGCAAAACTAGTATAAAGAATTCATGTGTATCTTTAACCCATATTATATTCCTCAAATGTTAAATTTTATATTTTTTAATCATTCTCTTTTTCTGAACTTTTTGAATAAATTAATATAAATTAATAAATTAATATTAATTAATTAAATAAATTTATTAATATAAATCTGTTACTTCATTAATTCTCCCTTAGTGTCTTTTATAGAAAAAGAAGAACCAAAACTGCCTTTTTACTCTAACATCAGACTCAACTTAGTTGCTGTGTCTCCTTTGATTCTTTATTCTGGAACAATTTCTCGATCTTTCTTTATCTTTTCTAATCTTGACATTTTTGAAGAGTCTTGGACAGTTATTTTTTAGAATACCTCTCATTTGGGGTCTGTATAAGATTCCTCAAGATTAGATATAAGTTGGTTTTGGGCAGGACCATCACAGAAGTAATTTTGTGTCTTTTTAGTGCATTGTATCAGGATATCTGGTTAGCCCATTAGTGCTGATATCTACTTTGATCACATAATTAAGTTGAGGTCTGTCAGATTTCTCCACTGCAAAGTTACTATTTTTTTTCCTTTGGGATAAATTAATACCTTTTGGGGAGATACTCTGAGACTATGTAATGAACTGTTACTTAAAATAATAAACTTTTATTTTAATATTAAAAATAGTAATAATGGGATGGGGATATAGCTCAGTTGGTAGAGTGCCTGCCTCACAAGCATAAGGCCCTGGGTTCAACAATCCCCAGCACCGCAGAATTGACTCAAAAAAAAAAAAAAATAATATATAAAAATATAAAAAAAAATAAAAAAAAAAACAAATCTATATATATCACATATATGTATATATATAATAGTATTTATATATATATAATCATATACAAATAATAATATATGAGTCTTCAGAAATTATTACTTTGGTGATTTCCAAATGATTTTTCTTTCACAAATTTAAAATGCCATGCTCTGTCCTACCCCAGGAAATTTGCATGTGTTATGTCTTTGCTTGGAATACTCCACCCCTCCTTCTCAACTGCTTAACTCTTATTATTTCTTTAGATCTCAAGTCAAATGTTTTTTCCTTGGTGATATCTTTCTTGTCTCTTTCCCAATATTAGGTAGGTTTCCCATTTATGCATTTTTTATTGAATCATACAGTACCTTATAGCACTTATAATTTTATACTAATTTGTGTAATTATTTAAAGTCTGTCTCCTTCACTAGGCTATGCACACAAGTGTTTTTTCTCATGCACTATTGTACTTCTGATGCCTAGTATAGCCCCTGGTATACATAAACTGTTCATTAAATTTAACTGAAGGAATGAATGAATGGATCACCTGAAGTTTTTGTGAGGATTAAACAAAATAATATAAATAGAATTCCAAACATGTAGTAGAATCTTAATAAGTATTGGTGCCTTCCATATCTTCCTGCCCTTACCTGGGGTTAACTTTCTATGATAGGCAAAATGTTTATACCAAGCAAAACTTTGTCCCAGGAGGTGACATTCTATGCCCTAAAGATTGATTTCCATTTGAACTTGACATTTCCATGGAAGCAAATTTCTTTTTTTTTTTAATTTAATTTTTTGATTCATTGAACACAAATGGAGTACAGCAATTGTTTTTCTGGTTGTACACAAAGTAGAATCAACCCCATCTGTGCATTCATACATGTACACAGGGCAATGATGTCTGTCACACATACTGTTATTATTCTTACCCTCCAACCTCAACCCCACCCCTCCCTTCCCTCTATGCTCTCTATCCTTTCTCCATTCTTGCCATCATTCCATCCCACATTATGCATCATCATTCACTTATCAGAGAGACCATTCAGCCTTTGGATTTTTGGGATTGGCTAATCTCACTTAGCATAATAGTCTCCAACATCATCCATTTACCTACAAATGCCATAATTTTATTCTTCTTTATGGCTGAGTAATATTCCATTGTGTATATATACCACAATTTCTTTATCCATTCATCCTCAGAATCTACAAAGTGCTCAAAAATCTTTACACCAAGAATACTAATAACCCAATCAATAAATGGGTCAAGGAAATGAACAGACACTTTACAGAGGAAGATCTACAAACAATCAACAGATTCATGAAAAAATGTTCAACATCCCTTGTTATAAGAGAAATGCAAATCAAAACCACCTTAAGATTTCATCTTACCCCAATTAGAATGTCTTTTATTAAGAATACAGGCAATATAGGTGTTGGTGAGGATGTGGGGAAAAGGGTACACTCATACATTGCTGGTAGGAGTGCAAGTTGGTGCAGCCACTCTGGAAAGCAGTGTGGAGATTCCTTAGAAAACTTAGAATGGATCCACCATTTGACCCAGCTACCCCACTCCTTGGCCTATACCCAAAGGACTTAAAAATCAGATTACTACAGTGATGCAGCCACATCAATGTTCATAGCTGCTCAATTCACAATAGCTAGATTGTAGAACCAACTTAGATGCCCTTCAATAGAGGGAAGCAAATTTCTAGAGAACAACTCGGACTACCATATAAAGTTATATTTCCTTTCTTATTCATAGCATATATTAAAATGAGCTTCTGTTGCCCATTTTTAGAAAGTAAATCCTCTTCTACTGTCAAAGTGACCTCCAGTTATTTATGAGAGTCTGACAAATAACCCACTTCTGAGGGACTTGTCTCAGGGTCTTCTAGACTGGGCTCTTTGCCCTGCTGCCATATGGCAACTATGACTCATGACTCCTACAAGAGAGCCATTCCTTGGGCATAGCTGTTATCTACAGATGACCTCCATTGATGTCCCCTCTCTGCCTTAGGGGAGGGGCAATATTACCTTTGTGTTCTAACATCTCAGAACAAGTATTGGGAGCTTCTGATTCAAGATCCAAAAACTGGGCTCATTCATACAGCACCCTATTCAAAGACCCAGTTGAACTTTCAGGACTTGGAAAAACATGAAAAGGAAGAAACTTATAACAGCAAAGAGTTCAGAAGGAAAGATCATTGGTGAATACAAGATTTGGAGAAATTCCCAGAAGAGGGTAAATTAAAGCTTGCTGACAAGTGAGCAAAGTAGAGGAAGCCAGAGGCAGGGCCTGCAGGGGAGCTACGGACTGATCTTCCTGTGAAACTTCAGAGATTGTGGCTCATGGCCCATAGGTACAGAAGATGGTCCCAAGAGGGCACCAAAAAGAGAAGAAAAGAACTGCAGGAGTCAGCCCTACGCTCCCCCTCTCGTTGGCCTCCATCTGTGCAACAACTAGCAGCTTGGATTTACTCCTAGACTAAATCACAAACAAATAAAAAGCAAAACAAAAAGGGGGTGGGTATTTTTCTAGAGAAAGAGAAAAATCTTTAGGGAGCAAAGATTTTAGGTAGGAATACTATCCCAGAATAGAGTTGTTTTTTCCCCCCCTTTTGGAATTTGGGCAGATTGTTCCTTATTGATCACTCTAAGGTAAAGACTGCCACTAAATGTATTGCTTCCAGACACACAAATGTACAATCAATCTTTCCATCCAGGATGGCTATCTGCTGCAGAGAAATCACACCATCCCTATTAAGCAAGAGAAAGACCATACCAGTTACTTAGAAGACTCAACCTTGTCCCTCAAATTTGAATGTGCATGAACAATATAGGAGGAAGAAAAGCAGTATGCAAAAGACCAAAACAAAAAGAACTGACCTTGGAGGAGGCAAAGCTATTCAAGGAAACAGAAGATAGCCTTAAAGAATCTTATTATATTCTGAGAGAGAGAATAGAGAAAACATGGCCTTCAAGACAAGAATAGAATGACATAATAAAGGAATAGTCAAAGAATTAACTCTTGGAATAAAATACTCTGTTAAAAAAAACTTAAAAATCAACTTCAAGTTTTGATTATAAAATCAAAGTGATCTTCCATAATAGAGGAAAAAAGATAAATAGAAAAAATGAGAATAGAAAATAAGAGGTTTGGGGTTGTGGCTCAGTGGTAGAGCACTTGCCTGGCATGTGTGAGGAACTGGGTTCAAGTCTCAGCACCACATTAAAAAAAAAGATATTATGTCTATCTACAGCTAAAAATATTTTTAAAAAAATAGAAAATAGGAAAAAAAAAGAACACTTTAGGATTCAACATATAATCAATAGGAGTTCCAAGATTTAGGCTATGTAATACAGGGTAGAAATTTTTGCAGTTGTGGAGAAAATTTCTAAGAGTTGGTAAAAGGCACAAGTCTTAAGCTTGACAAGGCTCATCAAATGCTGAGCAGTATTAGAAGGAAAAGATCCATATGTAAGAATGATCTCTGATGGCACACACCTGTAATCCTAGCAGCTCAGGAAGCTGAGGCAGGAGAATCATGAGTTCAAAGCCAGCCTCAGCAAAAGCGAGGTGCTAAGCAACTCAGTGAGAACCTGTCTTTAAATAAAATACAAAATAGAGCTGGGGATGTGGCTCAGTGGTTGAGTGCCCCTGAAACCAATCCCTGTCCCCCACATCACAATAAAGAATGATCTCATCAAACTAGAAAGGTCCAAAAAACAAAAACAAAAAAAACTAAAAATTTTCAGAGTGAAAGAAACTAGCAAATAAATAGCTCACATTATAACAAAAATGTCAGCTGGTATCAGCATCACTGGATGCTAGAAGTGATGGAGCAATGCTGTAAAGTTCTAAGGAAAATTATTTTGAACTGGATTTAATTTGACCTAGAATTCTGTATTCTGCCAAACTTTCCATAAAGTAGAAGGATGAAATACAGTAGTTTTTAGACATACAGGGACTTAAAATATTTTCCTGATAAATTAAAGAAGTGATTCTAGGAAAACGGGCAGAAGGAAGGCCACGATTAAGGAAAGAGCGCTTCTAACACAATAATGGGGTAAGGAAATGTTCCAACGAGGCAGTGGCACACCAGGTATGGGAGAATTTTTGAAGTTGTCTCTGGTAAGAGTGAAATTCTGTTCAATGTTATCATCAAGGGGCAGGAATCAATCAAGGACATGCTGTTCATTAATTTTTCAATAAGAAAAATAAAAGGCAATTAGAAATCTCTAGAAAAAACAAATAGAACACAGTCCTGGGTCACATAGAAAGTTCACTGCATTGTAACATGACTCGAGTACGGCTTGAGTATGAGGGCAGAGAATCTGAACTTGGCACTAACAGTGTTCTCCAGAGGTCCCAAGGGTAATGACATTTTACCTGTCTGTAGAGAAGGAAAAGTAATTGTGTGATACCATTTGACTCTGTGATAAATAGTATTTACATAGTAGTTACAAAGTTATTGGACGATTAGCATTTTGACTCATCCTGTAAACAAAGTGTGAAAATCTTAAAATTTATGGAATAGCATTTAAATGTTATTATCACCAACCATGTAAAGGAAAATAAACAAAAGAAGTAGGGCTAGGAAAAGAAGTAAGGACAGTAAGTTAAGGACAGCAAGATTCTCAACTTGAAAGGAGTTATTATGGTTTGGATCTTGAGTATCTACCAAGAGGCTCATGTTTTGAAATTCTCCAATTATTTTTGAAAGCATGAGCCCTTAGATTCAGAGGTGGGGCTTTTAGGCAATGATTAGGACTCTGACCTCATTAGTGGTTTGATCCATTTGCTGGATTGATCCATTGATAGCTGTATGGATTCTGGGTGGCAACTGTTGTCAGATAGGGCACTGCTGGAGGTCCTGCCCCACCTACTTACAGTAGGGTGACCTTGGGTGTTATACCTTGTTCCTGGATCCTCCCATTCTCTCTCTCTGCTTCCAGACTACAATGAACTGAGCAGCTTTCCTCTACCACATCCTTCCTCCATGATGTTCTGCCTCACCTTAGTCCCCAAACAATGGAGTCAGCCAACTATACATGGAACCTCTGAAATTGTAAACCCCAAATAAACTATTGGTCTCTAAGTTGTTCTTGTCAGGTATTTTGGTCACCAGCAATGAAAAGCTAACTAACACAGTGGTAGTCAAAAACTGCTACTAAATGTGGATGAAACCAAAATTAGCAATTTATGTATATTATTTAAAATTACACTGGCAGCTGATAGGTATTGTGAATAGTTGAGTGCTACTATTTATTCCTGATAGAAAATGCAAGGTGGAAGAAAAAAGACTGCTGTCATTTGTTCAGCTCATCACTAAGCAGTAAATAATCATGTTCATTGCTAAGAATATTGACTAGGGAATATTTTTAAATTAATGAGTACAGACATACAGTGCCATTCAATTATTAAACATTTTCTCTAAAGGGGACAGGCCCTCCAGGGCACTGACTTAATGTTTTCAGTGCTTGAGGCCCAAACAGAGTGAAGGGTACAAATATCCCAGGTTTCCAACTGCCCTGATTGTCTTTGGTAATCATAAAACTGCAGGAGAAATGTCCCATTAAAAGCCAAAGAGGGCCAATTTCCAGATACACCACTGCGCACAAGTGTGCTCATTCTGCTGGCCTGTTTGATTGCTCCAGCCTGTGGGCCCAACTCAAGTGGCACTTGCTGGGGAGAGAGAGCTGAAGGAAGAAGTTCTCCAGAAGCCAAGGGAGGCCACAAGAGCCTTGTCCAGACTTCTGGTGAGCAAGACAACCCTCTGCCAAATTATCACCTGAGATTTGAATGCAAGATGATGTTTTCTGGGGGACATGTCTATACAAGGCATGTGACAGCCTCAGACCCACATCAGTGCCCCACATGCTGACCTATAGGACAGTGAAAGCAAACAAGTGGCAAGGACAGCCATTCTTGGGCAGATTTTCTTCTGAACTGCACTAGGAACACTGGCCTCTCATTAAGAAGAAAAGAGATACTTGCCTATTCAAGGAGAATTGGGACGCTCTTCTGCTGACATTGAGAAACCTGCTAAACCTGATGTCTTAACTAGGAGGCCCTGTAAACTCTTGTCAGGCATCTAAGTCCACTTTGCTGCTCCATGATAGTTTCTACTTTAAAGTGGAAACTGGGTCAAGTATCTATAGTTCTCTGCTTTCTTAAAACAGAGAGAAGGAGTATGTGTTAAATAATGGATTGTTTTTAGAAAATGATTTAGTACAGCCAAAGAGATATGCAAAAGTGGTTCAGGTAATTGACAACTGGTATGACTTCCTAATTGATCCAGATAGATAGGCTAACCTTTGAAAATCTGCCCTGACTACAGCTTCATGCTAAGGGATTCCCAAGCACTGACTTCTAATGAATCGAGTAATGGCCATGGAACCTGCCATAGCTTAAACCAATTAGACCCACAAAAGGCATTTGATGTGTAGATTAGCAAGTCCATAAGCTGCACAATGGTGGGCAGCTCATGAAGTCTCATGGCATTTAAGCTCTGTCAAACAGGAACATCACAAAACTCCCTCAGAAATTTGAACCAAAATTAAAGCGAGAGGGTTGATTAGTTTGAAGGAACAAGAGAAATGGGATAGGACATGGTGAGAAGGTAGAACACAGACATGATGAGGAAGAGTCCAGGGGTATGTAATAATCATGAGCATGAACTCACCATAGTAGAGGCAACCATGATTAGTAGAGATAGGAAGCAGACAGAGAGGAATTGAGTCAACATTAACAGTGAAGTGCAGAGTAGGGATTAGTGAAATTCTACACCTGACAGAATGTCTGATCTAGGCTCCTGGATTTCCTTGAGGCAATGGCATACAGCCAAATGAGACACCATGCCATTGCATTGCTTCCATGTTTGTCCTCATGAGAAGTCCCCACAGGATGAACTCACCTGAAAGGGCCTCTGTCCTTTGCAGGTCAAAAAGCCTGGCTAAGCATCCAAACCCCTTACGCTGCTTTCTGGTTGGACATACTCTTTCGATTCTTCTTTCCTGGGGGAGATGATAAAGTAACTCAGGCATTGAAAAAATGATGCAAAGCAAAGACAATCAGCCATTGTCCCCTAAAACTTGAGTACCTGGCAAGTGGCCCAGAAGAGTTGGTAGAGGAGAAGGTGATGTGTACTTGGGGATTATGTCAGAAACTCAATTTTCTAGTATCTTCACCTCCAAGGATTCCCCAACACCTCTACCTCAATCCATCCCATTCCAACCACCTCAACTTTTCTTCATGGACACTAAGTTTTAAAAGTATTTAATTTAACAAACCAGCTGTGTTTATTTAGATAATAAATCATTTTTCCATTGCAATAGATATGAATATATTCCTACACAAAGGCTGTATAAATAAAATGATACTTTTATACTCTCTGACTCTACCTAATTTAACCCTGAATCCTTATTTCATTGAGCTGGAAGGAAACCTAACCTCTGTTGTTCCAGAGGCTCTATGTCCCACACAAGGTGAAATATGAGGAATGGCACTCATCACTGGTTGTTGGTCCATGTGCGCAGTTAATTCTGAGGCCTCTGTGGTTCCTTCAGGCCTTTCCTCCTTTCCCATGCCACACTTGGGGCATCAGAATCCTTACTGAGCCATAAATTCAGTGCTAGGGTCTCTTCCCTTTTTTGTGGTTTGCAGCCATCCCCACTGAAGTCTGTCCCTTGCTGGGAGCATTGTCTTGGAAAATGGCAGTGGTGCTCTTCTGCAACAACTGGGAACCTTTGATTTTTTTTCAGCTGGGGAAAGGCTTCCTTAGTAAAATGAATCTGGAAAATAGGAAGTTGAACAGAAAGTCCTATGTGTGTGGGACATTTGTAACTGGAGAATTGGACACAAATACACAAACGAGTGTGTGTGAGCATATGTGCATGCTCCCGTGGATTAAATTTGTCTCTAAGACAGTGTTTTCTTTCTCAGAATCGAATAATACTTATGTTGATTGAGAATATGCTGAATATGGAACAACATGGGAAGTATGAATAAGCCGGTGGGATTTTTGGAGTTTCCCTTGGTTGAGTCCCAAAGCAGAGAGGAGCCATGTGGCTTAGAGGCACTCATAAAATAAATTCTGCAAAGCAACTCAATGAACTGTCGGCTCAGTCTCATTAACTTTAGGGAGACCCCAGATGAGGCTTTATTTCTAACATATCAAGTTGCAAGAAAAGTAAAAAAATCTGCAAATGTCTCCTACTGTCTCTTGTCACCACTCAAGTGCTGCCCACTTACTTCTAATGGGTCCTCTGCAGAAGAAACAGTAACCCTGGACTTGGAGATATGTTTCCTATCTGGATCCTGAGTTTCTCTTTCAGTGCCCTCCCATCTGTTGTCCAGAGTGAGAGTCCTGTGTATCTCTCTATTGTCTGTCCCAATAACCTTGAAATCATAGACCTGTCCCCTTTGATTGGAAGGTGTTAGTTCACCAGTCCCAAGGTTTTCTAAAAGGTGCCTTTAGGGGCATGGGGCTGGGGGTGGATGGAAGAGAGAGCAGAAATACCTGTCCTTGTCCAGGGCTTTAGGGTTACTGTATGCAGGATTTCTGTGCACATTCCTCACTTGACCTCTGATAGCCCTGTGCAGAGTGGGAGAGTTCTCTTCTCCCAAAGGTGAAGAAAAGAGCTCAGAGAGGTGGAGGGACTTAACTCAGAGTCACAGAGCAGAGCTGGAACTGGAAGCTAGCTCTTCTGTTTCCCCACTCCTGTTCTCTTTGCCTGATACCCCTGGTCAGTAGGCACATAGTAAGTGTCTTGGTGGAAGTCCACCTAGTGGTGACGCCAGAGGTTCATGGAAGGTTCATGAACATGGAGACTCTGAGTATCACAGGACTGTTTAGGCCCAGGGAACAAAAGGCCCCCCAGCTGGGGATTAAAACATTCTCCCTGGCTGCACTGGAATCTGCTCCAACAGGCTACCCAAGGACAGGCAGGGAAGTCAGCTCTTGACTCACACTGGGCATCTTACGCTGAACATGGGCAGGGCAGCAGTACCTGTGGAAAGGGACACAACACAGTTGTGGCTACAAGTAGGTGGGGAAAGGAGCCTGAGAAGGGCAAGGCAGAAGCCAGGGACTCCAGATAACAGACTACCTGTGTGCCTCTGTGTATGTCCCACTATAAAATAACAATGGTAGTCAAATGTCTGCATAGCTGCAGGCCTTGGAATCATTGGAAGATGGTCCAGGTGTGAGTCCAAATGCCTGTGACATTTGGGGTATGAGCAGCAAGAGGTTTGTCACAGTGTTTGAGCTCTCTGGGCACAAACCTTACACAAGTAGATAAAATCAGGTATAAAATCTGGTCCCTTTTAGAACGTTCTTGCTTTTTCTCGTTTCATCTATTTTTCTCTATGAACTTCCAACCTGGGTAACACAGTTGTCTCTCATCTCTGCTTTTCACAAAGAAACAGGATCTATTTCTTCTGAGTTTCCTCAGCTCTGTTCACCTCATAGGCCTGAATCCAGGTACCTCCCTCATTCCTTTGTCTGCAGTTGGTCTTAGAAACCTGACCTCCAACTCTGACCTTCCCAATGGCTGACCAAAGACAAGATTCTTCGTCTCTTTGAGGTATTATTTTCTTTGCATATTAGAGAAGATCCACTTCACTGAGGCAATGAAGGTGTCTCTTTCTATGAATAATCCAGTGCTGCATTTGTGTTACAAATAAACATACACAGGACATAGCCACACTCTCCTGATGCTTCCTCCCACCTGCTGGCCTCTATGTGTATCTACCTGCCTCCTCTCCCATGCCCTGGATCCCTCTGAACCTATTTTGGCATTTTGCTCCAGCAGGCATATGCTGGGTCATACTCTCAACATCAGACAAAACTCTGGCTTAAACAAAATTGCTCTCTCTTGATACTGTTTTTCCCTCCTGCTGCAGCTCATTTCTCTGCAAAAAAAAAAAAAAAAAAAAACAACACCCTACTCACAATAAAAATGTCTGTACAGACTGACTTAGCTTACTCTTCTTTCATTTCCTCTTGAGATCACCCAAACAGGCTTTTATCCTCCCACTCCAGTCTCTTTTAGATCACCAGAGAGTCTGCTGCACACTCAGTGTTAAGTTTTAGCCCTCCTTTCCCTGGGCCTCCCAACAGTGTTTGATGCTGCTTGCTCCCTGCTCCTTGCAACCTTTTCTTCCTTTGGCCTGTGGGACATTACTCTCTGGTTTTCCTCAGACCTCATTGCCTAACTCCACCTCTTCTAGCTCTCTAAATACTGCCTGCCTCAGATCACAGTCCTCTTTACTAATTATAATCACTCCCCAGGAAACTCCTCTGGTCTGAGACTTTAAATAGCCTATGCATGCTGTCAGTTTCTATAAACTCCAGACTTGAGCATCCAACTACCTACTCAACGTCTCCACATCTCACTTTTGCTTACTCCCTACTTCCAGCCCATTAGAAGGTCCTATTGGTTATACATTCAAAATATATTTAGTATTCCACTTCCCACCTCCTTTCACCAATAGGTGCCACTCACAAAAATTTCTTGGTTAGTACAGTTGATCCAAACTATTCATGCCTCTACACTCAACTCCCTACAGTGAATTACTCCTTGATAGCAAGTTATCCTTTTAAAATGTAAGTCGTATTACATCAGTCTCCTGCTCAAAGCTCTCCAACAGCTTCCTGTGAAATTCTAAAGGCCTACAAGGTCCCATAGGATCTCATTCCTAATTTCATCTTTGGCCTCATCTACTAACACTCAGTCACTCAGTTACAACCCCACTGGTTGACTTTCTGTTCTTTGAGCGTGCCAAGTAATGGTCCCAGTTAAGGGCCTCCACCCTTGCTCTTCCTTGTGGTGGATCCCTTCTCCCAGTGAGTCAAAAGCTCCTTGAAAAAGTTTCTTGTTGTTACAGTAATTAAATCACCCAAAATTTAGCATCTTAAAATAACACCCATTCATTATCTCACAGTTCTATAGCTCAGAAGTCCAGCATCATGTGGCTATATCCTGTGTATATGCCTGACAGAATATACTCAAGATTCTGGGGCTAAAGATTGTTGTTCAGTGGTACTGCCGGGTAGGTGCAATCACAAGCACTGGGAACAAAGAGAAGTGCTCCCATTTCATTAAGTAATTATGATATTTTGTAATTATGATATTTTGTGATAATGTTTATATGACAACATGATAAAAAAAGGCATAATTACAATACAAGTCAAGATGGGGGTTTCCTTATTGGGAGAATGGGTAGAGATTGGGGGCTATTCTGAATGTGTTACATAGAGCTTCACTTCATGGGAAATCATGTTCCTCACAGTTTCGATTTCTGTGCTTTTTTATATATATTCAGAAAAAAAAAAAGAAAAAAGAATGAGCTTGGAATACAATTTCAAGGAGATTGGTGTATGGATTGCTAGGCTGGTCTGGGTTTTATTCTGCAGGATGTAGAGACACTGAAATGCCCATTTGTTAGGAAGGTGATCTTGCCATAACATTAACAGAAATCCAAATAAAAGGAAGTTTTCCTGAATACCACTGTTTTCATGTTTTGGATGCTATTTTATTTTTAACCACTTTCATTAGATAAATGGATAAAGTAAGATATAGACAATCTTCAATACTTTTAAAAAATAAATAGGTCATAAGAATGCAGCATGTCACTAGTCATCTTTATACTTTTTGTTGACTTTAGAATTCATTTGAGTGGATTTACCTTGATTTACTTAACCATGCTTTTATTATTAGTTTAAACCCATCTGACATTTCATTATTATAAGCAATACCTCATAAACATCATTTCCCCACTGAAAGATTTCCTCAGAACAGATTATCTGAAATATTCTTTTAAGGTCAAAGATTATGAATATTTTAATGAATATTGATACTGGCAAATTACATTCCAGAAGAATTTTTAACCAGTTTATATTGCCACCCATTACCTATGAGCAAGTTCATTCATTTAGTCATTCAGCAAATTCTTCATGGGTACATATTATCTGCTGGTGCCATCTCCAATGTCAGGGAATTTAATATCAAGCTAGGAGGACACACAAGCAAAAATCAACTACAACTGGAGAGCCTGGAAAAGTTTCCCAGAAGGTCAGGCCCACATAGCAAATTAGCCATGAAGTGTATTGTAGTTGTATTTTAATAGGTGTGGAAGTCCATTAATGCTTTTGAGCAGTGGTTGATATAGATAGAGGGGTGCTAAGGAAAGACTAATTTGACCATCAGTTGTTAGCAAATTTTGTTGGAGAATGACTATGCCAGGAAGAAGTGTATGAAGCTTTGGGGTAAAAAGTGAAGGCTCTTTCAGTGAACTAAAGAAGAAGTAGGGAAAATAGAATAAGAGAGTGGTATAAGTCATGTAAGGCTATTGAAAAAGTGAGGAAATAATGAATAAGCCACAAAAAAATGTCATCGTACAAACACGAAGTATATTCAGACCGTTAGGGTTGACAATTCCACACTGCAGATGGCTGATTGACTTTGGAGTCTAACTGTGACACCCATCAGCCCTGCTCAATGCCATATACAACCTGATGGTTAGATAATCATGTGGCCCAATTAGTATGGCTGTGGGAATCTTAATGCCTATAGTCCTAATTTTCTATTTAAAAATATGCCCTAAATGATATTTGAAGGTAGCCTTTTGCATCCTGTGTCTATAGTGGTTTTCCCAGGATGCTTTTGGCCTTGCATCATAATAGATTCTGACTGTCTGATACATTTGCTTTTGCAATACTATCACAATTTATTGCTGAAAATGAACACAAGTGACATCAAAATGCTCCCCCACAGCTTTTACCAGCTCTCTTCATGAAGCAAGGAGGCCATAAATCAGGCAGATGTTAAACATCCGTGTTGAAGCTGCAACTCTTGGTTTGGGGCCCAAAGTCTCTGGGCTGGCGCTGATGTGAGTCTGAAATGGTTTACACTTGTCTTTCTGCCACAGCGTATGGGATGGCACTAACCGAGAATCCCAGTCTCAGGGTCCTGAAATCCCACAAAATTAATGAACTGTAATGATTTTACAGAGATGGCAGAAGTAGAAGAGGCATAATTTAGGAAAATGGTTTATTCTAGCAGCCCTGAAGCTATTGTCTGTTCTGCTTCTTTTTATGTGCAGTGGGTGTTGAAGGCCAACGCTGCCCCAGTGCTGTGGGGGTGGCACACGTCATTGCAAAAAGCTTTTGAACTTACGAAATGAGATTTTTGAATATTCAGAAGACTGACTTGGCTTGAATGATTTAGTATCTTGTAAAACCAGGAGCAAGTCCTGAGAGACTGAAATCCACACAAGAGAAACTTTGCAACTTTTTCCTGTATTCCTGTTGACTGCCCATTAATTTCTCTGATCATTTCTTCACCTTTTTTCATGTAATTTATGATTTTCCTGACCTTTCCAGTATTTTTTCTTCCTTTCTATAAATTTTGGGTGCCTTCTTGGACATGGTGAACTCTTAAAAAATCTGGAAATATACATCTGTCATTTGTTGAGAACTTAGCATGTTTCAGGTACTTTATATAAATTAATTCAGTCCTTTATATACATATATATATTAATTCCACAAGGTTTTCACTGTCTTTTACCTGAGACAATAGGAACTCAAGCTTATTAAATATTGTCCAAAGTCACAAATTGGCAGTGGCTTATTTGGCATCAAAACCTGTTTCTAAAACCTGACTCTAAAACTTACGTTTCTTTTCATTCTGGCCTCAACCTCCCCTCTAAAGCATAACAAAATAATTTAAAACTAACTTTTCTCCTTCAAGATTTTTTTGCAGAGTCTGATGTTTTATCACTTTTTATTGCATATTTCACATCATTGCAGGCTCTGCCCTCAGGAGTGGCAAATATCTTGCTGGGCTTCAAGTTGCAACTCTCCAGGATCCAGAGGTGTGGCTGAAGTTTACAGAGGGAGAGAAAAAAATCCCTTTTGCTCTAGGTACAGACTTTGAGCAGCTTTGCCACTGGGTCTGAGTTCTGTCCTAGAGCTGAAAAACATCACTAACCGTGTCCCCGTCTGGCAGATATATCTTACTGTCATCATGCCTGTCACCAGCCACATCTCACATGCCCTGGGCTGTCCTCTGAAGAAGGATTGCCTCTCCAGGTGACTGGTAGGCCTGAATCACTGCTGCATACATCACCCAGGCAAAGCAGACCAAGCCAAGAGCAAACGCACATACTGAAGAGCAATTTCACCAGGCAGACTACATAATGTATCACAGCTGATCTCGCACTCACAGAGCAACCTCGTGAGAGTGGTCTAGTTCCTTATTAGGAAAAGGCAAGGCTGGAAGGGAGTTAGGGAACCACCATATAGTCACTGGCAAGCCCACAGCAAGAAGGGATCATAAAATAATGCTGCATAAAAATGTTTTCATGTATTTATAATAAGTTTCAAATACAGTAAAGGTGAGAGGAAATAGTAAAATGGAACTTCACAGACCTAAGACATCAGATTCAATAATCATTGAGATTTGCTTCATTTATTCCTAAAACCCACCTTTGGGGTCAAAACTAGGTTACTAGCTCACAGGCCTCAGGTCTGCCAGAGAAGAGGAAGAGCAAGATCAAAATCCAACTCCCTCTGCTTTTCTTAGCAAATAGATACACATTAAAGCACTGAAAATGGCACAAGGGAACAAGACAGCATGGTGTACTGGAAAGAGCATTGGCTCTGTTCATGACCATTTGTTGAGCATTGCTCAATAAATAGTCATGAACAATACTTGAAGTGATGAAACTGTGATTTTATTATCAGGATAAGTCCCTTCCATTAAGGAGCTTTTAATCTCCTTGCATAAGACAGACATTAAAAATAATAGATGTAACAAGGTTATAAATACTGGTATAGAACTCTCTGTGGAGAAAATAAAAAGGGCTAACTGTATCTAGGACAAGTGGACTTCGAACTGACCCTAGGAAAACACAGCAGGTGCCCTCCACATGCAATATAGTCATGGAATGGCCATCCAGAGGCAGGGAAGAGAGGCAGGGTGTACACCCTATGGACAATTCCCACTCTCCTGTCATGTTAAGTGCGTACTTCATATGAGCTGCTGGTTAGGCAGCAGAAAGAACTGTTTATGCTTTTCAACTTTATCCTGTGAGTGATGTTTATTTTTTATTTTTATTTTTTTTGAGAAAAAGGAAAAAGAAGTTTTATTGCTCTGCTATCAAAAGAGAAACACAGAAAACTCCTGTCCCAGAGACTGTGATTCTACCCATCAGCAGGAACAGGGGGCTTTTATAAAGGTGATTCAAAGGCCACATTCCACATGTTCTCGGTTGGAGTTATAATTCACTTGTTAATTTGGGAGATGGTCATTTCTGAGATCTTCTGGTGTCATACCCAAAGTCTGAATGACTTCATTCCTATGGTGTACTCAAGGACAGATAAATCAGCCTAAGATGGGGAAAAAAGGTAATCCTATTTCCCCTGAGATTAGGGAGAGGTTAGGGAGGAGAGATTAGGGAGGAGCAGAGAGAGAGGAAGAGAAAGAAATGCACCCATTTAAAAAATAAGTTGCAGTAGCACAGCAGCAAGGGCTACATTCAAAGCATAAAGTGGACCACTGTTCCATTTCCCCACTGTCAACTTCTACATTCCATTTCAATGGAAAAATGGCAACAACATCTCCAAGCTTCTTGCTGAAAGAGGGCAAAGTTGGGGGAAGTATCCAAAAGTCCTTATTCTCTATCAGGTGGGGCATGGACAGGTAAGGGCAGTGAGCATCAGAGCAGTCCAGAGGTCCACAGTGACAGATGGCAGGTGACCGGACAAGGCACACATAGGGCAGGGATCATGCTCAGACAACAATAAATAAGACAGCAAAGCATTACTTTTTTGTAAATAATTAGAACAAAAGCAATTAGTGTTTCAGTCGATCTCTTAAAACCATGAGGACACTAACTCATAATCATATCAGCAAAAAACAGATCAAGTTTATCAATGTAGGAGTTTAGGAAGATTTGTAAGTCTATGAGATCAGCCTCATTAACTCAGGACACTCCTACACAAAGACCTGTCCTTTATAACCTCCAACATTACTTACTTTTGGTAGGGCTGACACAAGTGTGCCTCTTAAGTTACATTAAAACAATTTGTTTTTCCTTTTAAATGTCCACGTAGGACTGTTTTTAAGCTATACTCTCCTGCCAGATGTTTAAGACCAAGCTGATCAAAATTGGCCTTGTTCCTATCTACTGCTAAGAGTTAGCTGAGATTCCTCAGTGATCACTCTTGGGAATGTATATGAAGCCTCTTGGCTCCTTTAGCTTTCCTATACTAGTGATGCCATCTGCCAGGATGAGTCTTGTTGACCATACAAGGCTTCTCTTGGAAGCATCAGGGACATTTCCCTCTCTAATGACTCTCCTATCTGCAGAATGTGCAGTGGTTGGCTTCCTGTTCTCTAGAGTCCTCTCCATCTCCCTGATAGGCAGATCAGGTGACTCACCAGAATTGCAGGGTCCAGAGGGATCCCATCATTTTCTATGTTCTGGCTGACCTTAAAGGGCAAGGGACAAAATGTTGGCTGCTTTTTCATTGGCCCTTTTACTTCATTGACTTTGGTCTCTCAATTTTTGGTTTTAAGCAGCTAGTAGGCCAGTTGCACCAGGCTTAAAGTGGGAGTAACAGATTATAACTTCATTATCTATAGTTTTACAGTTACCCCTTGCATTTAATTGGGATCATTATTAGTACTGGAAGTTAGACTTATCTCTTGTCTATCCATGTAGGAGATGGATGATGAATAATTAATAAAACTAGAAGCCAGGAAACTAGTTAGTAGATGTGAGTCTTGGATAGAGATGATAAGGGCTTATGCTAAGATGGTGGTGTGTGGAGACAAAGAAAGAGCCTACATATCAATGGTGATAAAATCAACAGGACCTGGTGATTTGTTAGATTTTTTCTGGGGCAGGGGACCCAGAGGTACTCAGAGGAAGGAATTGTTGAGGCTGACTCTTGAGGTCCAGGTTTGGTGACGGGTGGGAGATCAAGGCAGACTTCATGGACATAAGTAATTCAGAAGGAGAGTAAATACCAAACTTTAGCTCCAGTCAAGGTTGATCAGCCAGCACGTGATCATACACAGTAATGCTATACCGTCCTTGTGTTTCTTGTTGGCATTGTATTTCAGCTTTTTACAATAGGCATCTCTGGAACATTATGGGCATTAAAATAATTGTTTACCAATTTTTGTCAACAATTACTTTGTTCTGCTATTCTAGGCACTGTGGATACTATGTACCTCATTAAAGCAGGAACTCTATGATCCAATTTCAAAACAGGATTGCAATTTTAAAAAAGAGTCCAGCAAGGAAAAAGAAATTTCCAAATAACCAGGTTGTCCCTTTAATTGCTATTCTCAGGCATTTTTAAAGAGACTCAGAAACATTTCTCTTTTTACAGCCCTTTACTCTTTCAACCATTTTTTCTCATATGCTGTAAATACTCCCCCATAGCTCTTAGAACTAAGCTGTCTCACAGCCCTTATTCTGATCCCTCTTGTCCTTCTGTCCTTTACCCTTCTCTAGGTCCTGCTATAAAAGTCCAAAGGACTAGAGGGCAAGAGCAGGCAGAAATTGATCAAACAGACAAAGTCACATCCCTCTTTAGTGGGCATAGAGAGAGAACAGGCTGGAAATACATACAATTATAATTTGGGTTTCATTACACAGGGATGAATAAGCCATCTGTGATGATGGACACCTCGTTCCCCAGTGATGTGTATATCATAACCATTTTATGTTTATTTTGTTGTAGGCAACTTTCATCTCATGGATGGCAATGCCAACATTATAATGAGCCAGGAAAGCTTGCTTACTGGAAGAGGGGTTGAGGGCAGCTTGTGTTAGAACTGTCTCTGCCAGGAAGCTGGGACGGTCTGTTCTCCTTTGCATCCACACTGCAGGCTGCTTTGGATGGGTGTTTTAGGGAGGCGTTTTGGGATTGGCTCTCATGGGGTTAAGAGAATATAGTAAGGCTGCTGGAGCTGAGCCAGCAGACAGCTCCAGCTTGGAGAGCTCCAGCTCCTTGCTGTTGGTAACATGTACCTGTTCTCTGTCTTGCTGGCAGCTCATACCTGGCCCCTTCAGATCTTCTGGTTTCTGACTGTGCCTAGTCCCTGACTTTGCCTGGTCCCTTCCTATGAACGGGCTCTAGTAGCTCCAGAGCCTTCCAGTAGATCTTCATTTCAGATGCTGTTTGCTTATCCAACCTTCAACCCCACTGCTGCTTTGATTCCTACATCTTGAAAGGCACTGCTTCCCTGGGATCCTCTTGCCCTCTGCTTCTGCCTGATTGCTTGGACCCAATTCAGTAGTAGGAGATGATGAGACAATTAAGGACATGCAAGGGGAAGGAATTAAATTGGCAAAGTTGGACTGAACAGAAGTTATCAGGAGAAACTGTAGAGTATGGTTTTTAATCTTGGTGGCACATTGGAATTACTTAGGGAAGTTTAAAAAAAAATAAAATAAAAAATAAAAACTCTTGGGCTCCAAACCAGTTAAATTGAAAACCTTGGAATTGGGGTCTTAGGAGGTCAGCCTCCAATATAGTCCCACATACTCCTTCCCTTTGGTATTCAATGTGTTTATAGTCCCTGCCCTGATTGAGCATGGGTGAAACTTAGTGACTTGTTTCTAATGAATAGAACAAGGTAGAAGTGAAGACATGTGACTTGGAGACCAGGTCATAAGAGGCAGATTGGCATTGCTTTGGGGAAAACCAAAGATACATGTTATGAGCAGCTTGGCAGAGAGGGCTACATGTCAAGGAATTCTGGCCATCAACCACGTGAGTGGTTTGGGAGTTGTCCTCCCAGCCCAGGTAGGCCTCTGGTGCCTGCAGCCCCAGCTGACATTGGTTGCAGCATCATGTGAATCTCTGAGTCAGAACTACATGGCTAGACCACTATCACATTCCCAGTCCACAGTCACCATGAAACAATAAATGTAGTTTCTAAAGCCACTAAGCTTTGGGATGATTTGTTATGCAGCAATAGATGACTAATACAGGACTCAAGCATCTCCATTTTTCCTAGGTAATTCTAAAGTACAGCCAGAGTTGAAAACCACTGCTATCAAGGATGGAATGAGAGGAGAAGCTAGAGCTATGGAAGGAGCAAATCCCACATATCCATAACTTTGCTAGATGTTTCTATATGGTACCTCTTGCTGACATTACAGTATCCTCCAAGAGGTAGATGATACATCCTGATATTACAGATGAAGAAACTGAGGCTCAGAAAAGTTGCCCAAGTAAGGAAGACTTGCAACCCAAATGGACCTTATTCAGAAACCTGCATTTTCTCTACTATTTCAAATGTAGCATTCCTGATCCCCCGAGAGAGCTTGGACCATGGAGAGAGCAAGGCTCCTGCAAAGCCAAGAGCTGTAATTTGCCTGTGTCAGTTTGTATCTGGATTTGCCTTCTGCTCCAGTGGCTGCTAAGTACTTGCCAGAAGGAGTGCTGATTACATGCTCACCAGGGATGTTATGTGCATCAGCATCTAGCACTCAATAAACTTTGTGGGGAAAGCCTGAGGCTAGAGTGGTTTTAGAAAGAAGGGGCCAGGCCAGGTTGTTCAGGCCCACCACTTTGACTCAAGGGGGCCCCTCCCTTCATCCCCTGAAAACCTGGGGCCTTACATCTGAGTCTCTCTCTCCAATCATTTTATGACACCATTTAACTACAAACTAAAACCTGAAGCCTTTTCTGATCCACCCCATAGAGTACTAAAGCGGTTCAGGGTGCTGGTTGTGCCTAGGCTCCAAGTCCCTAAACACATGATGCGTGAATCTGTGTCCATCTCTAACCCAGTGAGGAAATCTGCCTTGGATTAAAGATGTTTCTGTAATGAAGTTTGAAGAACAATTAGCCATAGAAAAAGTGAGAAAGCACGCCTCCTTCAGTTGAAACTTCACAGGAGATTTTTTTTGTTTTCTAAATTATTATCATCCAAGCTGCATAGTGTTCATCAGGCTTCAGCTACAAAAACCATCCCTAAAAGAAGCACATTATCATAACTGAATAATCTTTAATTACTGATTCCAAAATGAAGAACAGCAAAACAAAACCCAAACTCAGCTCTTAATTTATGTTCAGTGAGGATTATTTAAAGTTAATATCTTGTGGAAATAGCTCAGTAAATTTAATTACTCAGCAGTGGTGTCCCATAAATCTGGAAGTAAGTAGTGAACTCAATTAGCTCCTCCAGCCTGGCTCACATTATCTTCACCTTTGATGGCAGTTTCTGGGTAAGTGTCTTTAGTGACCCAAAGCTGTTTTGTCTTGGTGCTCAAGTACTTGGAGATACTTTGAAAGGTAGTGACAGAGGCAGACATCACATTCCTTCAATGGCCATCCATCACTGTAGGACGGAGCGCAATGAAGCACAGCAACCCAAGCAACTGGGGACGTGGGAACCTGAGAAGTGGAAATCAATGAGGTGAGAATAGTATGCCCGAGAGGTCAAGGCTATGTTCACTACCTGATCCCACTTTGTCTCTGCCCTTCAAGACCAGATGCCATTTAAAAATGTGTGTTTATAATAATAGTAACACTATGACATTTACAAAGAAAAATGTTTTTGAAATATGGAAAAGTATAAAGAATTAAAGTTGCCTATAATTCCACTACCATAGATCACTGCTTTCAATATTTTGGTGTTTTCCTTTCTGATTTTTTTCAACAATCTGCATAATTTCCTTTCTTACTTTTTAATTTATAATCACATCATAAACATTTCCTCCTGCCATTTAAAGTTCATCTAATCGATGGTCAGTAAATTTATTATAAAACTGAGTTACAAGTTAATTTTCTATTATTGAACACACAGGTTGTTTTCAGTATTTCATTATACATATACTATTCTACAAGTTTGTTCTACATAACTCTTTGTCCTTTTCACTAATAATTTTCTTAGGGTAGAGTTCAAGAAGTGGACTTTCTGGGTCAGAAAACTGCACATTTTAAGTCCCTTTAGGCATACAGTTAAAATAACTCCACCTCTAGATACAGGACTGCCTTGTTCAGTTGAGCGGATTAAACACTGTACAAGGTTCTACCTGAGAGGGTGAATTGGGGCTAAAATCCACTCCACATTTCCCTTGCTCAGCCTTGTTCCCTGAAAGTGTCACATAATGTGGGGATAAAGGGATGCTTTCTGCTTTCCTGTAAAGCTCCACCAGATTTCTGTGTCATACCACTCACCTGCAGGAGAGTAAGATCAGGGGCTCCAAATGCCAAGTGGGGACTTGTCTTTCCACATGGTCTTCCAACATAAGTGTCTTTTTGAAAATTAGACACAGGTACTGTACATGCTAAATTGGGAGTTGGCTTAACTTGTACTAGAACTTTCAAAATTTGACAAATTGATAAACAAAAATTGGTATTTCATTAAAATTTACATTGAATGTTTCTTTCAGTGGTGTAGGTCACCAAAGTCTCAAGCATCTTCTTATTAAAGTGCCCTCAAATAATTGTTTTCTGGATCATAAAGTTCTCCAAATTAGACTTTCAGTCTTATCGCTGTCACTGCAGCCCTGATGCTAGCAGAGTATGTTTTCTTAGCAAACTTCCTCTCTGTGCCTGATATTCACTTGGGCAAAGGCAGTTTTACAGTAAAGCTAATGTAGCTTATGCTTCAGGGTCTCATCTACCACCTTGGATCTAATGTAGTATTAGTCCTTTTTTTAAGGAGGGTCACCCACATTGTATAACATTCAAACCATGTAATACATGAAATTCAGACCATGCAATACATGAAATTGCCTTTGCCTAGGGCAATTCCATATATTACCCATCTCAATTATTCTCAGTCCTAAATTTGAGTTTTAATAGCATGAATTGAGGTCTTTGGAAGTCATGGACACAGGAAACTGCTATTTTGAATATCTTCTTTAGACTCGTCTGCTCTTTTACTATCTACTTTATACTTTCTTCAGTTATTGCCTCAAGAGTACAATCATCTCTTCTGTCCACCACAGTCCACATCCAGTAACCCCTCAGCTTCATATTCCCATTCATGCTCATCCTACACTTTTGCCAGGATCCACAATTCAGAACCTGGTTAACAAAGTCATCAGTGCCTCCTGATTATATTCATGCTGACTTTGAACCTCTTGGCAACCACAGATAACCCATCGGGTTACTTAAATATATGTACATTACTAAACCAATTTTTTTTGTGTGTGTGTGATACATCTGCTCACATTTCAGTGGTGCTAAAGGGTATAATGTAATCATAACCAGGGATGCTGAATCTAAAGGTGTTTTAGTCAAACTGCCTGTTACATCCTGTCTTTCCCCTTCTCTAACTTGGATACACTATTTGAACTTGTTGATGATCTCATTTGTAAAATGAGGATAATACCAATACTTACCTCCCTGAGTTTTCTGAAAAATAATGACATGATGCATGTTAAATATTTAGAAAAGCATCTATAACTTTTTTAGTTATTACAATGATAGTTATCATTGCTTTAAAAGCAGCAATACTTAGAATTATGGTTTGGGAACAGAACAAAGATGAAGTCTGTTCTGTTCATTGCTATATCCTTGATACCCAAACAGCGGCTGGCATTTAATAGAGGCTTAATAGGTGCTAGTGCTTTAATGAGTGAAAGAATGAAGTCTATAGTTCTGGAACTTGCTGCATTTGAGTTGAAGGGCATCAAAGAAATTGAGGTTTGGTTCAAGAGATTAAAAAAACAGAAGGTGGATGCAATTGTTTATGATTTAATCAGGGATTATGAAAACCTTCGAATGGGAGAAAGTCAATAACTAAGACAGGATTTGCTCAAGGGAATTTGGCTCTTTCCTCTAGAAAACCTAGGAAACACCTACTGAGAGGCCACTGTGCCAGTTTAAATGGCAGGCAATCCTGTGCTGAAACCTGACCAGTTGGAGAAGGTGGGGATGAGTCAAGGGACAGGCATTAGCAAGAGAAGACCTGCCTGGGAACAAGGTGTATAAACCTTAAACCCACAGACTCTTGGTCCACAGACTCTGTGAGCCCTCTTAAAACTACATGCAGGAGGGACGAGGGTGGGCGTGCTGAGAGATTCCTGAAGTCAGGGACTGTCCAGGACAGTGACCCTCTAACCCAATATAGATGACTAGAAGCCCAACCCCCTCATCAAGCCATCTGGGACTAGGAAGAAGAGAACTGGATCTTACCTGGAAGTATAAACTGACAAACCAGTGGGCCCTGTGGAGATTCTGTCAGGCAGGGGCCCTATTTCTGCTGGTCACTGTTATTGACAGCATCAAGTTGTTCCTGGACACTTTGGCAAGCAATCAGTGAAGCTAGTGAAGACCTGGAGCCAGAGCAGAATTATGAAGAGGCTCTGGGCCACCTGGGGCCCCAGGGCAAGAGGCAGTGGTTCCCAGCAGGTCCTGGATATGGAGGTGTGTTCAAGCTACAGCAAAGTATATGTGGCAGTGATGGTGCCATAGCACTGGAAGATAAGGCCCAGGAGCACAGCTGGGCATCCATGTCCTCATCTTCCACCAGGTCACAGGTCATGTGATAGCAAAATGTGTGCCTGACATGTAGCCACCTCATGAGGATCAGGCCATGGTGCTGTTCCTCAGCGTGGTGGGGCCCAGCTGAGTGCTCATCTGCACAGTCAAGGATGAGGGCTCCTTCCTCCTCAGAGACACAGACAAGGCTCTGCTGAGGACCCTGGATGGAGGGATACCTGGGCCTTTGTGGGACCAAAAGCAGGTCCTGTCCTTGGGGAGAAACATTCGAAGTTGCCTGCCCTCTCCTCCTAGGGAGAACCAGTCCTGCCAAAGACAGATGTATCTCTGAGCTCTGCTGAAGAGGCAGAGGGACTGAGCAGACACAGAGCTGAACTGGTCTGTGGCAAGGTTGAAGGATATGAGAGTATGTGCAGCCGCAAGGACCCCACACCTACTGAGTTCAGCCCTGATCTGCTCCCTGACAATAAGGGTGGGACTGGCTCTTACTCAGTGAATTGCTGTGGCCAACCCATGAACAGGCCCACCTAGAGGCCAAATTCTGAAACAGATTCACTCAGGAACCCTTTGGCACTGAACCAGGGCCCTCTCAACCTCCTGTTTGTCCAGATTTCTCAAGCTGGATAAGGTGATCATTGATTAAAAAGAAGACCTCAAAAAAAAAAAAAAAAATTTGTGCAGGATTGGGGGAATGTTTGACTATGAATGTATACATGTTATTCAGGGGATCTCAATACTTTTGACAATTCTCAAATATACCAATATCTAGAAAGAATTAAAATATTCTGCTTTAAATTAGGGAGCTAGAGGGGGATGGCTGAGGATCCAGAGTAGCATCTGCCATTGTAGGAAATGAGGGTCAGGACACTGAGATCTGGAAACAATAGTTTAATAGTGGTACCACGGCCCAGAGAGAACTCTCGGCCCAGAGAAAACTCTCAAATCGAGCCCCAGGAACAGCAGGGCTTTTAAGCAAGTTTTGAGTACATCAAAGTAAGGGAGTTGGTGCGATTCTATTCCTTTTATGGGCACAAACTTGTCAACAAATTAAGAGACTCTTAGCTCATACAGCTTAGGGACTTTTATTGCATTAAGCCAGAAGGGGGATTGTTCCACTCCTGTTACTTTGTTTCCTGTTTCTGCTACTGCAGTTATCTTTTACAGGTACCTGCTAGCCACTGCAAGCCTCTAGGGTTAAGAGTCAGTCAGCAGAGCTGCTGTGTGTCAGCATGCAAAGCCCCAGACTGTTAGCTCTTAACCTGTTGGAGTTCCTGTTTTGTTCCACCACACCATGACTGTGGAAGATAGGGTGGCAGCGCTCTGTGTGATGTCTTCCATCACTCTGCCTCTCATGGAGGAGAAAGGCTGTTTTTCAGACCTAACTGCTCTCCTCTCTGGCGTCGCACCTTTGGGGGCTCCCCAAGCATTAGCCAGTCTTGCTGTTCTTCCTGTGACATCGACTTGACACTTAGCTTTTGCCTGGGGTTTAGACCAGGCCACACCTTTGCCCTACAGGCACCTCACTGAAAGATGGAAGATACGCAGAGTAAGCTTCCTGGACTGAGGAAAAGAACGGATCAATGTCCATGTTTATCTCATGGCTTAGTGGGAGCTATGCACATTCCCCCTCCCCTTAGTTGTTTTACTTTAGAAGACCCAAGAAGAAAAACTCCATGTGAAGATATTGGATTTTAGAAGAGATTTATAAGATGAATAGCTCCTGACTTTAATAAGAATATTAAAAACTTCCCTCTGGTTATTAGGAGAAACTGTAGTGTTCAAGACCTTGCCAGACAAGGGCTGGGTTTTAATGGAGCTTAGGCACTCATTATAGGGCCAACAAATAGCTTTTAGCTTTGAAAAGCTACAAACAGAGTGTCTTTACAGAATAACCTCCTATAGGTCCAGCCTATCCATGGGATCCTTTTTGTCTAACAAACTTCTTCTAGTATTGTCTTAGAATCTCTCTGAGGTTTATTAACACAGAAATCAGGCTGGAATCCAGCAGTTGGCCAGCTGTGTTCAGCCTCCCTGACCTGCCCTCTCTTCCATGGCCTGCCTCACCTGGCCCTCAGGTGCAGGAGGTGGGAGCTTACTTTGAGACTGAAAGTGAACCGACTACTCATTTGACCTTAAGAACTTTAGAATATACCTTGAAATAACTGCTGTTTTTCCTATTAATATCTTTAAAACATTATTATTATTATTACTTTTTTTTTATACTGGGAATTGAACCTAGGGCCTGGTAAAGGCTAGGCAACTGTTCTACTACTGAGCTACATCCCCAGTCCAAAAGTTACTTAAAAAGAAAAATATAACTATTAGATTTGAATGACTAGAGATTTCATAGGGATGACTATTCTGCACATCAGGGGGATCATGCTAATTCCCATCTTGTTTTTACATAATACCACTGCACCCTCCAAGTACACACTTTAGGTCAGGGAAATATTTTAGATTATGTGTCTTGTTTGCTGAAGTTCTGTCCCAAATATTATACCTTGTCTCCTGATAAAGAACAAGATTCCAATTATCCTCAGTGGTATTGATTTTTTGTATTAATAACAATGAGATATGCTATGAGAATGAAGATGAGGGAAAGGGACACTCAGATACAGTTCTACTTTTTAATTCATCCTCAGTAGGAGAAAAACCTTTGTCAACATTTTGTTGAATATGCACAATTCATGATGTAATAAAAGCTCAACCTTATCATTGTTAGATTTTGGATCCTGCACAAATTTAGCCCTCTAAATTTGTACACTACCCTGAGAAAAGTGTTGGCACATAATGATAGTCATGTCAAGACTCAACACAAAATCTCAGTTCAGTAATCAGAATCAATCCAATCCATGACATGAATCAATGTCTTCATAGAGAGAGGAGATGGTTCCTCTTTCCTGGGCTAAGGTCAGGAGCTGACAGTTGCCTGCCTTTAAGGCCCTGTTTTTTCTACCACTCACCTTCTTGAAGGCTCCCATACTGCTATTTCAGCAAGGGCTGAAAGGGGCAGAAAGGGCTAAATAGATGTAAGAGGAAGGGAAAGCTCTCTCTTGGCTGAGTGGCCTTTGCTCTTGGTCTGGAAAATGGTTAAAGCTCCTCCTCTCTCTCCTGTGTTCTCTGGATACATCCATCACTGGAGACCTCTCACATGCAAGTCTAGGACTGTGAGGGCTGCCTTACTTTTTTCTAATACATTACTTCCCTTGTATCCCTGGCTCACAGTGCTGTGGTGAATCTGACTTATGCTTGCCCACAAACATGATTGCTCATATTCCTTCCCAATTCCATATTCACAAACTTCAAACTGATAGCTGGAATTTGGCCATAGTGGGAATATTTACACTCAGGAAATTGGTAGATGCAAAAAGACAAAAGAACAGAAACAAAAATCAGATTTTTTTTTTTTAATGCAGAATTGACTCATAAACATTTACCAGCACACCACGGGGTCTACCCTGCCAAGGCTCAAGCTGTTAGAATCCCCTTCTTCTCACAGGCAGTCTTTTTGGGTGGAATTGAATCAGCTATGGTACAGGTCTCTCTCCAGTATCTACAAAAATTCCTATCATTGTTGTCTTAGCAAACTCTAGGATGGTACAGACAATAGCAGCCACTTTCTCCAAAGAATCTATTCATTCTCTCCATCTTCACATTTCATTCCTTTTTATAGCTTTTTATCTTGCTGAGTGGGCCAACTATCATGGAACCAATTCAACATCATTTCCTTTGTAAATTCTTCATCTAAGGAGATCGTCTCACATTTATTTTGGTATTTGATGTGTATGAGCCTTGTTTTAATTCCTCTTCTTTACCTATTTGTCATTCTGGGCCAGGTTATCAGCCTAGGGCTTTCAAAATGCTGGGGAAGCAAGCACAGTCCCATGTCATGGACACTAAGAATTTGTGTAGTCCAATATGGTGGCCACTAACCTCCTATGGCTAAATTTGCATTTAAATTAAAGTAAATAAAACTTAATTCCTCAGTTGCACTGGCCACATTTCAAGCACTCGATAGCCATATGTGGCTGGTGGTTTCTTATTGGACAGAACATTTTCAACATTACAAAAAGTCATTTTGGCCAGAGCTAATTTATGGTAACATGGCCATGAGAGGTTTAAACTGGCAGAGATCTGACGTGATAATGAAGGAGAGCTCTAATTCAACATAAATGCCAGTGCATATTAAATTAAGATGCTTAGAGTGTAGTTTGTACAGGCTACAAAGCATTTTGAATTAAGGTCCCATCATCAAGCACTAGAGAGGGACAAGGGAGTGAGATTGCCCATCTTGTAGCCGTTGTCTGCTGCGCCATTGAAAATGGTGCTGGCAAATGTCCTTGGCAAATGTCATGAATGTATGTACTCTGAACTTTGTCACTTGCTTTTAAAACATCACTGTCTGACAATGTCATCTCTCAGTTTCTGACAATCTGCCTAGAGGTGGTAATTGGGATGTGGGACTGAGAAAAGGGAGCTGAGGGTTGTTGGTCAAGGGCAATTTAAAGTTGATCATTTCAGTAGAGTCTGACTTTTATGGGATCCAGGAAAACTGCCTTCCCTACCAGACTTTAGAAATTTTTATTGTTATGTGAGAATTTTCAGGATTATTAGATTTGACTTGGAGATCTTGAATTACATCATCCTTATCAGTTTATCATAAACCAAATGAGTGAATTCTTGCAGTATAGGCTGTGGGCTTTCCCCAAATCACAAGTAAGGGGACTTGACATTCATGATTCAGTGTATGGATATGAGTGAGTATATGTTTTGAGGTAGTCAGGTTGGATCTGATCACCGGTTTTGAGGTCCAAACAATGGGCTATGCCTGGGTAATTCCTCAGAGCTATCACCATCAAAATTACTGTGCAGTACTTTGAGGCCCCTGTAGATGGAAAGCTTGAGTGAAAAATGGCTTTGGTCTTGAAAGTGGCCTTCTGAGGACAACCCGTCAAGTCCAGTGTTTGAAGGGCCTTTGTGAGCAGTGAGAAATCTTTATAACCTGGGGCAGAGACAGCAGTGAGGTAGTTTTGCTGAAGTATGTAGGCTTAATGGTCTCTATATTGTCATCCTGAGTTATGAGGCTTTTCCAAGGCTGATGGCGGTGCAATGCCTGATGGTAGAAGAGGAATTCAAGGTGGAGAAATGTGAGACTCAGGCAGTAAATCAGAGGGCCCACCCAGACATGGAAGAGCTGGACTTGGCCTGGGAAAGGCATGTTTTCCCTTGTATACATAGAAGTCTTTCAAGAAAGATTATTAAACCACTGAAAGCAGGAAGGAAATGGCCTAAGGACCTCTTGGAGGCTGATGGGTGAATGGAAAATGGTTACTTTTTTCCCTTGGGATGCAAATTTGGAATGATCAGTTTGAGTTTTTAGATACCATGTAACAACAGAAGACTCTTCTTTCTACATTTATGTTTTGGAATTACAATACTTTTTTCTGTCTTAGAATTATATATATATATTCATACATACATACACATACATGGCATGGTTGTATGGTTATTCTTTAAAAAGTCCAAAAGTAAATCAGGTTATTTGCCTTGATTTTTTTTTTCTTGTTTGGTTTTTAAGAGAGAATGTGTCAATATTTTCCTGAAGGAAGCTCTGAGAACATACCTCAGCCAGGTCCCTCCAGGTTCCTGTTAACCTGGTGTGGTACGACCAGACCTGATGACTGACTTTGGATAGAGGTATACTATTTTGATCTAACAACCAATAATGAGTAGGATTTGCTTAGGAAGAGGAAAGAGGGACCAGCCTATTTGTAGGAGGCCTACATGAGCCTCAGCATCCTGGAGTGGCACAAGGATATACTGGAAGGGTACCTTAGTCTTATCTCAGTTACAACTGAGAGGTTCCTCTGGGCTGGAGAAGTTCTAGGAATAGGACGGAGTGATGCCCTTATCCCCATGGTTGGGGTGCCTCTTAACATTCAAGTCTGCTCCTGGAAGGATCTTCTCAGTTTGCCATTTTTCATGGCCATATTCTAGATGGAAACTGGAAAAAAAATTTTCCTGTTCATGAAAGTTAGGCCTGAGAATTGCCTTAGAGGTTGACTAATTAGTAGGATTAGGGTTTCTTTGGTTTTATTGTTCTCTTTAAGTTTCCATAAGCTGTGGGTCTATGTGTTTCCAAAGCCTAAGATCTTAACTACACAAAACTACTTTGAGCCTAAGAATTGCTGTTTCCCAGCCAAGGGTGTGTGCTCTGATGTCTCCTAGGTTGTCAGCTTAATCATTTTTGGACATCACTTATAACCCTACACCTTCATCTTCACAACCACCCCAAGAAGTAAGTACTATTATCCTGATTCCACTATTAGTGAGATTGATTCTTACAACAGTTAAGACACCAAATAAAAAGCAACAGAGATATTCAGGATTCTCCTTCCTTTCTATGTTAGGCCAAGCTCTAGCACTCAAGTTCTTTAAGAAACCTCTAGGAACATTCCACACTGTCCTGGTTCATCTTTCTCAGCAAACCAAGTGCTATAGAGCTTCTCTTATGACATCCCTCTGCCCTTGATCGGAGAAACTATGGAAGCCGAGACCCTGGCATTAGACCTTCCAACAAATGAATGCTGTCTTTGGAAGTGGTCAGTAGTGTGTAAACCTCACAGAGTACACCTGGTCCCTTGTGCCTGTCAAAACCACAGGGAATAAATCCCCTCTCAGCCGAGCAGTAATCAGCTCATGCCTTGGAGCGTGAAATTTGATGAGCCCTTTTATCTCAGCTGCATCACTTCGACTGTTATTATGAAGAGTAAACTTTACTAAGCCCTCACTGGCCCACCCCTCTGTCAGTGTGACCCTAATGTAGGACTCAGTGACCTCCAGGGAACATGCACAGGGCTAGATGCCTACTACATGAGAAGGTTTGCTTTTTTGCATATTACTTTGCATATGCAAACCAAGGCAAAGGTGCCAGAAAAGAGAACTCATTTCTGAGGGAAACCCTAAGGGTTACTGAGTTTGATTTTTGCACTTTAGCATACCATTTACATGGAGGAGGGAGATCATATAGGTACATGCAATAACACAGGCCTTAGTATTTGCAATGTAAATTCTGTCTCAGATTATAAAAAGAGTCACATTTTATACTCTAGAAGTGAGTTGCATGTCTGTTTCTGGAAATAGCCTATAGTGATTTCCCAAACTGATTTGCAAATTAGAATAGTCTAGGGAGCTGTTAAAAGCACATATTCCCAGCCCCTGTCACATACCATTTATATTTGAATTCATATTGCTGAGAGTTCAGACTGGGAGTTCAGACTGTCTATTGATCACTCTGGACCAGTGTTCTGGAAGGTACTGGCGTGCCTCCATCTGATTGCCCCAAGGATCACACATATCACGGCTTAGATTTCCTGGTCTTTTTCAATGAACAGAGAGTTTACAACTTGAGTAAGTGTGGGGGTTTCTTTTAAGGATTCAATAGGGCATGATGGCTAGGGGAGAGAGAGTCCTCCTGGACCATCTGGGAACAGGTGAGTAGGAGTTGAGAGTCAGGACAGAGGTTGTCCTCTTGTTCCTCAAAGGCAACAGGTTTCTACCTGGCTGCTTCAAGCACCTCACTCATGGCCAGTGCATGGCATGACTCGGCCTATTCAGGTAAGGTATCTGCCACAGAAACCACATTGACTGGTTTCTGTGTTTCATGTTCCAAATTCTTGGGAGACAAAAGGTCACCTGCTTGCTGATGGTCTGATTTTTCTGGGTCCTTGGTTTACTCCCAATCTGACTAGAACTGAGGAAGTTAGGTTCATTGGGATTTTAGATTTTCCCCTTCCAAGTCTCTAAAGAGCTTCCTCAGTAAGATACACAGGGCAATGAGAATAATCCAGCACATTGCCTAACATTATACCATAGAAGACTAACATCTCCATTCTATCAAAAACGTGACTCACATGGGGCAGATGCAGTTGTGGTGGTGTGACTAGCAGATTCTGTTCTTGTAGTCAAGATGCCTGGAAGGTCAAGTCAGAATCAGTTCTTTTTATTGATTTTCTTTTCACCCATTAATTCACTAAATGGGTATTTATTGATATTTATTGATAAGTAACACTTTTGTGAACAAAACAGACAAAAATACTTAATTTTGAGAAACTTGCATTGTAGGACAGATGTGCAATAAGCAGTAAAAAATAAACCACAAAAATAATAAAAAATAAATAAGTAAATTAGGCCGTGTTGTAAAAAGTGATTAGTTCTTCTGAGGAAAAATATATCAGAGTAGAGGAGGTCAGAAGGCCAGGAAGGTGGATTGCAATTATAAATCAGGTGATCAGCACGGCCTCATTAAGAAAATGATAGTAGAATAAGATGGAAGGAGATATTGATACACATTGGGAGAACATTCCAGGCAGAGAAAACAGTTGAAGAAAAGGCTCCAAAGAGAGACTGCTGATGTCATTAGAAGGGTGAGTGAGCAGCAGAGGCCATACATACACAGCCTATGTAGCATATGTACACAGTAGTAGCAGAGGCCATGCATACACAGCATATGAGACTTGTAGCCATTGTAAAGACTTTGGCCTTTATAGGGAATGAGGTCGACGTCTAGGCAAGATTGTAAGCAAAGGGATGACAAGATCTGATTTACATCATTAATTTTTTAATTTGTTATATTTGGTTATACATGACAATAGAATGTATTTAGACACATTGTACACAAATGGAGCATAACTTCTCGTTATGTAATTTATTTTTGTTTTTTTAAATTTGCATTATAATTTCAAATAAAAAAGCAGACAGAATAGTATAAAAACTCCCTTGTTCTCATGGCTCAATTTTTTACAATTATTGATTTGTCAATCTTTTATGAATGTACAACTCTTTACTTCCCTCCCTCCCTCAATTCCAGATAGAATACAACCCATAAACCTTTCAGTTACATAATGTTTTTAATTGAAGCACAACTTACTGTGAAGTACAGATTCATGACCATTTTCACATGAATACTCCCTTGTGACTACCACCCAGATCAAGATACCAAATATTGCTAGCCCCAAGATTTCCTTGTCAATTCCCAATCCATAACCTTACCACCTTATCTAAGGGAGCCACTATCCTGACTTCTATTGTCACAGACTAATTTCTTCTAGAAGGATTCATATAATATGTGGTCTTTTGGGTCTGGCTACTTTAGTTCACCATTTTGCAAAATTTATTGATGTGGTTGTGTGTAATTGAAGCTTATTATTTTTTATTAAGTTAAATAATAGTTCATCATATATATATATACTGAATATTTTCTGTTCACATTTTGTTGTTGAACATTCTTTGTTATGTTGTTGAATATTCTTGTGCATGACTTTGTAGATATATGTACTCATTTCTCTTAGATGTATACTTAGGAGTAGTCCTTCTAGGAGTGTAATTGCTGAGTTAGAAGGTAGGCAAATATCTACCTTGAATAGATATTTTTAAAGCGGTTGAACTGATTTTTAAAGTGGTTGAACCTCCTGGAATGTATGAGAATTCCAATAGCTCCACATCCTCACCAACACTTGGTATTGTCAGTTTTTAAATTTTAGTCATCATGGTGGGTATGGAAATCTGTCCTTTCCTAATAAGTAACACCTTTTTATATGCTTACTGGCCATATCATCTTTTTATAAAATCTCTATTTCAACAGTGTTCTCCTTTAAAATTATTTTATTATTGTTCTTTAGGGGTTCTTTCAATATTTAAAATATAAAATTTTTGTCAGATATTTGCATTGTGAATTTCCTTCTAGTCTGCAGCTTGTACCTCTCTCAAAGACATGCTTTGATCAACATTCTTAATTTAGTGATAACTAATTTATCATTTTCCTCATTCGTCATTATGGGGAATCATATACATTTAGGTATATGATCTACCTTTAATTATTATATGTGTATGGTGTGAAGCAGAAGTCAGAGTTAATTTTTTTCCATAGAATATCTGATTGCTCTAGCATCATTTTTTTGGAAACACTATTCTCCACTGAAATGTTCTTCCTTCCTTCCTTCCTTCCTTCCTTCCTTCCTTCCTTCCTTCTTTCCTTCCTTCCTTCCTCTCTTTCTTCCTTTTTTTCTTTCCGAACTTCAACAAATCAAGTAATCACATATATGTAGGGCTAATCTGGTCTCTCAAACAGATCTGTTTTACTGATCCATTTGTCCACATTTGTACCCATACCATATTGCCCTAATTGCTGTAGTTTTACAGTAATTCTTGAAATCTGGTAGCATGAAGTCCTCCTTCTTTTTCAACATTGTTTTAACTATGCAAGTTTCTTTATAAATTCATAAATTTTAAAACCATCCTGTCACTGGCTAGAAAACAATATTGCTATGATTTTGATTGGGTATGAATTGAACCTATAGATAAATTAGCCAAAAGTTAGTATCAATATTGAATCTTCCATTCGATGTACATTTTTATCCACTTATTTAGATCTTTGATCTTTGCCACCAATGTTTTGTCGATTTTAGTGTCAAGGACATTTGTTGTTCAAATTTTAGGTATTTGATGAATTTTTTATGCTGTTGCATATGCTATTTTTCATTGAATTTTCTATTTTTTTGCAAGTATATATAAATGCAAATTTGTTTTTCGTATATTCTCTTTGTATCCATCAATCTTGTTCAATTCACCTGTTCTAAGAGTTTATAGATTCTCTAGGGGATTTCAATATACACTATTATTTCTTTGGAAAATACAAAAGTTTCACATATTTCTTTCCCAATCTTTAAATTTTGTATTTCTTCTTATTATCTCATTGAATTTCTAGGCCAGTATAATGTTGAAAAGAATGGTGATAGTCAATGTCCTTCTCTTGTGCCTGACCTTACAGGAAAAAATTTCACTATTTCACAATTAGGTATGGGATTAAATGCTATTTTTTGTTGGTGTTGCTTGTTTTTTTAAAAATTGTCTTTGTTTTTGTAGGTACCTTTTGTTTTGTAAATATTTTAAAGAAGTCCCTTTCTCTATCTACTTTCGTGAGAGTTTTATTCTTCTTTTTAATCAAGAATTGGTTTTGAGGGTTGGGGGTGGTTCTCAGTGATAGAGCACTTGCCTAGCATGGGCTGAATCCTAGGTTCATTCCCTAGCAGTGAAAAAAACTCAGTTTTAAATTTCATCAAATGAGTTTCAACATCTATTTGAAAAGATGTGTTTTCTCATTATTCAGTTAATGGGATGATTATAATGATGGATTTTCAAATATGAAACCATTTTTTCATATTTAAAAAAGGATTTCTTTTATGATTGTGTTGAAAATAGATTAGAGGGACTGTAGGATAGGAGCTGGAAGAGGTGCTGTCAGGAGGTTATTATAACCATCTATGAGAGAGATGATGGTGGTTCAGACCAGTGTAATAGCAACAAAGGTATTTAGGAACAGTCAAATTATGGTTATGTTTTGAAATAAAGAATTTCTAGACATATGGTATGTGAAGAGTGTGAGAAAAACACTACAGTCGATAAAGAATTTTAAATTTTTGGCTTGGGCAACTGGAAAGAGAGTTGTCATAAACTGTGATAGGAAAAGATGCATTTGAAACAGGTTTGGAGATCAGGGCTTAGGTTTTGAACCTGTTACATGACAATCTGGAGATGTCCAGTTGGCAGTTGGACCACTGCTCTAGAGTTAAGGAGAAGGGTCTAGACTGCAGATATAAATATGACAGTCATCAAAGACTGGAGGGGATTTAAAACAATGAGGCTGGCACAGTTCATCAAGGGAGTGAGTAGATGGAGAAAAGTGCTGAGGAGAAAAGAAAGGACAAGAAAGGAAGTTGCAAGTGGAACCACTGGGATGGGAAGAGATACAGAGATAGCAAGCTAACCAGGAAGTCAGTGGAGGGAATGAATCCAAGAGGAAGTCATGCAATTCATGCCAAGTGCAGCTGTTAGATCAAATTAGATCAAAACTAAAATTTTATCATTGGACTTAAGAAGACATAAGGTAACGGGTAACCACAATAAGAGCCTTTTGGGGAGCATGAACTTGATGGCAGTGTTTAAGAGAGAAAGGGAGAAGTGCTTGACTAGGAGTACACATAGCACTTTTGAAAGGTTCGCTACAAAAGAGAGCAAAGGAATGGAGCCAGAACTTGGGGAAGAGTAGAGTTAGAAAAATATTTATGGACTTCAAAAATAGGAGAAATATCAGCATGCTTGTATGATCAAGAAATGATCCAATAGAAACAGAAAAACTAACAATGTAAGAAGAAAGCAAATAGCTGGAGCAAAATCTTTAGGTAAGTGAAAGGGTTGGAATCTAGGATGTAAGTGGAAGGATTGGCTTTTGACAGGGAAAAGAAATCAACAGGCTATGAGGAACCCATGCTTTAGGACTGAAATATCCTTGTGAGGGCCAAAATTGGTAAATGTGTATATCTTAGGTATCTCTGAGTTTGTCAGATTAGGACTAAAGATGTGTGTCTTGCCAAAATCCAAATCTCAATGGCATGAAGCCTCTCTGATTGCTGCTGGAATCTCAACTTTTCTAGATTTATTTTCCCCAATAGGTTCAGAGACCCTGGGTGCTGCTTCTACTTGCAAATACACAAATCCTTTTTATTAATAGCTGTCACAGAGAGGTGAATTTAAATCTCAAACCCCAGTTCAATAGTGCTCAAGGCCAAAGATCGCTGCCCTAAAGAAATAGATCTGAGTTAAGCAAAGGCCCCAGAGCAGGGTTGCATGCATAATGTCTCTTACAAGGCATACCTATGATTCCAGCAGAGGTGGATCAGGACAGATTCTAGTAGCACTGCCTCACAATGCCAAGAACCACTATGCTCTTCCAACATCAGGCCCTACCATTAGGTTGGGCTCATCATAGCTCAAGTCTTCTTCCCTGATATGAATTAGCTCACTTTGGACACCCCCATTGTTGCTTCTTGCAGCTGGCTTTCACTTGTCTCCCTGCTCACCACCAAAGGGGAGCATAGCAAAGACGGGGCAAGGACAGAGGAAGCCAAATGTCTTTATGCACCAGCCTATGTGAATGCCAACAACTCATTAACTGCAATTCTCAGTGTTGTGGCAGCAGAGAATGCTGAGGAAGGGCACAAGTTCATTACTTTGTCCCTGGGCATTCTTGTCCCCTTCCTACCACTGCACCAAGCACCAGCATCTGCTAAGACCACTAGCCATGTTGTTTGTAACTGAACTCCAGAATATGAGACTTCACCCCAGTGAATTCTCAGCCTTTATGTAGATCATGGGATAAAATAGGTATGTGGGAAGAGGGCATAACCTAACTCCCCAGCTCTGACTCATTCAATATGTATGGGATCAGGTAAGAAGTGCTTGATTAAGTATGCAATGGCATGATGGTCATAGCAGTCTTTTGACAAAGGCATCTGGACCACTTATATCTCCCTATTTCCAGCACACTGCTGTCATGGGCACTGCCAATGGTTGCTTTTATGGCTTTTTTTCCCTGAACATCATGGTTGATCAGCCCACATTCACATAGGCTCACTTTTCCTTTACTCAGGTTAATTAAATTAGAGATGTTATCACCAAGTTGTGCTGGCTATAAGTGTCAGAATTTTAGAGAGGATTTAATTTCATAAATGCTAGAATTTTTAAATTAATAACCCAAATGAAAGTATTGTGTTGAACAGCAATTGATGAGGCTTGTAAAACTCGGCAGGGAAATCCAGTGCTTCTTGACACCCCTTGTACATCTTCTGGATGAGTCATGAATCTGTCAATGGAATTCATTTGATTTGCTCTAAATCAAGTTGTCAATCTGGCTTTCTCTGGATCCCAAGTATATTTGAATATGGTATCATAAATTACAGGGTTGCAATGTCATACCACTGTTGTTACTTGTCAAGGGTGACTACAAGCAAGATACTCATGGATCTGGCTTTATTGTCTACGTGTCTTCCTCTTCGCCATCTCTGTAAGTTCTGCTGGTATATTAAGTTGTTCTCCCTCAGGCTTACTCAGAGAGACTGATTTTGGAGAGATGCTCTGTTCTCAATGCCCTGTTGAGCTGTGGGAAAATCTGGGTTCCAAGTAGCCACAGATTATAAGATCCACCTTTACTGCTTCTTTTGATCAAGAAGCCTATTCCTTTACTGTGTCCAGATCCTGCTGATTCAGCATAAGTGTCCCTATAATAAAGGGACCAAAGGTCACTGGAATAGCCACTTATCTGCAATTCCCAAAATGAAGGATTCAGATAGGACAGCAGAATATCTTCCTCTGATATCTGCATCCCTGGGAAAGATGGTCCAAGTAATGCACACAACTCTCTGCTATACAAGTATCATTTCCAAATACATCTTCATTTGCATGGTATGGTAGTAAAAGGTTTTAGAGTGAAATCAATGTGGATTCAAATTCCAATTTTTCCACTTACCTTTTGACATTGGGGAAATTATTTTATTCTTTATGAGCTTAATGTCCTCATCAGTAAAAATGAGATAATAATGCATTCTTCACAGTCTTAAATGAACCTGAGCAAAGAAGCTGGCACATGGTACAGGCTCAAAAAATGTTCATATCTTTTTCTCTGCGAGATTTAAAAGGCTAAGTTAGAGGCCCTGTGAAATTCCAATCGTGCAGGGCAATAGACCTAAATGGGGCCTTACAACTTAATTTTCTCTTCTTGGATGCTGTGAACATGAAGGGCTGATTTGTTCAGTGCTGGTCAAGGTGGCTGTGTAGCAGAGAGCATGCCTGCTTGGCCACAGTCTTTTGAAGTAGAGACCTACCCTGATCCATCCCTAGGTCTCTGTGGAGCAATATTTGACTCCAGACATAAAAGATCTTCAGTGAATTATTTGTGAAGTGAATTAAATTCAGAATCATCCAGGTTTGAAATCTTAGCCTCTTATGTGACAAAGTTTCAATTTAAATTTATTTGTTCACATAGAAGCACAATCCAGTGGAGCAATCACCCTCTGGGTGTTTAAAACAATACTTTACATGGAATGATGGTTAAAGTGGGTTCACAAATGCAGCTTAGTTAACCCCCACCACAGTGTTGACAGGCTGCCTGCAGCACTCCACTTCTACCCACAAGGAAAGGCAGCCTGGCCAAGGATAAGACTAGGAACCAGGTCTTCTGTATACAGCAGTGAAATTGGACATTTGCCCAGGCTTATGAAGAGAATTCCAAAGTTCTTTTATTTTTTCCTTTTGGTCATGTAAGCTCCCATTGTTGTTGTTCCTGAAATCCTAATGAACTATTGGTTGGGGTTGTTTTGTCCATCAGGAGACATTTGGCAACACTAAAAGATATTTTTGGGGTTAGGGTGTCACAATGGTAGGGTGAAATGCTCATGGCACCCAGTGGTAAAGGTCAGGGCACCTTTAAACACCCTACAAAAGTGCACAGGACCAGCTCCAACAACAAGGAATTACCATCTAAAATGTCAATAATACCAAAGCTCAGAATGTAACAATAGTCCCAAATATGACTTTGCCAATGATGAGTGAAAAATGTTTAAACAGTGCCTGGAATATAGTAGGTACTCAATAAAGTTTAGTTACCATTGATTGATTTTTAGATTTTTATTAAATAAAGGCTAACTATTGTCATGTATTAGGTACATTGAAAACATAGGTGCAAGAGAATCTACAACTATCCACGGGATCAGATAACATGAAGTGACAAGCTGATTGCCAGTAAGACCAGTAGCGTGAGGGTATTCCTGGCAGAGAAGAAAATAAATGTGAGAGTGAAGAGGCCTGAGAGGGCTGGCATATTTGGGGAAGTATACATAGTTTTGAATTTCTTGGTCATAGGGTATAATGAATAAGAGGCAAGAGATGAGACAGGGCAGGTGAGCAGGGACCAGTTCATATGCTCTGATTAGGAACTTGGGATATGTCCTCTAGGGAGTTTAAAGTCACTGATTTATTCTGATCAGAAGTGAGACCTGATGACATTTTCAGATTACCCTGGAAACAGTGGGAAGACGGATGGGAATGGTAGGACTGGAGCAAAGGGTGGTCACTGACACCAGAGGACACCATTCAAAAGCAAGAAAGTGCCATCGAGAAGCCAAGTAATCTGGGCCCAGAGGTTCTCTGCAGGTTTGTTGGCAGGTGGTGCCAATGAACTTGGTGACAGAAATTTAGGTGATGAAACCAGTGGTCAGATTGCAGAAGGTGACAAGGTTAAGCACTTTGAAATCGGAGTGTAAGGAGAAATGACTGCCATTTGGAATGAATTTTTAAAAGGTATCTGTAAATGCAAGGTGCCCAACAGAGAAATCTCTGAAGCAGCCTGCTGTGATACAGAACAGAATCCCAACACCTAGGAAACTCTTGGATAGACAACTTCAAAAATGAACCTGTATTAAGTTCGTAAAATGAACAATTTTCTAAGCAATTTTATAAAGTAAAAGAACTTGTTAGAATTTGTTGCTGGGTGCAGCAGTGCATGCCTATAGTCCCAGCTGCTCAGGAGGCCAAGGTAGGAGGATCACAAGGTCAAGGCCAACCTGGGCAACATAGTGAGGTCTGTCTTAAAATAAAATAAATAAAGATTTTAAAAGTTTAGAATGTGTTTACATATTTTCATAAATTCTAACCACAAGTGTGCTGTAATGTAAGACTTAAAGTTTTAGGAACATGTCTTTTTGTAGGCAAAACTTCTAATAAATATATTTTTCAGTAGGTACTGTAGTTTATTCATGTCTGGCAGCAAAATCCCCAAATTTCAAGCCAGAAACACTTGTAGTATCAGATCTTTATCCCTTTGATATGTTGTTTTGAGATTCAGAGGATCACATAAATTGCTTTGCTCAGCTCACAAGAGTAAGGCTCATATTTTGTATGACACATTCAGAGGTCTCTCTCAATCCTAAATTCCTATAAAAATCTCACAGGCAATACTTTCTTTAGACCAAAGGCACATAAATTTTTCTGAACGGTGGTAGGTGAAATCACTTTCTAAAAGCAATAGGGGCCGGGGATGTAGCTCAGTGGTGGATCATGTATTAGGTATGCACAAGGTCCTGGGTTCAACCCCCAGCATAAAATAAAATAAAAACAAATAATAAAATAAAATAAAATAAAATAAAAGTAATAGAAAAATATCAGGGAGACAAGTAAAGAAATTTCATACTTCAAAGTTATTTTAAAGAGCCTAATTCTTACACCAGTGATTCTCATAACAATACTGTGAACTATTTCCCACTGAGGTGGCATGGGATTTTCCATGAAGAAGGTTGTTTTTGAGCTAATACTTGACCAATGATTGGGATTTTGATGGAGAAAGAACCACCCAAATGAAGGGAATGGGCAGAGGCAAGTTTAGAATCTTGAATATAAAAAACTAGTTGAAGGATAGAAATTTAAAATATGGGGTTTTCAAAAGAAGTACTTATGAAGAAAAGTAGTAGGGAGATAAGACTAGAAAGGATGATTAAAATCAGAGTTTTGAGAACAAGATTAGGGCTTTGAGGTTTTAGGGAACCAGAATCATGTAATTTAGTAGGGTAGGAATCAGTTTCCTTAAAACTATGTTAGTGAGTCTCTGCCTAATTATGAAGTCTAAACTCCCACAGTTTGATGAAGCAGAAGCAAAAATGCAGATTCCAAAAGGGGTAGTTAAAATCTGTTTATGGGGGAGGGAAAGATTGTGGAGCAAGGGAGCCAAAGGGGCTCAATAAGCTAATGGAGGGGACCGAGGTTGGAGGCGGGTGTAGTCACACTGTGCTGCATGGATTAGGGGGGCAGGTGTTGCCAGCAGCTGTCACCCTGAGCCCTGCCTGACTCAGGCCAACCTCTCCTCCACTCACCCTAAGGAGCCTTTAGGAAGTGAGTTTTCCTGCTGGCATTCATCACCTCTGACTTGAACATGGTTCCTTCTCTGGAAACAAAGATATTTCTGTGTGCTGATGTGGACTGGGAGATTTTAGAGCATTCTCTGGGTCTCTCTTTACTCTTCTGTCCATATGCATGTATGAATATAAATTAAACCCCCCTTTCCATTTTATGAGACCAGAAAAAACTGTTCAGAAGTTAAATGTAAGTTGAGGAAAGCCAGTAAATTAGATTTTGAGGTAGGTAGTTATTTTATGTGCCTGGTTCACTTCTGCCCTTCTCTAACCCTTCATTTCCTTAGGGAAATATTCACTTTTCTATTTCATATTGTAGTGGTAGGATTTTCACTCATGTTGCTCTGTTTCACTAAGCCACAGATGTGAGCATGTGAGTCTGACCAATCATGGTGTTCCATTCTCCAGACTCCAGTGATTGGACCAGGGCATGGAAATGTGATGGAAGCAGGGCCAATCAGAGTCTTTCCCTGGGATATTCTGGCTCTGTTGAGAGGATACATAGAACTTTATGAAACCAAGATCTTCCCTTACACTGAAAGAAGCAGAGCCAAGAGGGAAAGAGACCAGGTAACTTCCCTGTGAGCCCCTAGATCTCAACCTAATCCCCCACTATCTCCCCCCTCCCACCCTCACATTCTTTTCTCTTTGCTTGAGTTGGTTTGAGTTGTATTTCGTCACTTTAACTTAAAAACAGTCCATAAATATAAAAATATTTTCTTGGCTATTTGCTTTACTATTGACTTCACCTTTATAACATTCTTTATCCCAGACAACCAGCAAAGCTTTCTGAAGGAGGACCTTCCATAGTGTTAATTTAAGCTTAGGCCAGGTGGTATCCTTACAGATGTGACACCTTTTCAATATCTCGTTACCCTGTATTCTCAATTTCATGGAGTTATACACCCCTAAAGAAGTCTCAAAATACTTGTTAACAATTTCCCTGTCCTTTGTGTTTAGTTTCAAAACAATAAAAGTAGATTTGCAGAGTATTTCCAAAAAACAGATGAAAATTTGGTAACAACATACATTAATTACTAAGAAGAAAAGTAGTTCAGACAGAAGGCATTATTTCTAAAAGTATCATTAAGATGTTTCATTCTGTAGTAAATAAGATGCAGTTTCACATCCTATCAACTTATGTTTAAGACACTGCATGTGTTTGTGTGTGTGTAAAACTTTTCTAACATTAAAAAGTCTCAGATCTTTCTATTAGAAAAAGTTGTCACGTGTGTGTATGCATCCCCTTAGTAATATGGAGTTCTCAGAGTGTAATACACTTCCTGGTCAGAAGTGTTGCCATTCCAATCCCAGCATGCTCAGCTGTGCGTGACTTGGGGAAATGGATGGGGGATTCAGGAGAGGATCCCTGAAATGAGACCATCTGAACCAATCTCACCACTCAAGGTGAGTGACTTTGAGGGGCAAGGTGACAATGGGAGTGACTAGGAAACTGGACTGGTGGTTAGGGTCTCTGATAGCAATGCAGTGGTTCAAGTGGTTCCTCTCTTGGAGCAAGACTCCAGGTGGCATCTGGCAACTGAGACCAGATGCTCTCAGTTCACACCTGCACAAAGCTCATGAGCTTGATATTATGGTTTAGATGTTAGGTTCCCCCCATTGTGTGAGACAATGCAAGAACATTCAGAGGTGAAATGATTAAGAGAGCCTAAACCCAATTAATGAATTAATCCCTTGATGGAAATTAACTGAGTGGTAACTAAAGGCAGGTAGGGTGTGGCTGGAGGAGGTGAGTCACTGGGGATGTGCCTTTGGGGTATATATTTTGTATATGGCGAGTGGAGTTTCTCTCTGCTTCCTGATGTGATGTCTTGAGCCATTTCTCTCCACCACACCCTTCCACCATGATGTTCTGCCTCACCTCAAACCCCCAAAACTGGAGCTGGATATCTATGGACTGAGATCTCTGAGACCATGAGCCACCAAATACACTTTTCCCCCTCTAGAATAGTTCTTGTCAGGTCCTTTGGTCATAGCAGTGGAAAAGCTGACTAAAACAGTAGGAGAGAAAGGTGGGCCAGGAAGGAGACAGGACCTGAGATGCAGTCCTCTCCTTACACTGATTAGCTCTAGTAATGTCCCCATGAAGTCGCATTTGGCATAGCAACTTCAAAGTCTTAGCCAGTCACCACTGTAGCTGTTGCCTGGAAAGTCTCTGTTCCTGAGGAGAGGAAGATCTGAGCCGTCTTACAAGTTAGAACCTCAACCTACTGGGGTGCTTGCTGGGGAGAGGGCACTGCAAGTGGGGCAGTGAGGGAGCAGTTGGTAAATCTCGATAGAGACTTGGGGATCAGATCACAGACCACACATGTTCCACTAAAGCTTTTGTCCTAAGGCTTTTGAGAGCTGGTAAGCAGAGCACATGTTCATTGGATAGTGAGAGGCTGGAGTATGGGAAAACTGGGAGGGGGAGACCTCTTTCCTAGGCCCTGTCATTTAATTCTCATCACAATCTCTGAGATAGTTAATTATTTCCATTTTATGGATGAGGAAACTGAGTCACAGGGAGAGATAAAGTAACTTGCCCAAGGTACCACAGAGAGCAACATTCTAGGACTCTGTCTACTCTTCACCCCAGCATTCCCCAGTGTGTAGCATGGTCTCTGTCACAGGGCAGGCCACAGACACTGCTACCAAATGAACAATTTCCAGGTTGGTGCTTGTTTGGAAGATCCTAATCAAGCCTGACTTAAAGGTGAAGCCAGTATGGAAGGTACTTTATAATATGGAAGCAGGTTCTCTTGTTTGTGGACTCTGGGGCCTTTCAGTTCTCTCTCCACCTTTTCTCTTTCTGGTCATTGCCCTGGATGGAGAACATAAAAGCAAAAATTCCAAAGAGGAAGAAGTTTTCTCAGAAGAGAAGGTTGAGGCCTTTGCTAAGTTAGTTGTTTGTGAATCTATTGACTTCATGATCTTTAGGGTTGGATAATTGAAAACTGACTTCAAGCAGGGGTGGAAGAGACGGGTGGAACCATTGGAGTACCTGGTGAGAAGTGAATTCCGAGAGGGGGATTGACGTGGAATATGTTCTTTCAGTCCCATTGATCTTCCTTTCCATCAAGTTCTTTCCTGCAGGCTTCATTTAAGGATATAGAATTATAGGAATTAGATATGTTACTCTATCTACAGCAATGGCAGGATCATTTGTCAATGAAAAAATTCAATTGTAGAGTTTCTGGAACACTCTTTATGCCTGACTTGTTTCTGAGATCTTTTTAATTGGATTTAAGTTTTTTGTTTTGTTTCTTTGGACAAATTCATTAACCCCTGGTCTGCTGGGCTGAGGGAAGACATGAAAGGCAGTGTTGACTGTCAGAGAATCAGAGTTAGATATAAGAGCTAGAATCCATGCCTGCCCTGTATAGCGTGAGTGTGTACATCTGCTTCCTCCTATCTGCCTCAGCACTGCTCCAGGGAAGAGGGTAATGGGGTACTTGACCCTCGTTCTCACTAAAACTTTTCTAGGAAATGCAGCATCAAAATCAAAGGCTGAGCCATGGGAGTTGGGAATGTGATCAACTGGTAACCGAGTCACTAGGTAGAGAAATAGGTCTTTGCTCTAGTCCTCATTGTTACTGAACTAGAGGTTGGGTGAAGTCAGTGTGTGGGTGTGGAAAATGTTGCCCTGCTTGTGAAAGGGGAGGGGATAGATCAAAATGTCCTAGCTGCAGAAATGGGTTCCATTTTGGAATGCCAGATCTGCAGTCAACACAGGCACACAGGTTTTCCTTTCTCCTCATTACCACCTTAATCACTCCTTCAGTTTTTAATCCCTTCTGTTCTGAGTACTTCTACCCTAAAGTGTGTCCTGAGAATTTGGAACAGATGACGAAGATAATCAAGATGATGCTAATATTAATGTCAGTATGAGAGTGACATTTTTTAAACACTAAGTATGTATTAGACACTCAAAAATTTAATGCTGATACTGCAGTGATCAGCCACATTAATGTTTATAGCAGCTCAATTCACAGTAGCTAAACTATGGAACCAACCTAGGTGCCCTTCAACAGATGAATGGATAAATAAAATGTGGTATGCATATATATATACACATACATATATATATGTATATATTAGAATATTACTCGGCTATAAAGAAGAATGAAATTATGGCATTTGCAGGTAAATGGATGGAACTAGAGGATATCATGCTAAGTGAAATGAGCCAATCCCCAAAAAAGCAAAGGTCAAATGTTTTCTCTGATAAGCAGAAGCAAAGGAACTTTGGATTGTGCAGAGGGGAGTAGGGAGGTCAGTGGGGATGGAAAGGCCAGTAGAATGAGACAGATTACCCTGTATACATGTATTATTACACTACTGGTGTGACTCAGCACCATGTTCAGCCAGAGGAATGAGAAGTTACTCTCCATTTGTGTACAATGTGTCAAAATGCATTCTACTGTCATGTATAACCAATTAGAAAAAATAAAAAAATTAATAAAAAAGAAAAAAATTAATGCTGAAAACACTTTAAGAAATACAAAACAACCATTCCAATTTTAGAGATAGAATAAGATATATTCCATGTATGTATAATAGGTCAAAATATACTCTACTGTCATGTATATCTAAAATGAACAAATTAAAAAATTAATTTAAAAAGAGAAAAAGAAAAAATGAGACCCAGAAAGGAAAAGCAATTTGTACAGGGTCACAGAGAGCAACAACTGAGTCAGGATGGGCTTCCAGATATTTTTTTAATCCCAAGCCCATGCTCTTAAGTATTTTATACTGAATAGGAGGAGAAATATGGTTACCAATGATTCCCAGATATAGGTCCAGTGGACTTTTCCTGAGAAATCCCTGGTCTCGCAGCTGATGTTTTAGCATCACCACCTATCTTTATGCCCTGTCCTTGGACTTCTTGGGAATATGTTCTTATCCTCTGTGATAGTTAATTTCATTTTATGTTTCAATTTGGCTGGGCCATGTGTTCAGACATTTGGCCAATTACTATTCTGGATGTTTCTGTGAGAGTGAATTTTGTTTTCTTTGTTTTTAAACTGGGGTTAATATTTTAACTGATGGACTTTGAATAAAACAATCTGCCCTGCCTAATATGGGTGATCCTTAGCCAGTCTGCTGAAGGTCTTAATAGAGTGACATCTGACCTCCCCTGCACAGGGGGACTTCTGCAGCAAACCGCCTTCAGACTTGAACTGTAATATTAGTTCTTCCTTGAATCTCCAGTTTGAACTTGCCAACCTCCACAATTGTATGAACCAATTCCTTAAAATGAATCTTTCTCTTTATATATACATACCTTATTGGTCCTGCTTCTCTGGAGAACTCTAATACATCTTCCTTCTTACACTTTTCTTCTCCTTCTCTTCCTCATTCTTCCTTCTGCCCTGTCAAGTAGCTTTCTCAGTTTTGGATGGCAACCTCAGCTTCTTTTCTCTCTCATCTTTTGCCTGGGAGAACACACCCATTCTTACAACTTCACCATGGATATGAGTCACTCCAAGACCTGAGTCCTGTTTTCTGTATCTCCAGATCCTGTGTAATGGTGCCTCCATCTGTGCAGGGTGAAGCCATCCAACGCAGCAGCTGATCATTCAGCTCCCACATCCTTGAGCCCTTCTTCTTCTCATGGGATTCCTTGAACCACTCAGGATTCAACCCATGAAGTTTCTGAACTCTTCCTTCTGCTTGGACCCATATCCAGCTGACCAACCCGAATTTCACGTGTCTTTCATCTAGCCTTTTCATTTTCGTTGTTGACACCACATGGTGCAGGCCTGTTTGTCTCTTTTGTAAAAGGATCCCCTCATCTCTAGGTTCACTCTTTTTTTCCAGTTCACTTCCAAAAGACATAGCAGATTCACTTTCTTAAAACACATCTCTCTTTCTAGTTTGGCAGGACCAAGAGGCCTGATCCTATCTTTAACCAGTGCTAAGGCTGGACCTGAAATTGATCTTTTGTTTGAGAATTTGGCCCAGTTCAGCTTCTCACCACATGCTAGCAAACCACTTAGAGTCAAGACCATGAAGACTCTTGAGCATTGAGACCATTGAGACCATTGAGACTTCTGGTCTCAAGACCATGAAGACCACAGAATTCCTCTGTGCCAATGTTCTCTTTTCAAGAACTGCAGAAATCCAGTAGCGCTGAGGTAAGCTTAGATTGGATTGGACTTGGCATCCCAGAAAGGGATACGCCAGGGTCCAGAACTAGCACCCTGTGTGATTCTGTAAACCATTGAGGGCTCTTTTCTACCATCAGCCTGCTCAGGCAGGCTCCCATTTTCTCTGGTTCAGACTGAGCTTATCTCCTTGGAGTCTAAACTCAGATGTAGATGTCAAAGGGGGCAGAGTTGGTGAAGAAGCTCCAAAGAAAGTAAAGCATTCATGTACTTCTGAATGATATGAGCTTCATTAAGCTAATAAGAACAATAGCTGTTGCCGCAGTGGTTGATAAGAATAATTTACCTGCAAGTATCCATATCAGAAGGAAACTATCATGGTTTTTGTTTTTGTTTTTTGGTGGTGGGGATAAGTGGTGCAGGTAATGTGATTTTTTCTATTGCCTTCCAAAGATGATTTGGAAGCACTGTGAGATGAAGATTATTTTTACTAAATTGAGCCAAAGTTATATAATAATAATAAAAGCAGCTATTATTTATTGAATGCTTAATGGTGCCACATACTGTGTTAAACACTTCACACAGCATTCACATACTTCTCACAACAGCCCTCTAAATTATAAACTAATTACTAATTACTAAAACTAATTACTAATTACTAATAAACTAATTATGTTACTAATCCATTTTACAGATGTAAACCTGGGAGATTTGCCCAAGGTGACAGCTAATAAATAGCAAAGTCAAGATCTGAACAGATAGTCTAGTTCCATAGCCCATGTTTGTAACTCAAAATTCTAAGATAAAGGGAAGTAAAGATATCTGATTGATTCTTCTAGTGGGTAGGTAAAAATTCACAGTGATAGTCTTGAGATATATTTAGGTCACAGAGAAACAGTTTCACTAAGTAGGGGCTGATTTACATCTTTAGAAAAGGCCTTGGGAAGAAGATACTCTTGTTCTTTACAGATATGTGAACCATGTTATATGGGCTAAAATTTGATGATGTGATTTGATTCGATGTTCACTGCCTCATTTGATTTCGTTCATTACTGTAACCCAGCAATGCTTATCAAGCACTTACTGTACATTGGGCATTATACAAGAGAATAAGGAGAAATAAAGAAGGCAGATCTTCTTCCTGTGCCCATGGAGGAGCTTTGTTAGAAGAAAAGCTTTAAGCTGGAGCTTAATAAGAAAGGATTCTAAAAGTAATCTGTATGATGGTTTGGATCTGGAATTTCCCCCTAAAGGCTCGTGTGATAAAAGCTTATTCCCCAGTGCAGCCAATGTACAGAGATGGGGATTCAGAGAGTGAAAGGATCATGAGGGCACTGACCTCATCAATGGGCTAATCCTGTAGGAAGAGGTGCCTAGTTGGAGGGAGCAGGTCCTTGGGGACTATATCTTGTACCTAGCCCTTTCCTCTGTCTCTCTACGATTCCCAGCTGCTATGAGATGAGCAGCTATGTTCCACTATGTTCTCTCTGCAAGATGCTCTACCCCACCACAGGCCCATAGCAATGGAGCTAGCCAGCTATGAACTGAAACCTCTAAAACCGAGAGCCTAAAGAAATCTTTCCTCTTTTAAATGGTTTTTCTCAGGTATTTGTCATAGGGATGAAAAGCTGACTAATATGTTCCATTTGGCTGAACAAATGACCTGAGGAACTTTGCAGGGGTCTTAAGAAGGGAATGGAAAAAAAGAAAATATCAAATCTCAGAGTAAACTCTGACAGCCCACAGTGAGGGGACTGGTTATTTAGACTGCTCATTGTTCTGTTTAATAGGGTATTATGGAGTGGGATATCTGTGGGTTATTATTGAAAAGGTGCTAAATACCTTGAAGGCACGTTCAAAAACTTTCTTAGCCAGGTATGGTGCTATACACCTGTAATCCCAGCAGCACTGGAGGCTGAGGCAGGAGCATCACAAGTTCAAGGTCAGCCTCAGCAACTTAGCACAACCCTAAACAACTTAGTGAACCTCTGTCTCAAACTACAAAATAATAATAAAAAAGGAACTGGGAATGTACCCCAGTGGTAAAGCCCTCTGGGTTCAATCCCTAGTACCAAAACAACAACAAAACTGTCTCTTAACGTTGATCCCATTGGTCACCAAGCCAGTACAGGCACAGGTCTTCATAATAGTGGGGCAACTTGGAGAAGTCTCAGAGGAAGACTCCTGAAGCACATAGGAAAAGCAAAAAAAAAAAAAAAGTCCTTGAATTTAGTGGACCTCCCAACTCAGGCATTTTGCTGAAATGGGTGAAAATGTTGACTTGGGTTAAAATTTGTTCCACTCTCAAATTTGCAATAGGGGGTTGAGGTTGTGGCTCAGTGGTAGAGTGCTTGCCTCACACGTGTGAGGCACTGGGTTCAATTCTCAGCACCACATATGAATAAATGAATAAAATAAAGGTCCATCAACAACTAAATTTTTTTTATAATTTTGGACTAGAATTAAGATTAAGACAAATTTTAGTATGTCCCTGATGGCTAGTAGCTTGTGGGCCTCAAGATTGGTCTCCATCATCAGGTCACAGGGCCAAAAAAAAAAAAAAAGAGTGGTAAGAATAATTGGGAATAGATGGAAAAATTTAAATCCACTAGTAGGAATTGGGAAGTCTTTTTATTCTTCCTTCCAATGATGCCAACTGCTGGGAGCAGATAGAGTAGAGGCATCATGAATGCTGTCTAAAATTTCTTGATGTAGAGATAACTTCAATGGGTGTCCTGCATCACACTGATGAGGTGAAGATGCTGAATTGACTCAATGGGAGTGACACGTAGTTCACAATCCTGAGCATTTCCCATGACACTGGGAAGCTTCTGGGGCTGAGTCAAAGGATTTCCATCTGGATTAACGAATGTGGCTGGGACATTTGAAATTGTAATCCCTGCTTCCCCAGCCACAGTAGTGTTAAGCCATAGTAGTCTTAAGAAGGACATCCAAAGAGTGTGAGTAACAACTGGAATAACAACAGAAACCACATTTGACAGTAAGTCCCTAGACAGTGGAATTGCTGGGACTCCAAGTTTCTCTCTTCCCTGGCAGGGCTTCTGGTAGCTTCTGTGCTCTAGTTGGTGCCTTTCAAGTTCTGCAGCCACCAATGCATAATGTGGCCCTTGTGGGCTCTGGAGTCATATCTCAACCCTAGAGATGACAAAATCTCCACTGCTGACCCTCAAACCCTGGGCTTGATTGATCCGATGACCACTGATTTGAGTTTAGAAGAGAAGAATTTTGAGGGAGGGGAGAAGGAAAGGAGATAGAAATTCTCGGATATTCTAGGAGAATATCCTTCTGCAATCTTTCTTTTAATCATGTTTCCGTGTTCTCTTCCTCCTGTTGTCATCTTCCTCTTCCTAATTGGATTAATTTGAAAGGAAGTCCATATGGCTTTCTTTCTAGAAGTTGTAGTCAGGTGGGCCTGGGGCAGCCTCTTGCTGGGAAAGAGGCTCCCCAACTGGTGACCTGCAAGCCAGCCTAATGTGGAGCAGAAGGAGAGAATGCAGGGATTGGCTTGGACCAGCTGCTTGAGGCCCAAGAGGGAAATCACCTTTCTAAATTTTTTTTTCCTCTTCTGTCTCTTTTCAGAACAGAACAGGCAGAATCAGAACTTAAATCAGGATGTAAGCCTTAGGGAAGAAGTCACCTGACTGCTTCCAGCCAGCTCACCAGCAAGGAGCTGGGTTCGGCCAAATGCCCAGGGCCATCATGTATATTGAGCATTTTGTGATTTGGGTCACAAAGATACTGGTTTGAGGGAGTAAAAAGTGCAGAGTGGATCCAGTTGATATTCCTTTAATTAGGTTGACTCTGTCCTGTGGAAGGGCCAAACAGCACTGCGAGCCTGGGGCCATCTGCCTGGCAGGGCCTCCTCTTCTAATTTGTACAAAGGTGCTACACCAGCTGTCCTGAAAAGCCCTTACTAGGGATGGGTGTGTGTGCCTTTCAGAGGTATTTATTGTGCTGTTGACAGCCGTGAGTATTTTGTGCTAGTTGTTGGAGAACTGAAGTTTCAGAATCATCTCTCTCTCTCTCCCTTTTCTTCCAAATCTACTCTTAAAATATAGTTACTTACTTTAGCCATGGAGGTCGGTCTTAGCCTTCCCATGGAGGACAGACTCACTTGGAAAGTCTGACACATGACAGACTCACTGTTGGAAAGTCTGACACATTCTGGTTCTTTCTTTATATGTACGGCAGGGATTCTCAGTAGCATCCTTCATTTGGGAATGTGTGGATTTGGAAAACTGACTCATATAGACTAGGGACAGCATTCCCAGGAGAAAATCTAGGTAAATGAGGAGTAGAAGCAAGCCACCTTGGGGACTGGGAGGCTTTCTTCTTTGTGCCTTACATATGCCATGAGAACTTTTATATGATCAACACCTTATAGGATGTCTACTAGAAAATTGAGGTCATCTGCTTCTTAGAGCCCCACAATACAAAGAAGAAGTTTCAATTGTATGACATCACTTCAGTCGTATGCTTTTATTTTTCATTATGAGAGAGGCTGGTTACTTCAAGCTGTTGTCCATGAACCTTACCTTTGGACAAGTATATCTCATTCATTCTTCCCAAAACAAGTGATAGGCAGATCTCAAATTTCCACTCTGACTTTTGATACCATTCAAGAAACATTCTCATTAAGGAAAAAGTCTGAGAAACTAATGAGTATTATCTCATTATAATTTAATATTATCTGCAGTAGAAAATGGCAGGATTTTGTTGAAAAAATCCCTTTTGATTGATGTGTGTCTCTTCTAGTTCTGAACATTTCAGTCACTGTCTCATAAAAAGATTTTTATCGATTTGAGGCTTGGAAAATAGAAATGATGTACTCTTCAGCCAAAAGTTGCCTTGTAAAGAGTATATGACTTTTTAACCCTTTCAGAAATATTTGTGCCTTCTCTTATTCATTGCTTTAAAATTTCATGATGATATACCATGGTCTTCTCCATGGATTGGACTCAGTGCTTAGTGGACCTTTGGATGTGAGAGCCTGTGTCCTATAGTCTAGGACATTTTCTCCTTTTATGCTTCTTTGATCATCCTGTCCCCCTCTGGGTACTCTGTTTTGTCTTTCTGGAACTCAGCTATTGGATTTCCTGGAATAAACTCCTAACCTCCTCAAAATTTTTTTCTTTTATGATTTCATAGGCTGTTATGGTTTGGATATTAGATGTCCCCCCGAAGCTCCAGGTTAGTGCAGGAATGTTGGGAGGTGGGATGATTGGACTGTGACAGCTGCAGTCTAATGGGTCCATCCTAGTTTGAAGGATTGACTGGCTGGTAACTATAAGCAGAAGGGTCATGGCTGAAGGAGGAGGCCCACATAGGGCATGTCCTCAAAGGGTGCACCTTCTCTGAAGCGCTTTCTTTTTCCTCCCTCTCTCTCCCTTCTCTTCCTAATTGCCATGAGCTGAGCAGCTTTCCTCTGTTGGGTCCTTTGGCCATGATACACCACCTCACTTTGGGTCCACAGCAATGGAGTCAGCAGAACATAAAATGAACCTCTGAAACCATGAACCAAAATAAACTTTTCTTCCTCTCAGTTGTTCTGTCAGATATTTTGGTCCCAGCAATGAAAAGCTGACCAATACAAATCCCTTGACCTTCTATTAATTATTTTTAAAATTATTATTATGTGGTTATGTTAGTACTGGGGCTTGAACACAGGATTAACCACTGAGCCACATCCCCAGCCTTATTTTTCTTCTTTTTAAGACGGAGTCTCACTATGTTACTCAGGGTCTCACTAAGTTGCTAAGACTGGTCTTGAACTTATGATCCTCGTGCCCAACCTCCAGAACCTCTGGGATTACAGATGTGCACCACTGTGCCCAACTATTTTTAAAAATTGTTTTAAAAAACACAAACTTACATAAAAGCCATAGATACAACAGAAAGAACTTTTTTTCCTAGACCATTTAAAAGCAAGTTTTGGACATGATATATCTAAATGCTTTAGCATGTGATCAGTTATTAATTACAAAAGTAACATTAGAGTAGATAAACTTTGTGGCTACCACCTTAACCAAATAATAAGAGTTAATATTACCAATAATGAGATAAATAGACATCATGTGCTTCCTGAAGTGATGCACCAAGAAGGGAAATTCTCTAAGGAAAATGACCAGTGCTCTCTAAAAGTCTTTTTTTGGGGGGGTCGGGGGAAGGTACCAGGGATTGAACTCAGGGACATTCAACTACTCAGCCACATTCCCAGCCCTGTTTTGTGTTTTATTTAAAGACAGGGTCCCACTAAGTTGCTTAGTGCCTTGCTGTTGCTGAGTCTGGCTTTGAACTCATGATCCTCCTGTCTCAGCCTTTGGAGCCCTGGGATTACAGGTGTGTGCCACTGTAATCCGGCTCTTTAAAAGTCTTAAATACTCTAAAAGAGTCTTAAAAATCTGAAAGAGTCATTCAAGACAAAAGAAATAATGAAGATCTGTCCAAAATTGGAGGGGACTAAGGAGTCATGACAACTAAGTGCAGCCTGGGGGCCTGAATTGAATCCTTGACCTCAGAGAAGGAAAACTGGTAAAATTAGAATAAGGACTATAAATTAATTAATTCATAGTATGGCAGCAATGCTAATTATATGATTTTGATAATTATACTCTAGCTGTGTAAAACATTAACATTTGGAAGAGCTGAGTGAAGGATAAATGGTAACTGTATGTCAACAATTATTTTTCTGTAAGTCAAATAATTTCAAAGTGAAAATTTAGAATTTTTGAATAAGATAACTCAATCAGGGTTTTGACTTTCTGTTAAGCAGTTCTGAATTATCATCATAGATTAGTCTTTCTCTGATGTTTCAGTCAGCTTTTCCGGTGCTGCAAATAAAGACCCAAGCAGAACAAATGTAAAGGAGGAAAAGATTATTTGGGGGCTCACAGTTCCATAGGTCTTGGTCCATAAACTGTGTCTCTGTTCCTCGGGATTCAAGGTGAGGCTGAACATGGTGGAAGAATGTGGAGGAGGGAAGTGGCTCCCGTGAAGATCAGGCAGCAGAGAGAGAGGCTCCACTCTCTAGATACAAAATATATACCCCAGTGTCCCACCTCCTCCAGTCACACCCCACCAGCCTTCAGTTTCCACTCAATTAATCCCATCACAGGATTAATTCACTGATTGGATTAAGGCTCTCTTAACTCGATGATTTCTCCTCTAAAACTTCAATGCATTATCTCACACATGAGCTTTTGGGTGACACCTCACAGCCAAACTATAACATTTGGTGTTTTTCATTTTCTCCAAAAAACTTGTCAGTCTCTTGAGAGGATGAAGGAAGGGCTTTATTCAGTGTGTAAACTTTCATGCAATTCTATCATTTTCATCTAGTGCCTTACCCCCTTTTGAACCTTGTGTTTCTAGACCCGGAAATGCTTGACTCAATTTCCCCAGGGAATGTACTCCTTGTTTCCTCTAGTGGGCAGAGGAGGAGTGACCACCTGATCACATGGGTAGGAGAAAGGACAGGACCGGGGTATAAATGCCTCTCACGAAGATTTCTCCCAGTTCGGTTGCTTTTGGCCCCACTCCTCATCCTTGCCTTCAGTGGTAGCCGGTGCCTCAAAACTCAGAAGTTTTGGGGAACTGCAGGCCACAAATCAGCTTCCTCTCATTAGCTGTCCCTGAGAGCAATTGGGTTTTGACTTTGTCTAATGAGTTATCACTCATTCATTACTTCTGATCATCTTGCTTCCTATTTTCTTCCCTCATTCTCTTTGTTTATAGGATCTATTACTTTAGATTTCTGTACTGTCATCTTAGAGTCATTTCAGTGAGAAGCACAGATAAATACATACTTTCAATTTCCAGACTTTATTGGAAATCCTAAGAATATTCTGTAGTATTTCTCTAAGCAAGATCCTCATGTAAAATGGATTTAGTCAGACACTTGTAACATTCAGAATTTCTAAGATGTATATGAAGATTGGGTACCTCTTTCAGACAAACCTGAGGCTCTGTTTTTTTAAAAGGTCTTCTGTTCATGTGATTTAAACCAACATAGGTTTCATTTCAGCAAACAGTACCCCAAAGATATACAGGCACTAGACCTCGAGTCTCATTGTAGTGTCATTTCCTTCTGGAGGTTTGCCTCACAGGGCCACCTGACTGAGAATGGAGATGCAGCCACTCTGGGAAGGTGTGGAAAGTAGAAATTAAAGAGGAAATATAACATGGTTAAGAGCATGCATGCTTTGGAGCATGTACCAATCTGGGTTTGGATTCAACCTTAGGCACTTTCTTTCTGCATATTCCTGTTATTTATCCCTTAATAGCTTCAAGTTATGCAGCCATCAAATGAATATAATATTACTCCATTGGTTCATTGTGACAACATAATGTATAGAAGACATAAATGGTAATTACTGTAACCTATTAAAATGTGTTACTTACTGGCTCTTCCAATGATGATAGAAGCAAATAGGGGGGTTCAGTGTTCATTTAAGATGCAAACTATGGTAATCTTGCCCTTTAGAACAAAGCTGGAAATCATGGACCCAATACTGCCCTCCCTCAACTCCTTTTATTTGGTTTTGAAGCGTGAGTCATTCAAGCTGCAGATGTGGCCTTCCCCTTCTGAGCACCTCCCTGTGGATAATATGGTTGTTTCCTTAGCAAACCAGAGACCTGGTAGGACTCTCTGTGCCAAAAAGCTCCATTACAATTCTTTTCTGGAGTCTGTGCAGCAAATAATCCCTGCCTTGTTCCTTTGAAGGTTAAGACCCATGTGTATTTTTGATACACAGTACTGACACCTGGCCCAAGTCCAGCCTGGTATTCCAAATGGGAATTCATGCCTGAGCAAGCAGCAGTATGTTTGCCCTGGGCAGCTGCCTTTGAGAGGGGCCAGCAGATACACAGGGACTGTTGTCCAGGACCTTGGAGAGCACACGGTCCCTCTGTCTCAATCTCCTCTTTGTCTCTCTCTGTTTCCATCTCTCTTTCTCTTTGTCTCTGTCTCTATTTCCTTCCAGTGTAATTAATAGGAGAGGTTCATCAGCCCAACCTCTGGGGTCATCTAGTACCTGTCAGGGGGTCTCTTGATCATGCATAGGTCAGGACTTGGTGGACTCTTCTCTTGAATTTAGTAGGTTACCTCCAGAGAGATACTCAGGCCCATCACAGTGCTGCCAAGAAACTTTCTGTTACAACAGTAAGGAAGAGAGCAGCTGTGAACTCCAGAAACTCATAAACAGCACAAACCCTGATTTTAATATTCTTTTATAGGGGGCATTGGAAAACTCATTTTGCAGCTGGAAAATGTTTTTAAACATATCAGTCCTGCACAAACCAAGGGGGAATTTGAGTATAACCTGAAGCCTTACAATTTCTTTGGAAGCAAAGTTGGGGAAGAAAAGTGATGGTTGCCTTAGAAGGCAGGATAAGGGTCCAAATGGCTTATTTTAAGAGCTTATTTTGTTGTTAGCAAGGATGTATGGAAAAGGTACACTCATACATTGCTGGTGGGACTACAAATTAGTGCAACAAATCTGGAAAACAGTATGAAGATTCCTCAAAAAGCTAGGAATGGAGCCACCATTTGACCTGGTTATCTCACTCCTTGGTATATATTCAAAGGAGTTAAAATCAGCATATTACTGTGACACAGCCACATCAATGTTTATAGCAGCTCAATTCACAATAGCTAAGCTATTGAATCAATCTAGGCACCCTTCAACAGATGAATGGATAAAGAAACTATTACTCAGCAATAAAAAAGAATGCCTTTAAGACATTTGCCAATAGATAGATCTGGAGGCTATCATGCTAAGTGAAATAAGCCAATTCCAAAAAACCAAAAGTTGAATGTTTTCTCTGATATGTGAATGCTAACACACAATAATGAAGGGAGGGGAAGAAGTTCAGTGGATTAGACACAGGGGAATGAGGGGAAGGGAAGGGAGATAGGAACAGGAAAGACAGTGGAACACAATTTTCCTATGTACATATATAAATACACCACAATGAATCTCCACATCATGTACATCCACAAGATTAGGATCCTAGTTAGAATAAGATATAATCCATGTTTGTGTAAATATGTCAAAATACACTCTACTGTCATGTATATCTAAAAAGAGCAAATACAATTTTTTAGAAGAGCTTATTTGGGGGAATAAGATGGTTTTTTACTTGCATACAAATATTTTAAAACACGTGTTCTTCTCTTTAACCCATGGATAAAACTTCTTAAAGGAATCTGAGGCCTGTTTTGCACATGGGTGACTAGCACAAATCTACCTCTTCTAAGTGTTGCTTTTCCTATTATGGTTGAAAATTTTCATAGAGCTATTTTCAAGCCATAGAGGATGATTTTTTGGTACAGATGAAGTTTTCAGTATCTCTGTGCAGCATGAGCTCAAGCTTTGGGCTTATAGTACAAATGTGTTTTTACCATAGTTCCTTCACTGATGCAAAACTACTGAGTAGAGGCCTCCCAGCAGCTCACTGCTTTTAAGAAAGGACCCAACCCTCTTGTACCTGTATGAAGTTAAAAGATCAAACACAATTAAGAAAAGATATGGATAAGCCAGATGAATCTGTCTTTACTGACTGTAGTACCCCAAAGAGATGAATCTAAGAAACATCTTGAGTTAAACAGATGAACTTGCAGACTTTAATATGTAGGATATTATTATTTTTAACTAATTCCTCTGAGGAAGCATTAGAAGGTTCAGCTGGCTCCCTGAGCAGGCTTCTTGGAATGGTCCTTAGTGGGGTCATCTTTGTTCAGCATATTTGGAATTGACTTGCTTCAGTACAGGCAGATGTACTATAGCTCTGGAGTATGGAGAAACATTTTCTAAACTCAAAAGATGTGGATTTATAAACACATCAAGATAGGACTTCTACGATGAGATGCCCAGCTTCGTAGTAATCAGATACTATACCCATCTATCTCCATCACCTCCTTGCTAGTGTCTTTCCAAGGTCCTTTGGTGGATTTTCAGTCAGAGAAAGGCTTGCCTGATTTTGTGGGGGCACTCTGCAATAGAATTGGAATATCTGTCCTAGTTCCACTGGAAAAGATTCTTTTCTAACAACTCGAAACCATAAATTAGACTATTTTAAAAGTTAGACCTAGTTTGTAAACCCTAATCAGGAATTCTCCATTTACCCCATCTCTAGGCTCCACACAGAACTTCTTATTCATATTTGTCATTAGCATGGTACAATGTCAAAGCTGTAGCTCATCTCAATAAGTTAAAGTGCATTTGAGATTAGTAGCATCCTGTGAAGATACAGAAGATTCCCCAGGGCCATTGACAGGATTTGGGAGTCACTCCAGTCTTATCTGTAATATGTTTGCCAAACATCTCTGAGGGTGAATGACTTACAAGGGATGAATAGCTGCTGTAGGGAGTGGGGGGTTGGGGATATTGATTTTTGCTACTTTTGGTTTTCAGAGATGTCATTTTCTGACCTTGTCTCTAAATCCTAGTACTAAATTAAGGAACTTCTCTGACTAGTCAGAAGAATTATTTTTTACAGTGTATTTCACAGGTCATTGGGGAAACAGTTTGTTATAATTCTACTTAATTGAGCTGCATACATACAAAATCGATAAGAAGAAATAAAACAATTCCAAGGCTTGCCCCCATCAGCTTGATTCATAGAGGGCAGCCTCTCAAGATTCTTCTGTCTCACTTGGAGTAGGGGCTAGAGAAATCTTCAGGATGTTTCAGGGACCAGTGCCATCCATTTGTGCTCATGATGAAGTGTCCCACCATCTCCAGTGAATCAGGAGTCTGAAGGAATTTGACCCTGGTATTAGAGTGTCTGAAGACTCCATGGTCTCCCTGCAGAGCTCCTTTGGGTAGATCTGCTCCTTGGGTATAAATGACCAAGTACACAGAAAGACCAGGAGTTGGTGAAAACGTTGCAAATGCAACTGGAAACAGTTGGCTTTGCCATCTCACAAAAATGGGCTGACATGCAGAAAACAACAAAAGCCCAGGACCAACTTAAACCCTCTTCAGCTCACCCAATCCCTATCTGGATTGCATCTGCTTCTGATGTATTTGGGGAAATCTTTCTGGGTCCCAAAGGAAACCCAAGAACTTTGACCTTAAACCCTATGGAAGAATTTTATCCAGGTTATTGGAAACCCTTTAAGAGAAAGCTTTATTTTCAAAGCTTTTATTGATTTTCTATATTGTTAAAGGTTGAGATAGAAGTTCTCTTTGATCCTTTTGTTAGGGAGAAATCATTCTGTGGGAACTTTAAAAAGAACTCTTGTTTTTAGAATGGTTTTAGACTCTTCTTGACTGTGGCAGTTGGTCAATCTTTCCCTGTTGCTGATGCCCTTGGCATTTTTGAGCAGAACGAGGCAGGCATTTTGTAGGATGCTCCTCTACTAGAATTTGTCTGGTGTTTTCTTCATGATTAGACAAGAATTATGGATTTTGAGGAGGAAAATCATAGGGGTAAAGTGTCATTTTCATCACATCATATCAAGGCTATGGAATATCAACGTGATTCATGATTGTTGATGTTGATCTTGATTGCCAGACTGAGATGTGTTTGTCAGAGTTCTCCACTGTACAGCTACTCTGCTTTTCTTCTTCTTTCCTTATTACCATACTGTACTCTTTGAAAAGAAGTCACTAAGTACAACCACACTTGAGAAATGAAGAGTTATATTCCTTGAGGGCAGATTATGTACATAAATTATAGGGAATTCTTCTGTATGGGTTATTTTTCTCCTCTCCCCTCCCCAGCATTTGTTAATTCATTAATTTATTTTTTCAGTATGGTATCATGGATATTTATTTTATATTTGGTTATAGACCAGTATGATTTTATTTTGTTGTTTAAATTGTTCCCATATTGGCCACTAGAAGTTATGTCTGCTGGTTCCTGAGCTTCTTTGACACACTCCCATTATGTGCATTTTTAGTATAGTCACGCACCACATAACATTTAGATCAACGATGGATCAAATATGACTGTGGCTCCATCAGATTATAATGGGACTGAAAAAGTCCCATCATCAATAATGTAGCCATCATTATGTTGTAGCTCAAGACATTACCCAGGCATTTGTGGTGGTGTAAACAAATCTACTGTAATGCCACTCATATGAAAGCATAGGACATAAAATTATGCACAGTACATAACAACTTGATAATGATAATATATGACTGAAACTGGTATGTGCTTTTCCTAAACCATACTTTTTTATCATTATTTGAGTGTATTCCTTCTACTTATAAAAAAGTTTACTATAAGAGTAAGTCGTGTTCCACCAACTAAAGCTTCATATATTTGTTGTTCATTGTGTCTTTTATTGCATCAAAGGCCAGGTTGAGCAATTGACCTATACCATCTAGATTTATGATTTTAGCTTACATAAACTGCATAAAAACACATGTCCCCATCATTAAGCAACACATATTTCCTTCCTTTCTGCTCTTATAAGGTACTCTGGGCTATACCATACTTCTTCTTCTTCTTCTTCTTCTTCTTCTTATTATTATTATTATTATTATTAATAGTATTAGAGTGTATTTCTTGCCCAGTCTTACAAAACCCTGCTGCCTTTTGTTGGAGAATAGCATTAGAAATAAGGATCTGGAATTTGTGTAAGTATAGTTTTAATTTACTCATTTTCATTGCATATAGTATACTATTGTATGAATATACCACATTTTATAGTTTATTTATCTAGTCTACTATTGATGGACATTTGAGTTGTTTTCTATTTGTGTTATTACAAATTCTCCTACTATGAGCATTCTTATACACATTTTCCTATATATGTATTCCTGTTGGGTATGTAGCAAGGAATGGAATTACTGTGTCACAGTCTGCGTATAATCAATTTAAATAAACACTGCCAAATAGTCTATAGGAAGGATGGATGGATGGATGGAAGGAAGGAAGGAAGGAAGGAAGGGACAGAAAGGGAAAGATTGATCAATCTGGGTTCTAGATGACTCTTCACTATGGGAGTGTCATTTCTTCCAGGCTCTCTCAGCTGACAGAGCAATTATAAGTGTGCATACCAACACATGCAATACAAAGATCTATAAACATTTCAATATGTAACAATCTGTATTTATATAAGTACGCATAAGTTCTTACTGATGTCTCCAAATCTAATCCATTACCATATGGATCATTATAGCCTCCTTCCTTGCTTATCTTTAAATTACCATTCCAACAGAGAGAAATCTGGCTCTTTGGGAACTGTATAGGCAGATTTTTAAAAATGGTAACATTTGGTAACAATGTTTCAGACATCTCTGTCTCTGTCCATGTTCTTGCCTTTCTGCCAATGGTTTTCTATATATGTATATATTTCTTTATTTTCATATCAACAGTACATATTCTAACATACTCATTTGAAATGTGCTTTTTTCCTCATGTAACTACATGTCAGAAGCATCTTTTTGTATTAG